>CM054058.1:10872395-11328796 GCA_028641055.1 Alopecurus myosuroides | reverse complement strand
ACGTCGACTCTTGCGGCATCTTCACACGGTCCGGGCCGCTTATTGTCGACTCCCCGCGTTGCTTGTGCACGCACTTGTCACCGCTCTCCGTCGACTCCCCGCGTGACTACCACGCGTGCTGGTGATTGGTCCTCCTTGGTTGACGCGTCTACCTCGACTCCTTCAGCTGCGTCTTTGACTCCTTCAGCTGCGCAACTCCGATGCCTGCTTGCTACTTGGGACTCTTCACTGACAGGTACTGCTGGTTCTGCGACTGACTTTTCTGGCATTGAGAGACCACCTTCTTCTCATTCAGGTACATCCTCTTGGATTCTTGATACCGGAGCATCTTTTCATATGACTTATGATTCTTCCGCTTTGAGCTATGTTCTACCTGTTGAGTCTTCTGCCTCTGTTTGTACCGCTGATGGTACTCCTCTCCCCGTTACTAGTCGAGGCACTCTTAGCAATTCCGCATTTCATGTTCCCTCTGTTTCTCATATTCCTCGACTCACTATGCAGCTCTTCTCTGGTAGTCAGATTGTTGATTCTCATTGTAGGGTCACTCTAGATTTTGATTCCTGTTCTGTTCAGGATCGTTGCACGGGCGCTTTGCTTGGTGCTGGCCCCCGACGCCATGATGGCCTATGGGAGCTTGACTGGCTTCGTCTTCCTTCCGCTGCCACCGCCGCCAGTCTCTCGTCCCCTGTTGTCGCGGCCACCAGCTCTTTTCAGCAGTGGCATCATCGTCTAGGCCACTTATGTGGTTCTCGTCTCTCGTCTCTTGTTCATCGTGGTGTTCTGGGGTCTGTCTCCGGAAATACTTCTTTGGATTGTATGGGTTGTAGGCTTGGTAAGCAGATTCAGCTACCATATCCTCATAGTGATTCTGTGTCTGAGCGTCCTTTTGATCTCATTCATTCAGATGTTTGGGGTCCGGCTCCCTTCACCTCGAAAGGGGGTCATCGGTACTATATCATTTTCATAGATGATTACTCTCGTTACACTTGGATTTACTTTATGTCCTCCCATAGCGAGGTTCTCTCTATTTATAAGCGCTTTGCTGCCATGGTTCACACTCAGTTCTCTACACCTATTCGTGTGTTTCGTGCTGATTCTGCTGGTGAGTATATCTCCAAACATATACGTGGTTTTCTTGCTGAGCAGGGCACTCTCGCTCAGTTCTCTTGTCCCGGTGCACATGCTCAGAATGGCGTTGCTGAGCGTAAGCATCGTCATATTCTTGAGACTGCTCGTGCGATGATGATCGCTTCTTCTCTCCCGCCTCATTTTTGAGCCGAGGCTGTTTCTACCTCGGCCTATCTCATTAACATGCAGCCTTCTGCTGCCCTTCAGGGTGGCATTCCTCTTCAGCGACTTTGTGATCGCTCTCCTGACTATTCTATGTTGCGTCTGTTTGGTTGTGTTTGCTATGTTCTCCTCGCTCCTCGTGAACGCACCAAACTAACCGCTCAGTCTGTTGAGTGTGTTTTTCTCGGATATAGTGATGAGCATAAGGGCTATCGTTGTTGGGATCCCGTGGCCCGTCGGATGCGTATTTCTCGGGATGTGACTTTTGATGAGTCTCGACCTTTCTATCCGCGATCGACCTCCTCGACCTCCACTATGGAGGATCTCTCTTTTCTTACTCTTCCTGATTCTCCTCCCCCTCCTATTTCTTATCCTCTTTCTCATCCTGTTACCCCGGAGCCATCTACACCGACACCATCCTCTTCTCCTTCGTCGCCACGTTCTTCACCCTCTTCACCGGTGTCTTCTCCCTCTCCATCTCCTCCTACCATTCCCTCTCATCCTACTTTTCCCTTTTACTATACTCGTCGTCCACGTGTCGTGAACGAGTCCTCCGATGCACCATCTACTTCTGGCGCACCATCTCAGCCGACTTATTCTCTTCGCAGTTGGCCTTGTAATACACCTGATTTCTATAATCCCGCCAGTTACAGTGTTACTGCTATTCCGGAGCCGACTACGTACCGTGAGGCTGTTGTTCATCCTGAATGGCAGCTTGTGATGGCCGAGGAGATCGCTGCACTCGAGCGCACTGGTACATGGGAGATTGTTTCTCTCCCTCCTTCTATTCGCCCTATCACCTGTAAGTGGGTCTATAAGGTGAAAACTCGCTCTGATGGGTCCATTGAGCGTTATAAAGCTCGTCTAGTCGCTCGTGGCTTTCAGCAGGAGCATGGCCGCGATTATGATGAGACTTTTGCTCCTGTCGCTCACATGACCACTGTTCGTACTCTTCTTGCCGTTGCATCTGTTCGTCGTTGGTCTGTGTCTCAGCTTGATGTTAAGAATGCATTTCTTAATGGTGAGTTGCGTGAGGAGGTCTATATGCGACGACCACCTGGGTATTCTGTTGATGAGGGCATGGTCTGCCGTCTTCGTCGCTCTCTCTATGGCCTTAAGCAAGCCCCTCGTGCGTGGTTTGAGCGCTTTGCTTCTGTGGTCATGGCTGCTGGGTTTTCTCCGAGTACTCATGATCCCGCGCTGTTTGTTCACTGCTCTCCTCGTGGTCGCACTCTCCTTCTTCTATATGTCGATGACATGATCATCACCGGTGACGACCCTGAGTATATTGCCTTCGTTAAGACCCGTCTGAGTGAGCAGTTTCTTATGTCGGATCTTGGTACGCTTCGTTACTTTCTTGGGATTGAGGTTTCATCTACCTCTGATGGTTTCTATATATCCCAAGAACGGCATATTCATGATCTCCTTACTCGTGCCGCTCTTACTGATGAGCGTACGGCTGACACTCCTATGGACCTCCATCTCTCTCTTCGTGCTTCCGATGGTGATTCCCTCTCTGATCCGACTCGTTATCGACATCTTGTCGGGAGTCTCGTCTATCTAGCTGTTACTCGCCCAGATATTTCTTATCCTGTTCATATCTTGAGTCAGTTTGTTTCTAGTCCTACCTCGGTTCACTATAGTCACCTTCTTCGTGTTCTGCGCTATCTTCGTGGAACGATCTCACTTTGTCTCTTTTTTCCTCGTTCTAGCTCGTTACAGCTCCAGTCCTACTCTGATGCTACGTGGGCTAGTGATCCTATGGATCGCCGGTCACTGTCTGCTTACTGTGTTTTTCTTGGTGGTTCTCTCATTGCCTGGAAGACGAAGAAGCAGACCGCAGTTTCCCGTTCGAGTGCAGAGACTGAGTTACGAGCGATGGCTCTTTTGACTGCTGAGATGACTTGGTTACGGTGGTTACTTGCAGATTTTGGTGTCTCCATTACGACACCCACTGATCTATTGTCTGACAGTACAGGTGCTATCAGTATTGCACGTGACCCGGTGAAGCATGAGCTTACCAAGCATATTGGTGTTGATGCTTCTTTTGTGCGTGCTAGTGTGCAGGATCAGATTATTTCGCTCCAGTATGTGCCTTCAGAGTTACAGTTGGCGGACTTCTTTACGAAGGCCCAGACTAGAGCACTGCATAGTTTCTTTCTCTCCAAATTCAGTGTTGTTTATCCACCATGAGATTGAGGGGGGGTGTTAGAGACATATGTGTATATTAGTAGTTTCCCTATTGCATAGGGGGTTCCCTGCATATTGCCACCTGTACATGTACTATATATTGTGGCCTTTGGCCCCGTGGAATACAAGTTGCGTATTTGTCTATTCCTAACACTCATCAACATCGTCGTCGTGTCGCACGGACTTTGCAGGTGAGAAGTGGCTTGGGTGCCCCGACCCCTCGACCGGTGTTGGAGTGTTGATAGGAGTAGTTTCCAAACGAATTAGTGATTTTGGCCATGTCAATGGCCAAACCAAGCACTGCTCCAGGTTTAACTCGCTGTCGGCTGCGGGTGGTTGGTTCGGAGGATCGAGAGCACTGCAACCGGGGAGCACCCAACTTAATGTCACAATGAACACGTCGTTGGGCATACGCACGCCATGGGACACGCAGTTGAGAGGTGTGACGATCTTTTCTTTAGCCACGTCCTTTAACTTGCCGTTCACACGGAGGCAATGCGCATCCCGTCTCGTCAGCCTGCGAAACATCACGTGATCGTCGTTAGAGATTGAGGCTGTCACGAATCAAGTCATAATATATAATGAAGTTGTGGACGCTGAATTACCGTGAGGGCATTGAGCTCGGACAAGGGTGATGGAACGCTTAGGGTGGTCGGCAGTGTTGCAGAGACGTGGCGGGGCAGCGGCGGATCTTTGCGACCTTGCGGCTCAAGGTTGGCGGCCGCCTCGTTCTACACAATAGACGTCACAATGGGGGCCTCGTTCTGCGCAGCAGGCGCCACGATGGGGGCTAAATTGATCACGGGGGGAGTCCCTTGTCCGCCACCTTCCATCAAAGGCGCTAAGGACTGAGCGACTGACGCACATATGCTAGGGAGAAGCGCGTTGACCCTCTCGTTCACAAGTTCGTCGATCAATTTCTCTTGCACCTTGTTCTGCTCCTTTCTCTTCTCCTTAGTGTCCGTGTAGTAGTGCGCATGCCGATGACAATTTCCGAGGCCATGCACATGTCCACGATGCGGCTTATTGTATATGGCCACTCCCTTCGTTGCGTTAAGCGCAAAAGGGATGTCATATGGGTCCTTGTTCGTCGTCGCCGAGGACCCCGCGTCAGACTGAGAAAGACATTCTTTTTCTTCTTCCTCAAGATATTTCTTCTCAAGCTCTTTGACCTTCTTGTTCAACATAAGATCGCCGGGTTTTTGGGGATCTTCCCTATAATGGGCCCTGACAAAATTTCTCACATGCGGGTCGGTGATCTTGTCATATGGGTTCGGCCCTGTCCTCTGGGCATCCTGCTTAGCCCAAATTTTGGCCTTCCCAAGGTAACCCCGGATTCCGAGATCGTGCGAACCTATGTTATTGTCTCGGAAAACTTTTTCCCATTCCCTCAGCTTCTTCCTTTCCAATTTGAGTTCCTCGACCTTGAATGTGGCCAAGTCATCCTGAGAAATGGAGGGCCACATTTTATGGATCTCATCAAAACCCTTACCCGCCGCAACCATCTGCCTCAAACTGGATCTCCATGCCTTAGTGAACTTTCCGAGTGCTAACGAGTTGATCAGATTGCTCTTCAGGTCTTGGTTGTCGTAAGGATCCGGGAACTTGTACCGTGTGTGCAGCTTCTCAATGAGCACGGTGGCCATAGCCTTGTTTTCTTTATCTCTGAACTGGCCTGTATTAACGTTGCCAAATTCTCAAGCAATGCAACCTATCTAGTTTCCATACCCCTTAGCGTACTCATCCGGCTCAACAGAAGCACCGCTTTTGGGGTCCACTACCGTGAACTCTTGCCGGACGATGGCGAGCAGGTTTGGTCCTCTATCTTTTCCCTTACGCGTCGCCGAGCTACCGGAGGTAGTATCCCCGGTGCCACTGCCAGTTTGACCTTCTCCAGCTGATGTATCGGTCCGCGCCTCCCGACGAATGGTTTCCTCCATCTCGTCGTCTGCATCGCCCTGCGTCTCCGGCTCCGATCCTAGAACTAGGGTTCCTCCTCCGGCGGCAAGCATAGAGAGCCACGCATCATCGTCCCCGCGTACGGTCCTAGAACCACCCGCTTTGTTGTTGTGAGCCATATCTAAGGAGAGAAAAACCGAAATTAGTTCAACAAATCCTGCAAGTTAACCAATATATACCCCATATGAGTCCAAATTTCTCGGGCACTCTAATATTGTCGCACCCTGACTTCTAGAGGATACTCACCGGGCCGAACTGGATAGCAGATGCTTGGATTACGGGGCCTAACTGCTCCCGCATCCTCTTACGAGTAGGCCAGCACTTATGTGCGACAACCAAGCTCCGCTTATCCATCATCGATGTAAACCATCCCCTAGAGATCAAGATACTGCCGTCGATGTACTTCAAACCAATCACACATGGTACGTCAACGGCGTTAAACGGAATGATACCACAACATATCTCTAAGACACAAAAGATTGAAATAAGTTGCAAATGGCCCTCACTAGGGCAGAGAATAGCAAATACAATCATCCAGAGGACACATGTCCCAACATAGCATCATTACATCACAGCGGAAGCATTCAAAGTGTCTGAGTACAGACAAGTCCAAATAGGCTTAAGAAGCCGGGAAATAAAAGAAAGACGAAGCCCATCCACGTAGGTCTTGGATCCTGCCCGGGTCCACTATCTACTCGTCTGCAGTCTCGTCGAACTCCACGAAGTAGCCTCCATAGGGATCCTCGGAATCGTAGTCTGCGTAAACCACAGCCCCAACGGGGTCAGTACATACAAGTACTGGCAAGCAAGACTCACACTTCACTACCCGGCAACGCCAGATATAAATGCTTTAGGTTCAACGGAAGAATAGGTGATATAAAAGCTGCAGCGGGCTGCTCTAACCAACTACAGAAACAACTACAACTTCCGGCTAACAGAAAGAAGATAAGATCGAGTATCGTAACCAACTGAAAGTAAAGCCAAGAAAACCCATCCAATGTTACCCCCTTCTAAGGAAGCAACCCAAGGATAACTCACACAGTTGGATTAATGATGAGTCAGATTATTGTGTCAATAAGCCTATTACTAGTCAACTTAGTATTAGTTAGGTGTAAGTTGTTCTGAGTACTTGTTAGCCAGTACTTTCACCAAGTCAACCATAACCGCGGAAAACACGGCTTCTCGAGAAGATTTATCCCTGCAGGGGTGCACCAATTTGGCCGTACACGTAAGAATATCCCGCCAGACGGGAATCAAACCCACCAAGCGAGGCACTCAACACAACTCAACTCTTCTTCGCATCAAGCCCAAAGCACCACGTGCTATGCGTGCGCGGCTAATCGAGCCCCTGAAGAAAAGGGGACCCTCATAGCACTGGAAGACCACGCCGCCCTAAATGCCGACTACAAAAGTTCCACCCTGGCCTCGGGTTCGTACCTGCATATGCGTGCAGCAAATGGAAAGCCCGAACTAAGTGCGGCGATTTGGACGAGATGCGAATCGAGTCAAATTGAGGGGGGCGCCCATACACGCTTCCCACATGCGGATAGTGCGCTCATCATGGATCAGTAGACAAGACCCTTTTCCTATTAGGGTCGACACTAGCAGGCCTCAAAACCACGCCGGGCCTCCTGCCGGTGCCTTATCATCAAATTATTATTACCCATAGCATTAACAGGTTGATTGTTTAACCATCGAGCCCATAGAACATGAATAAGTAAGGTAAAAGAAGTAACGGACAACAGACTCGAGCAAAAGCAACCCTAAGCATGCTAGTAGGACTAAGGCAACAAACAATGGCTATAGGTGTGGAGATGAGGCAATATCAGGGTTCAGGGTATCATGTGATAGGTTCGGAGAACAAGCAACGATACATATGGCTAGCAAAAGTAGACAAAAGGATAGTATCGGTAACAGGGTTGAAAGGAACACAGTGGTTCATGTGAGTGATAACTTGCCTGCAAACCCAGTAGCCTGGTACTGAGCTAAGTCCTCAGAGGGGGTGTCGTAAGTCTCGTCGGTCTCAACGTCGTCGTCTAAAGCGAGAAGAAGCAAACACACAATCAAAAGAGACGAACAATCAATAACAGAATATAATGCACAATCATGGGATGATGCATGCCAATTGATTGATGCATCAAAATAAACTAATTGACAAGATAACATGTTTAAATGGACCCATATGCAAGTTGGATTGCATATGGATGCCCATGAGTTAAGGTTGAATCAAATGATCTACAATTAAATACCAAGTGTAAGTTTCTTAGCATGATGCATGCATGATGAAAACAATAAGGTAACAACATTAGATGCAAGTAGAATGAAATTTACCAACTGTGGACTTTTATTTAACTAGTTAAGAATTTTTGGCTCCTTAATGATGTTACACAAGTAGTTGTTGTTTTCATCAAGTTAAATTGCTCAAAACAGATAGCAAAGTTAATATTTGTAAGGAGCACAAAATTTTAGGTGGGTTACATGTTTCAATTATTGAAAAAGGAATTACCATGATTTAATTGTGAATTAAACAAGTTAAACAAGAATTAAATTGGAATTAATTCAAGTGTGAATTTTAATTGAATTTTATTTGTTCAAAATATTAAACCAAGTTCATGTTTGAAAAGGTTATGTTTTTCTGGTTTGAAAACATATTTTATATGTTCAAAAATAATTTAATTTGAGCAAGTTATGAATTTAGCAAATTTAAATGATTTAAACCATGAAACAAAATTTATATTTGGAAAGATGGTTCAAAATGGTATGGAAAACATATTTTATTTGCATTATTTGGATTAAGTATGAATTAGTTATGCAATTTATCAAATTACAATTGAATTGTTTGAATTTGAATTTTGGATGCATTTGGAAAATTCAAAACAGTACACAAATCGTTTAATTAGTTAGATAATTTAATTGGGATCAACAAACATATTTTACTTCTATTATTTGGAGTTATAATTTAAAAGTTATTAACAATTTAAATTAGAGGACCATTCTGTAATTTAGAGGGACTTAAAATAAAAATAAAAGGTTGAAAACCTAATTGCACCGCGCAGCTAGCTAACCTAGGGCACTGCCAGTGGGCCCTAGGGCCAGCGTGGACCGCGGGTGCGCGTGTGGCAGCAAGGGCCATTGACGAGTGGCCCCATCTTGTCAGCCGTGCGCGAAAAAGATTGGGATAATTGCGAGCGCCAGGGCTCGATCCCACGCGCTGCCGTGCCCTCGCTAGCGCTGTTGCCAACGGTGCTCGTTCAGATCTTGACAGGTAAGGGGACGCGTACAGGTTATAGTTCATCTGCGAGTTAACTGAACTTTCCGCGCGCGTTTGACTGAACTTCGACAGATGCTCACGGTGGCTCAACGGCGGCGATCCAACGCGGCGATGCTGGATGCTGCGGTCAGATGCGTGTGCTTGCGATGCGTGTGATGTGCACGTGCAGAGGAGGAGGGAAACAGAGAAGGACAGTGGCTGCTCACCTCCGTTGTTGAGGTGGCAGAGGCTCGGGGAAGAACACGGCCGGCGACAACGTGGGCGATGGCGACGGCGTTCCGGTTGGTGGCGAGCTCAGCGGCGGTGTCGATGCTGTCGAGGAAGGTGCGGCGGCGCGGTTCCCGTGGCTAGATTGGAAGAAGGAGGGTTGCAGCGACGGCGGCCATCGGGGATTCAGAGGGAGCTCGCCGGTGAGGTACAGAGAGGAAGAATTGCGGCGAGGGAGAGGGAAATGGCGGTGGCGCGAGGTAGGTAGGGTTAGGGGCTAGCTAGGGCATGCGCAGGGGGTCTAGGGCTGCTCTTATAGGGGGCTACAGGAGCTCCTGGCCGTCGGGGAGGTACTGCTGCCGCCGTGGCACCTCTCGATGCGGCGCCGTACAGGAAACAGAAGGAGGGGCGATACGCGAACCGGTACCGGGCAGGGAAAAGAGAAAATGGGCTGGGCTGCGTTTCTCCCCCCCCCCTGTGAAACGTTTTCCTTTTTCTATTTTTTATTCTTCTGTTGTTTTTTTTTGCAGAAATAAAAATGGAAGAAAAAGGTAGGTTTTAGGGCTAGGAAAAAATTAGAAAAATTATGGTTGAGTTAGTTTTTATAATAGTAACTAATTGTCAACTTTATTTTCCAAAACTTTCAAATTTAAATTGTTGTTTGTAATTTAATTCAAATTGGATGGATTTTATTATTAAGTGAATTATTTGAAACAAAATTTAAATTGGATTGAACCTTTAGTTTAAAATGAAAACAAAGATTAGAAATGTTTTGGTAATTTGCAAATATTCAAATTGGGTGTTGTTTGGGATTTGATTTGAATTTTTGAATGCAAATTGGAATTAATTGATTGATTAAAAACCATCATTTTAATAGTTGAACATTATGGAATAATTGGAAACAATTGAGGTTTTGATTTGAACTCTTTATTTGAAAAAGATTGTAACATGACAAGTATGAAACAAAGGTTAGATATTGTTTGAATTTCCATTGTGAAACAAATAGAAACAGATGCAAAACAAATAGCAAGCAAATGCAACAAAGAATGAGTATGATGACATAATGCAAAACTTTAATTAAACAAGGAATCAAACATTCTAGGGGAGTTTTCATACTTGGGATGTTACAAAACGCCCCCCCCCCCCCCCCTTGAAGGAATCGCGCCCCGAGATTCCTACTGAGAAATGAAAAGGTCCGGATACTTCTTGCGAAGATCCTCTTCGGTCTCCCACGTTGCCTCTTTATCGGAATGATGCGACCATTGCACTTTCAAGAACTTGGTGCTCTTGTTGCGAGTCTTACGAACGGTCTCATCGAGAATTCGAATAGGGTGCTCCTCATAAGAGAGATCATCTTGCAGTTCAATGGAATCATGATCAACTGCACGATCTGGATCTTTGAAACACTTCTTGAGCTGTGACACGTGAAACACATCGTGCACCTTGGATAGTTTTTATGGAAGTTCAAGACGATAGGCATTTTCCGCACGTCTTGAGAGAATGTTGAAAGGACCAATGTATCTTGGTGCCAGCTTTCCTTTCACACCAAAACGATGAGTGCCTCTGAGGGGAGTTACACGGAGGTATGCTTTGTCACCAGGTGCATAGATCATATCCCTGTGCTTGCTGTCATAGTAGCTCTTCTGACGAGACTGAGCAATCTTGAGATTGTCACGAATGATGCGAACTTTCTCTTCGGCTTCCTTAACAATGTCAGGACCTAAGAGTGAACGTTCACCAGCTCCAGACCAACTAGAACTGGTGTAGAAGTGAGTTTAGTCTTGAGGAGATTGAAACTTTCATCACATTGTGGAGACCAAAAGAACTTCTTGTCCTTCTTCATGAGATCAGTGAGAGGTTTGGCAATCTTGGAGAAGTTTTGGACGAAGCGACGGCAATAGCTAGCCAAGCCAAGAAAACTTCTGACTTGCTTCACCGTCTTAGGAGGTTTCCAATCAACAATTTCCTTAACCTTTTCTGGGTCAATGGCTATGCCCTTGGCAGAGATGATATGACCAAGGTAGGCAACTTCTGAAATCCAGAACTCACATTTGGAGTATTTGGCATAGAGACGATGCTCGCGGAGTTTCATGAGAGTGAGACGAAGATGTTCTTCATGCTCTTCCTCGGATTTTGAGTAGACAAGAATATCATCAAGATATACCACAACGAACTTGTCGAGGTATTCATGGAAGACAGAATTCATGAGTCGAGAGAAGGTCGCCGGTGCATTGGTGAGACCAAAGGACATGACGGTGTATTCATATAGACCGTAGCGAGTGGTGAAGGTTGTCTTTGGAATATCTTCCTTTCTGATCTTTATTTGATGGTAACCCATCCTCAAGTCCAACTTTGAGAATATTGAGGCTCCAGCAAGTTGATCAAAAAGATCATCGATACGAGGAATTGGATACTTGTTCTTGATGGTTTTCTCGTTAAGAGGACGATAGTCCACAATGAGTCTCTTTGTTTGATCCTTCTTGGCAACGAACAGCGTTGGGAAACCCCAAGCCGAAGAACTAGGCTGAATGTAACCTTTCTCCATGTACATATCGATTTGCTCCTTCAACAACTTCAGTTCAGGAGGAGCTATCTTGTATGGATGCTTAGAGATTGGAGCAGTACCTGGTTCAAGCTCGATCACGAACTCAACTGCTCTGTCCGGAGGCATTCCTGGCAATTCTTCTGGAAAGATGTCAGGGAATTCACAAACCACCGGAACATTTTCGAGTAGAGGTAGAGGTTTAGCATCGAGTGTGTATATCTGGATGGAATTTGATTCATTTGGAGAATAGACTATCTGGCCAGAAGGGTGGAAGAGAGTTATTGACTTTTGAGCACAGTCAATTTTTGCTTTATTCGCCTTCAACCAATTCATACCAAGGATGACATCAATGTCAGAACTGCCAAGTAGTATGAGAGAAGCAAGGAATATGTGACCTCCAATTAGAATTTGATTTCTGTGACTGATCTTAGAAGTTTGCATAGTTGCTCCTGGAGAGTTTACTACTAGCGGGGAACCCAAACCAACAAAGGGGAGTTTACTTGTTGTCGCAAAGATCTTTGACACAAAGGAATGCGATGCTCCGGTATCAAACAACACTTTAGCTGGATAAGAGTTTACGGGGAATGTACCGAGCACGACGTCAGTAGCTTCCTCGGCTTTGTCAACCTTGACGTGGTTCACTCTTGCGGTCCTCCCAACAGGCCTGTTGTTGGTGTTGAAGGCCTTATGCGGAGGAGCGCGCACCATTGCCTGGTTGGTGTTGGGGCGAGGTGGTGGAGGAGGTAGCATCCTCTGAGTACACTTGTCAGCATAGTGCCCCGTCTCCTTGCACTTGAAGCAAGTGACGACACGAGGAGGACCTGGCCTTGGCTGCCCCATTGGAACCCTCTGACCATACATCTGAGCTGGGTTGGGTGGGCGGGGAGCGAAGCCTGGAGAAGCTTGGGCGTATGGAGCCCGAGTGACGGCACCATTTGGCACCCAGATGCGGCGTTTCTGCGGAGGGGTGGTCATGTTGGAGGAGGAACCACCCTCACGCGAGTGCTTGCGGGACTCCTCGAACGCCTTGCGCCCATTCTCTTCATTGAGCGCGGTGTTCACGAGCTCCTCAAAGTCCTTGGTCTTGACATTTGTGAGGGCATACTTAAGTTCCGGGTTAAAACCTCTGCGGAACCTTGCCATCTTCTTAGTCTCAATGGACACCTCGTCTCCAGCATATCGAGCGAGGCGATTGAACTCATTCTGATAGCCGATGATGTCCAGCTTGCCTTGCTTTAGAGAGCAAAACTCTTCACGCGTCCTTTCCATGAGACCATCTGGAATGTGGTGCTTCAGGAAAGCTTCCTTGAAACAACCCCAGGTGATAGGAATGCCAGATCTCATAGCCTGGTAGTTTTTCCACCACGGAGCTGCCTGACCCTTCAGCAGATAGGAGGCATAGTTGAATTTGTCCTCTTCAGCTACATGTGCAATCTCCAGAGCCCTAGCTATGTCACGGATCCAGTCATCAGCGTCCAGAGGCTCGCGTGTGGCCACGAAAGCTTTTGGGCCCAGACTGAGGAAGTCCTTGATGCTGACTCGTGGAGCAGTCTGGTGGATGTGCTGATTAGTCTGAAACTGGGCCATCTGTGCCATCACTTGGGTCATCTGAGTCAACAGCTCCGTGATTGGCGGTGGCTCAGGCGCGTTGTTCCTTGTTGGAGGCATCCTGAATGGAAATGCATTTTAGCGCAACAATAGGAAGTGATAGACTTTGTAACCGAAAGAGAGATTATTCCGACGCATGAATAGATAACCAACAGATACATCATAGGTTCTAATACATCAGAATATCTAACACACCATAAATGGTTCGAATACGAAAGGATAACTAAACATAGCTAGGAATGGATACATCGGTACTCCCATGCTCATCACGCAGGACGGCGTCTAGGAGTACGGCGAGAGGTACGGCGAGGAGCACGCTCACGAAAGTAAGTAGAACGACGATCCACGTAGAGCGGAACTGCTCTGAGAGCGACTCTCGGTGTGGTGAAGTAGAAAGCATCGTCTCCCTGTGCTCCAAAGCGGGGAATCCCAGTGTAACCAGGACCAAGGTTGAGGAGTGGACCTCTGATCGGCTCGTAACCTCCAGCATCTGGCAGAGTACGCCCAACTGGCTGCTGGAAACGCGCAAAGCGCTCGTCTCCAACAAAATCTGTGGTGTAAGTCGCCAGACGCGTCAGAGCAAGGTAGAGCTGCTCCCTGACTGTAGCTAACTCCTGAGCTAGTGTGATGGCAACTGCGTCACCATGCCTCACAAACTGAGCTGTGGTGTGCAGTCTGGAGCTATCATGCTCGTAAGCCTCCAAGTTGTCGTAGAGAGTGAAGTGAGCTCCATCTGAGGTGATGTAACCACGGGGGATGTGGCGATAGATAGAATCGTCAAATCCCCAGTAGTCAGCACGAAGGACGGTGAGGCTCACGTAAGCTGCCTGCTGCACAGCCATATCCACGGTGGAACCTACTGCCTCGTAGCGGTGGACTATGCTCCTGCCATCATCTGACAGAATGTAGACGATCGCCTGGTAGTGGGTCTGCTCAAATTCTCGCTGCTGCTCGTAGACCTGGTACTCTGGTGCCCAATGGAACCCCAGATACGTGACCATGTCTCTCAGCATCTCCGGATAACCGGCGGTGCTCTCACAGCGGGTCATACGAACCACCTGCGGGTAGAACCTGAGATCCATCTGCAGATGATTTTGGGAATTTTTGATTAGACGCCGGTAGAAGAATTGAAGTGGAAAACAATAACAAGGTTTCAATGGACGAAAGGTTCTTTAGAAGAACAGGATATTGAAGCAACATCGGGAAAACGAGACCAAAAATCCTGAGGTACTACGGAGAACCCAAAACACGTAAAATCCTAACTTGAAAGTTTAGATGAGAAGGGAAAAACAACATTGCACTTCCTTACCAGAAAAAGGGAGGGTGGGTGGAGAAAAGAAGAAAAAGAACAGAATTCCTACTCTCACGTTTCATTTTTCCTATATAGCTACAAAATAGTTTCTAGACTCAAACTGCGACCAGTAAAAGGGATCCTACAGGCAGACAGGCTCTGATACCATTTGTCGCACCCTGACTTCTAGAGGATACTCACCGGGCCGAACTGGATAGCAGATGCTTGGATTACGGGGCCTAACTGCTCCCGCATCCTCTTACGAGTAGGCCAGCACTTATGTGCGACAACCAAGCTACGCTTATCCATCGTTGATGTAAACCATCCCCTAGAGATCAAGATACTACCGTCGACGTACTTCAAACCAATCACACATGGTACATCAACGGCGTTAAACGGAATGATACCACAACATATCTCTAAGACACAAAAGATTGAAATAAGTTGCAAATGGCCCTCACTAGGGCAGAGAATAGCAAATACAATCATCCAGAGGACACATGTCCCAACATAGCATCATTACATCACAGCGGAAGCATTCAAAGTGTCTGAGTACATACAAGTCCAAATAGGCTTAAGAAGCCGGGAAATAAAAGAAAGACGAAGCCCATCCACGTAGGTCTTGGATCCTGCCCGGGTCCACTATCTACTCGTCTGCAGTCTCGTCGAACTCCACGAAGTAGCCACCATAGGGATCCTCGGAATCGTAGTCTGCGTAAACCACAGCCCCAACGGGGTCAGTACATACAAGTACTGGCAAGCAAGACTCACACTTCACCAACGTGTACCCGGCAACGCCAGATATAAATGCTTTAGGTTCAACGGAAGAATAGGTGATATAAAAGCTGCAGCGGGCTGCTCTAACCAACTACAGAAACAACTACAACTTCCGGCTAACAGAAAGAATATAAGATCGAGTATCGTAACCAACTGAAAGTAAAACCAAGCAAACCCATCCATTGTTACCCCCTTCTAAGGAAGCAACCCAAGGATACCTCACACAGTTGGATTAATGATGAGTCAGATTATTGTGTCAATAAGCCTATTACTAGTCAACTTAGTATTAGTTAGGTGTAAGTTTTTCTGAGTACTTGTTAGCCAGTACTTTCACCAAGTCAACCATAACCGCGGAAAACACGGCTTCTCGAGAAGATTTATCCCTGCCGGGGTGCACCAATTTGGCCGTACACGTAAGAATATCCCGCCAGACGGGAATCAAACCCACCAAGCGAGGCACTCAACACAACTCAACTCTTCTTCGCATCAAGCCCAAAGCACCACATGCTGTGCGTGCGCGGCTAATCGAGCCCCCGAAGAAAAGGGGACCCTCATAGCACTGGAAGACCACGCCGCCCTAAATGCCGACTACAAAAGTTCCACCCTGGCCTCGGGTTCGTACCTGCATATGCGTGCATCAAATGGAAAGCCCGAACTAAGTGCGGCGATTTGGACGAGATGCGAATCGATTCAAATTGAGGGGGGCGCCCATACACGCTTCCCACATGCGGATAGTGCGCTCACATGGATCAGTAGACAAGACCCTTTTCCTATTAGGGTCGACACTAGCAGGCCTCAAAACCACGCCGGGCCTCCTGCCGGTGCCTTATCATCAAATTATTATTACCCATAGCATTAACAGGTTGATTGTTTAACCATCAAGCCCATAGAACATGAATAAGTAAGGTAAAAGAAGTAACGGACAACAGACTCGAGCAAAAGCAACCCTAAGCATGCTAGTAGGACTAAGGCAACAAACAATGGCTATAGGTGTGGAGATGAGGCAATATCAGGGTTCAGGGTATCATGTGATAGGTTCGGAGAACAAGCAACGATACATATGGCTAGCAAAAGTAGACAAAAGGATAGTATCGGTAACAGGGTTGAAAGGAACACAGTGGTTCATGTGAGTGATAACTTGCCTGCAAACCCAGTAGCCTGGTACTGAGCTAAGTCCTCAGAGGGGGTGTCGTAAGTCTCGTCGGTCTCAACGTCGTCGTCTAAAGCGAGAAGAAGCAAACACACAATCAAAAGAGACGAACAATCAATAATAGAATATAATGCACAATCATGGGATGATGCATGCCAATTGATTGATGCATCAAAATAAACTAATTGACAAGATAACATGTTTAAATGGACCCATATGCAAGTTGGATTGCATATGGATGCCCGTGATTTAAGGTTGAATCAAATGATCTACAATTAAATACCAAGTGTAAGTTGCTTAGCATGATGCATGCATGATGAAAACAATAAGGTAACAACATTAGATGCAAGTAGAATGAAATTTACCAAGTAGGGAATTTTATTTAACAAGTTAAGAATTTTTGGCTCCTTAATGATGTTACACAAGTAGTTGTTGTTTTCATCAAGTTAAATTGCTCAAAACAGATAGCAAAGTTAATATTTGTAAGGAGCACAAAATTTTAGGTGGATTACATGTTTCAATTATTGAAAAAGGAATTACCATGATTTAATTGTGAATTAAACAAGTTAAACAAGAATTAAATTGGAATTAATTCAAGTGTGAATTTTAATTGAATTTTATTTGTTCAAAATATTAAACCAAGTTCATATTTGAAAAGGTTATGTTTTTCTGGTTTGAAAACATATTTTATATGTTCAAAAATAATTTAATTTGAGCAAGTTATGAATTTAGCAAATTTAAATGATTTAAACAAGGTTTAAGTTATTTAGGCAATTTATATTATTCAAAACATGAAACAAAATTTATATTTGGAAATATGGTTCAAAATGGTATCGAAAACGTATTTTATTTGCATTATTTAGATTAAGTATGAATTAGTTATGCAATTTATCAAATTACAATTGAATTGTTTGAATTTAAATTTTGGATGCATTTGGAAAATTCAAAACAGTACACAAATGGTTTAATTAGTTAGATAATTTAATTGGGATCAACAAACATATTTTACTTTTATTATTTGGAGTTATAATTTAAAAGTTATTAACAATTTAAATTAGAGGACCATTCTGTAATTTAGAGGGACTTAAAATAAAAAGAAAAGGTTGAAAACCTAATTGCACCGCGCAGCTAGCTAACCTAGGGCATTGCCAGTGGGCCCTAGGGCCAGCGTGGACCGCGGGTGCGCGCGTGGCAGCAAGGGCCACTGACGAGTGGCCCCCTCTTGTCAGCCGTGCGCGAAAAAGATTGGGATAATTGCGAGCGCCAGGGCTCGATCCCACGCGCTGCCGTGCGCTCGCTAGCGCTGTTGCCAGCGGTGCTCGTTCAGATCTTGACAGGTAAGGGGACGCGTACAGGTTATAGTTCATCTGCGAGTTAACTGAACTTTGCGCGCGCGTTTGACTGAACTTCGACAGATGCTCACGGTGGCTCAACGGCGGCGATCCAACGCGGCGATGCTGGATGCTGCGGTCAGATGCGTGTGCTTGCGATGCGTGTGATGTGCACGTGCAGAGGAGGAGGGAAACGGAGAAGGACAGTGTCTGCTCACCTCCGTTGTTGAGGTGGCAGAGGCTCGGGGAAGAACACGGCCGGCGACGACGTGGGCGATGGCGACGTCGCTCCGGTTGGTGGCGAGCTCAACGGCGGTGTCGATGCTGTCGAGGAAGGTGCGGCGGTGCGGTTCCCGTGGCTAGACTGGAAGAAGGAGGGTTGCAGCGACGGCGGCCATCGGGGATTCAGAGGGAGCTCGCCGGTGAGGTACAGAGAGGAAGAATTGCGGCAAGGGAGAGGGAAATGGCGGCGGCGCGAGGTAGGTAGGGGTAGGGGCTAGCTAGGGCATGCGCAAGGGGTCTAGGGCTGCTCTTATAGGGGGCTACAGGAGCTCCTGGCCGTCGGGGAGGTACTGCTGCCGCCGTGGCACCTCCCGATGCGGCGCCGTACAGGAAACAGAAGGAGGGGGCGATGCGCGAACCGGTACCGGGCCAGGAAAAGAGAAAATGGGCTGGGCTGCGTTTCTCCCCCCCTCTGTGAAACGTTTTCCTTTTTCTATTTTTTATTCTTCTGTTGTTGTTTTTGCAGAAATAAAAATGGAAGAAAAAGGTAGGTTTTAGGGCTAGGAAAAATTTAGAAAAATTATGGTTGAGTTAGTTTTTATAATAGTAACTAATTGTCAACTTTGTTTTCCAAAACTTTCAAATTTAAATTGATGTTTGTAATTTAATTCAAATTGGATGGATTTTATTATTAAGTGAATTATTTGAAACAAAATTTAAATTGGATTGAACCTTTAGTTTAAAATGAAAACAAAGATTAGAAATGTTTTGGTAATTTGCAAATATTCAAATTGGGTGTTGTTTGGGATTTGATTTGAATTTTTGAATGCAAATTGGAATTAATTGATTGATTAAAAACAATCATTTTAATAGTTGAACATTATGGAATAATTGGAAACAATTGAGGTTTTGATTTGAAATCTTTATTTGAAAAAGATTGTAACATGACAAGTATGAAACAAAGGTTAGATATTGTTTGAATTTCCATTGTGAAACAAATAGAAACAGATGCAAAACAAATAGCAAGCAAATGCAACAAAGAATGAGTATGATGACATAATGCAAAACTTGAATTAAACAAGGAATCAAACATTCTAGGGGAGTTTTCATACTTGGGATGTTACAAATATATGATATCTGACGAAGGAATGGATTTTAGACCCTGCCGGAAAGGACACCCCCGTCTCCGGCCCAAGGTTAAGGCCCAAGAGGAGGAGCCCTTGGAGTACCGGAAGGCCCATGTGAATCCCACCCGCAATACCTTGCGGGTTAAGTTAGGAAACCTGTAACCGACGTAGGGTTAGAGTCCGAGTTACCTATATAAGGTCAGGAGAGCCACCGGTAGAGCACCAAGCAACACCGCAACACCAAAGCCTTGAGGTCGAGATCATACTCTCGACTTGAGCCACCATCATTGTAACCAATCTACTCGACTAATACAGATCGACAGAGGAAAGAGTAAGGGTTTTACCTCTACAAGGGCCCCGAACCTGGGTAAATCTTGCCCCCTGTTTAGCCGACAATCGCCACCAGCGCTCATGGGTTCTCCTATTCGAAACCCTATGGGTTCACCCGAGGGATTTGTAGAGTCTGAGATTCGACAATTGGCGCCGTCTGTGGGAACGGCGGGCGCTGGATCACCGGCATCTTCGGCTTCATCGACAACCAATTCTCGTTGGAAACCCTCGACTACGGCTCCGAACAATCCTATACGGATCGGACCTGTCGTGGTCACCCCTCACTTGCCGGAATCACGCCCGGTATTCAACGATCTGGAGAGGAGCGTCACCTTGACGTTCAGGAGCTTGAAGTTCGTGACCAACAGGGATGGAATCCTCCACTTCCCGGAAGAATCAGGATCCGAATCAGGAGCCGTCGACTCGCGCCTTCAGCTGGAGAAAAGCGGCGAGTCCGTCCGCTTCAATACGAACAACTACCATACCCTCTCGACAGAGGAACCTTTTCGAGTCCATCGCTCCTGGTCTTTTGCTAGCCTCCACCTGTACTGAGTATGAGCTCTACTCGTGCAATCCAAATCCCAAAAAACCAAAAAAAAATCCATTGTGTCCACCATACCTACCTATATGTGGTATTTAACTGCCACTCCAAGTAAATTACCCAGGTGCTACCTTTAAAACTTTCAAAATTACTCCTGTTTTGTGTTCCCGTTTTTTGCTCATGAGGACGTAAAAGAGGGTTGACCTTCTACACCAGTTGCGTCCTTCATATGGGAGTTTCTCTTGTGAATTCTAGTTTTCTTGTGACGTACTGTATTTTCTGTTTACCATTCGTTGACATTAGCATACACCTGATTGTTGGCAGGCACCCGAGGATTCGGTTAGCCATGGTTTGCGTAAGATGGATGGGAGGAGTGTCAAACATTTTATACCTCTGTTTATTAAAATGAAAACTCTAGCACATGAGTGATCAATGCTTCCCTCTCCGAAGGGCCTTTCTTTTACTTTCAGTCTCCATCTTCTAACTTTATGCACGGTTGAGAGAGCATAGTTGCCATTCTGAGTTTTATGTGCATTTGTGCCAAAAACATTATTAATTGATTCATGATGTGTTATTGCCTGTTCTCTAATTATTTGTTCTAGTATTCCTCATGAACTCTGAAGGTGTCCTGGCATTTATGTTTTGCCAAGGACTAGTGAAATATTACTTTTCCATGCTTTCTCTATACTTGAAACAAATGTATAACTTTCGATGCATTGTTATTCATGATCTTTTATTTGTGTTACTTCTCATGATGCAAGGTGATTGCTATTCTTTACTACTAAAGTTTTATTTATCATGTTTGTGTTAAAGTTATATGATCTCAGCTTACATATGGTTTTACATTATTGATGATCAAGTTTATGTTGGTAACATGTCACCTCCGAAATTATGTGTTTTTTATTGTTTACCTACTCGAGGGAGAGTTGGAACTAAGCTTGGGGATGTTGATACGCCATAAACGTATCCTTAATTTCTGATGTTTCATGTTGTTTTCTTATTGTTTCCCACATGTTTGCTATACAATTTAAGTCATTTTTTATCGATTTTACGGACTAACCTATTGACAACATGCCACAGAGCAAGTTTCTTGTGTTCTGTTGTTTTTAGTTTTAGAAAAGTTGTTCTGGAAATATTCTCGGAATTGGAAAATTCGAAGCCGGGAAGTCTTAGAATTCTTGAAGGTTCCACGGAGTCCCGAAGAGACCCGAAGGGGGGCCACACCATAGGGCGGCGCGCCCTGGCCGTGCCATGGAGAGGTGTGGGCCCCCCGGCCTCCACCGCCTTTGCCCTTTCGCTTATTTACACTGTCGAGACGTAAACCCTAAAGATATACCACTTCGTACCGAGAAACACCCGAGGCCGCCGTCATCGCCATCCCGAGATCGGGAGGGTTCTGGAGCTCTCCCCGGCACCCTGATGGGAGGGGAATTCATATCCGGAGGAGTCTACACCACCATGCCCTGCTCCAAGTGATGCGTGAGTAGTTCATTTCTGTACTACGGGTCCATAGCAGTATCTAGATGGTTGTCTCCTCCACTTTATGCCTCATGTTTAGATCTCGTGAGCTGCCTCACATGATTGAGATCATTTTTATGTAATGCTACATGTTGTGTTTGCTGGGATCCGATGAATGAGGAATGCTATGTCTTTTTATTATCAATCCATCATGTTATCTTCATGCTTATGTTATTTATGATCTTGCATGCTCTCCGTTATTGGTAGATGCTCTGGCCAAGTAGATGCTAGTAACTCCAAGAGGGAGTATTTATGCTCGATAGTGGGTTCATGCCTCCTTTGCATATGTGCTCGAGTGACAGAAACGTGAAAGATGGAGGATGTGTTGTTTCCATTAGGGAGAAAACAAAAATGCTTTGTATGAGGATGATTCTATTGTTTACATTACACACTTTGCTTACTACGATTATCCATTGCTTGCAACTTAATATCCAACGTTTTTTCAAATGATATTCGGAGGGTGGATTATTAGACATAGATGTAGTTGGATGACGGTCTATGTATTTTGTTGTAATGCCCGCATGAATCACATAGTAATCTTTATGTCTTGCATATGCACTATGTTGCATCTTTCATTTCTGTCAATTGCCCATCTAGTAATTTGTTCACCACACATGTTATTTATCTTTCACGGAGAGACACCACTAGTGAACAGTGGACCCCGGTCCATTTTCCTCATACTTATAATACAACCACTGTTTCCACTACTTTCTTACTGTTTCTATTGTTTTCATATTGTTTCCCCACCATACGTTAAACCTCTTTGTGTTCAGCAAAACCAGTGAGATTGACAACCTCACTTATTCGTTGGGGCAAAGTGATTGTATTGTGTTGTGTAGGTTCCACGTTGCTGCTGAACCGGTAGTGCGCCTTGCCATCTCAGCCGCATCAACCTTCTGAAGTTACTTCTTCCTCCTACTGGTCGGTTCAACCTTGGTTTCTTTTTGAGGGAAACTTGCTACTGTGATCTTCGTACCTTCCTCTTGAGCTCTCCCAACGAACGTGTGTTACACGCGCATCATTACCTCATGATGGCTTGTCTCCTGGCTTCTAGCACTTCCGGTGGTTCATGTCGTGCAACCGGGGTTTGGATCAAATCGATCTCTTCCTGTTCCGACATTTGTGGAACAGGGATTTCATGTTTTTTCTTCTCCGCCGATTTTACGCCAATGCTTCCTCCAACTTCCAGGTTGCGATGTCCGCCAATTTTTCATCTTTTTCTTTGGTAATTTAGAGAGCAGCTTCATGGAGGACTTCTTTTTCTTCTTGGAAGAGGGAGATTTTTTGGGTGGTTCAACTTCCATCAATTCCTTGACGTCAGGATAAGTCGGACTGACTTCACCTTCCTCCTCTTCTCCTTCTTCCTGATCATCTGGCGGAGGTGTTCTAGGGCCTGCTTCCTCTTCCTCTTCGGCGTCCGACTTTCCAGTTGGTTTTTCCATGAGTACTTCATAGAAGCTCCCCTGCATGGATTTCACCTTTCTTTCGAAGGCATCTTCATCCTCATCATCGGAATCTGTGTTGTAACTTGAGGATCTGGTTTTCGAGTCCAATATTGTCTCAATAGCAGCTATTATAGACTTAGCTTTCGAGTTCGTCGCCTGATTGGCGGATGTCAGATCTTCCACATTGTCTGTAGGGTTCGTGTTTTCTGCCTTTTCCACGAGATTTTGATCTTCCGTGTTTTCGGCGATCTTTGACTGCACCATGCCAATAAAGTGCGATATGGCTGCAGGCATCTCCAAAGAGGTGGCAAATCCAGACATGTTTTGGCGATATACATCAATGGAAGCTTGATCTGCCCCTATGTATGAGTAGGGAAAATATGAGCAGAATCCGGCATTGAAGCCTTCATCTATTGGGCATAGGGCGGGTGGGATGAAGTAGCTTGCACCACGGAATCCCATTGCTTCTGTTGTTAAAACGATAAAAAACGTTAGTAGATCCAATTGGTAGATCATAGTCACTTACCAGATGATTCCGTGCCGGCATATAAGATCCCGTGTCGAGGAAGCGTCCGACGTTTCAGTCGAATTCCAGGTTTCCGATAGGTGATTGTGCCGCCGATTCCACCAAGTATTCCCGCTCGAAACGTAACTCCCGACGCCGCATGCCCAACAGTGGGCTCCAATTGCCGAGACTTCGTAGTTAGGATCATGGACGGGGGTTCCATAAGCCTACTGGTAGAACCGTGGGGGGATGTGGAAGAACTGGAAATGAGAACACGATTTACCCGGGTTCGGTACGTCGCAACTAAGGCGGCGTTCCTACTCCTGCAATCTCACTAAAATCAGGGCAGAAGTCTGAAGTATACAGAGTACAATTGTGAGTATGGTTTCGCCAACTCGGCGAAAATGAACTTCCCGACGAGTTATCTTCTAGCTAACTTGTGATCTATCCTCTCTCTTTCGCTCCCGTCCGGCTTTATATAGATAGCCGGACTATGGCTTACAGGAAGAAAACCTAGAAGACTACGGAAAGTATCTAATTTGGAAAGTAAGGCATCTGACTTCTTCTCCAAGGCGGACCACGATTGTGACATGGTCCGGGTTCTTCTAGAATCTGGCTTCCTACGCGTCAGCTTACTAGGCTGTCCAATGGACTCCGTTCCATTGCCTGTGGGCCACCCTATTAATCTGTCCTTTGGCCAATGCCGGATAAACCCCTAATTGGCATATATCTGACAGTTACCACTGTGTACAACTCGTACGGTGGGTCTCAAACCCATATCCCTCGATACATTATCTATCACATTACGTGATAAACCTTTGTGAAGGGCTATGCCAAGTTTATCGATGTTTGGATATAATCCAACGCAATAACCTTGGAGTTTTTTAATTTCCTAACACATTTCAATCCTCTCTTCACATGTCTTAATGACTCCATATTATCCTTCAAACTATTTCCCTTGATGATCACAGTTTAATTATCACAGTTCATTAGGATAGCGGGTATTGGTTTTTCAACCATAGGCAAGTCCATCAAAAGCTCACGAAGCCACTCTTCTTAGAAAGTGGTTGTGTATAATGATGCGAGTTCTGCTTCCATAGTTGACCTCGTTAAGATGGAATGCTTGCAATACTTCCAAGAAACAAGGCCATCACAAAGTGTAAAAATATAACCATTCGGGGCAATCTCATTAGCATCAGATATCCAACTTGAAGCACTATAACCCTCCAGTACCCTTGGGTTTCTGGTATAGTGAATTACATAGCTCGCGATGCCTTTAAATAGCGCATAATTATTTCAAGCGTACGCTAATGATCATCTCCCAAACTTGAAACAAACCGACTCAATTTGGTAACAACAAAAGAGATGTCGGGCCTCATGGAACTCGCCAAATACGTAAGCGAGCCTGTAATCTTAGAATACACCAGTTGATCTCTAACAATACGTCGATTCTTTTGAAGCAACGCACTAGGATCATATGGAATTGGAGAAGGCTTCCAGTCGCTATATCCGAAGCGACTCAAGAACTTTTCCACATAGTGAGACTGAAAAAGTGTAATGCCACCATTATCATCACTCAACAGCTTGATGTTCAAGATAACATCAGCTACTCCTAGATCCTTCATCTCAAAATAACGAGATAAGAAACCCTTAACCCCCTTGACTGAATCAAGATTGGTCCCAAAGATCAATATGCCGTCCACATACAGACATAGAATAACTCCCTCGCCCCTACCATGACGATAGTACACACACTTGTCAGCTTCATTTACAATAACAATCAAAATCATTTTGAACTTCTCGTGTCATTGCTTAATAGCTTGCTTGAGGCCATATACCGACTTCAATAACTTTCACACCGTTCCTTCCTAACCGGATACTACGAAACCATGTGGCTGCTCCATATTTTCTCGTCCAACTCTCCATTAAGGAAAGCCTTCTTAACATCCATTTGATGAACCACAAGACCGTACGAGGCAGCCAATGATAGTAGCACTCGTATAGTGGTCAGTCTAGCCACCTGCGAGTAAGTATCAAAGTAGTCTTCACCCTCTTTCTAGGTATAATCCTTAGCCACAAGCCTTGCCTTGTACTTTTCAATTGTACCATCGGGCCTAATTTTTCTTGAACACCCAGTTACATCCTACAGGTTTACACACATAAGGATGATCCGTGATCTCCAAGGTTCCGTTAGCTAAGATGGAATCCATCTGGCAACGAATAGCCTCTTTCCAGTAGTTAGCATCAAGAAATGCATAAGCTTATGAAATAGTCCTGGGTGTGTCATCCACAAGGTACACAATGAAATCATTACCAGAGGAATTTGCAGTCCTATGTCTCTTGCTTCTTACAGGAACTTCATTGTCATCATCCATAGGATTCTCCACGTGTTATATCAGAATGATGGATTCAGGAACTGCAACTAATTCTTGACTAGACGAAGTAGGTATCTCCCGATTTGATGAGCTAGCCATGTCCTTGATAGGAAATATGTTCTCAATAAAAGTTGCATCATTCGACTCCATAATAGTACTACCATGCATGTCAAATACTGTTTGGGGTATGTGCGACATATGGGGCCGAAAGTAGATCCGACTCGCAGTGATAAAGCCTTCTTGCGGGTCGTTGTGATATAGGATTGCTACTATATTGTAATTAGGAAAGGCTTAATGGTTTCCTAGTAGAACCTCTAGCCCTAGTGGATCTCCACTCGGAGTCTTGTAAGGCCTTGTGAGCCACCGTGTATATAAGAGGCTCGAGGGACCAAGTAGAGGATAAGAAAGATAAACAAGCTAGATCTCAAGACACAATCCCTTCGAGAGAGCTCATTGTAATCGAGACCTCATTCGACACGAGAAAGGGAGAATCAAGGCAGGAGTAGGTCTTTACCTCACATTGATGGGCCGAACCTGGGTACATCGTATTTACCCACGTCAACTCCGATCTCAACGACCGCTAAGTTACACAAGCCATACAAACTCACAAGTCATCTCTCGATAACTATTTCCATGACAATCCCACGACAGTTGGCGCCCACCGTGGGGCCTGCGACCAGTGAGACTATTCTTCGGGTTGAAGCGTCGTAAAAACTCTCCATCCACTGGTGGAAAAATGGGATTCGAACTAAAGACCTCACGAATCTCCTCGCGCGTAGCTTACCACCCCAGCTAAAACAACACAAATGTGACATTGGATGAGATGATTTCCTTTTGAAGTGGCCTATGGAGGACCTTTAGTCCGGGTTGGTGGTATCAACCGAGACTAAAAGGTCCTTTAGTCTGGGTTGGTAATACCAATCGGGACTAAAGGTAGACCCTTTAGTCCGGGTTAGTGTTACCAACCATGACTAAAGGGTCAAACCCTTTATTCCGGGTTAGTGTTACCAACCGGGACTAAAGGGTCAAACCCTTTAGTCCGAGTTCGTGGCTCAAACCGGTACTAAAGGTCCCTTTCGACCCGGGACTAGACTTGTGCGGCCTCCTTCGTAGTTAAACCATGACTAGTCGTACCCTCTTGCCCGATCTGAAAGCAATCTAGGACTAGAGTCCAATTGGTGTCTGTACCAAAGACATGTTTTCTACTAGTGATCGGAGAACACTTCGTCATAAGGCGAGTCACCCAAGTCAAGGGGTAAGATGTCGTCAAGGATTCAGAGTGGGATTCCACCATGAGAGCGCCGAAGAAGACTTCACAGTCTCCTTAGGTGAGTTCAAGGTCTTCATAGAAATCATGGATCCCTAGCCGTTAAAATTGAAGCCGGTGAAATCCGATGTCAAAGACCATTATGGTTTGTACTACGGGTCTTGGATGCACGATAGCGACTGGGAACCGCAAGCATGGAAAGCATCAAGGACTCCGACGCTCGTAGGAACAGGAAGCGCAAAAGGAGCCCGGAACCAACCGAAGAAAAAGATAACAATAGTATGACAACCTTGTCTGCGCCATTCAAAGGAAAATAGGCCCGCTAAACAGCGGTTCAAGGATTACTACGACGGCTGGAACCACTTCATAAGCAGCCCAACCCGGGAAAGGAAGTTGGCAGCAGAGATTTTTTCTCGTCCATGCCCCCACCGTATGAGGAATGACGACACGACTGACTCACACGATCTCGTCTTGAGATCGTATGATTTATGTGCGCTCCACGCCTTCAGATTACAAGCCGATGAGAATTAATCACATTGCAATGTTTTTCCGTGCTAGTTAATCCATTAAAAAATGTAGAAACACATCCAAACTTTTTGTTTTTTGTTTTTTCGCTTGTCATATTCTTTTCCCCAACCGGGCTACCCCCCCTTTCCATTACTTAAAACGGAAATACAAAGTTCAACAACAACAGAAAAGGACGGGGAAGGGAGAAGCGAGTTGGGGCAGTAGTAGGAAACCCACTGAGACCCTCTCCGACTCGGAAAGACCCTCTATGGGGCGAAAACCTACGACCACCTACAAGTTCATACGACGTTTATTACAGCAACCAGCAAAGGAACCAAGTCCAAAAGACGCAGATAGCGCCACAACCGAAATAGCCAGCACCCGACAGAAGCAGCAAGAAACAAGACAACAGACCGCCATACCACGAAGACATGACACCCCTCAAGTACCAGAAATCATCAGCGTCAGCCTGACCCCCACGCGAACTCTAGTCCTGTCTTGGGAGTAAATTTCAGCCGTAGCTTGCATCATCGTCGTCGCCTGTGTCTTCAGCGTGTCCTTGTCCTCTTCATCCTTCTGCAGACCTGCCCAGTAGATCAACAACAAAGATGCAACATAAACAGCCTCGAAAGGAGAACTCATTTTGTGCTTGTCAAAGGTAACTCTTTTGCGAGTTTTCTAGATGCCCCAGCAAACAGCCGCAAGGCCAACCATATAGAACTTCTCTCCTCTAGGAAAAAAGGTATAGAACCAGGCAAACACGTGCCAAAGAGATGTAGGACAAGTGCCAGTACCAAAAGTATGTCCCACGACCCCCCAAGTTCAACGAGCAACCGTACAGGAGAAAAACAAATGTTCAGCAGACTCATCGTGGCTGCAAAAGGAGCAGACAAGATTGCCAGGACAATTCCTCTTTTTCATATTATCCCGAGTAACTAAAGCATTTCTAAACAACTGCCATAGGAAAATTTTGATTTTTAACGGGAGTTTAGCCCCCCAGATCTCCTTATTGCTAGCCCTAGCAAGCCCAGATTCTAAATGCTTATACATTGACTTCATAGAGAAGACATCATTAGAATTCAGGCCCCAGTAAACAATATCATCAGACTCCGAAACATTGAGTCCTCCCACAAAATTGATCATGGAGTTCCATTGATCAGCAAGCTCGCCCCGAATAGTTCTTCTGAAAGGTAAGTTGAAGTTACAAGAAATATCCACATGAACAGTGCACTCCTGGCACTGACTGATGTCGAAAAGAGCAGGGAATTGCATCTTGAAAGGGAGATTATCCTTAATACTATCTAACCACAGCCGTGTTAGGTTACCACGTCCTAAGGACACCTTCCTCCTAGCAAGGTAATAATCTTTGACCTTTAATAGAGCTTTCCAGCAAGGGGAGTTCGAAAACCTAGCTTTAACATTTGCAACAGTTTTATTTTGCAAATACCTCTTCCTGACAATCCTTTTCCAGATACCATCATGTTTCTCTAGCTTTCACCACCATTTGCTGAGGAGGCTAACATTCTGCCTATGCAGATTCTTAATGCCCAAGCCCCCTTTAGACTTGGATCTACAAACTCTAGACCATTTAACCATATAATACCCTTTCTTTTTCTTTTTGCCATGCTAAAAGAAACATCTACGATGTTTGTCAATTCTCTCAATGAACTTTTATTAAGAAGAAATATCGACATGATATAAGAAGGCAGGTTTGAGAGACTAGGATCCACCAAAATGAGTCTACCCCCTGAGGATGCAGCATCACACACCCAAGCATCCAATTTCTTCATGAACTTATATTTAATATACTCCATGTCAGCACATCTAAGGGTGTTAAAACTGACAGGAACTCCAAAGTACATCATGGGCAGGGTACCAACATTGCAACCAAATAAATTGGAGTAAAACTGAGCCACATCATTATCACCCCCCCCACTAGGAAAATTTCACTTTTCTGATAGTTAATTTTCAAGCCAGACATCAATTCAAACATATAAAGTAACAACTTAATATTGATAGCTTTCTCCTCATTGTGAGATTAAAAAAAACAGTATCATCTGCATATTGCAGAATTGCTAGGCCTCCCTCCACAAGATCAGGAATCATGCCATCCACCAATCCATTTGATTGAGCCATGTTCACCATCTTGGTGAGACACTCAGCAGCACAATTGAACAAGAAAGGAGAGAGTGGATCCCCCTGTCTAACCCCTTTAGCACTCTGAAAGTAAGGTCCCACACAGTTATTAATCTTCACAGAAACTGTTCCATTGAATAAAATTTGTTTCACCATCCCACACCACCTCTCAGACAAACCTCTAGCCCTAAGACAATTAATCAAAAAGTCCCAATTGACTTTTTCATAGGCCTTTTCAAAATCAAGCTTAAGGAAGATACATATTCTTTTTTTAATATGAGTATAATGCATAGTTTCATGCAAGGACATAATTCCATCCATAATATTTCTTTTCTTAATAAAGGCATTCTGATGGATACTAATCAACTTCTCCATAAAAGGTTCAAGCCTGATGGTTAGGACTTTGGTAAGGAGTTTGTAAATACATCTTAGTAAACAAATAGGCCTATACTGAGTAATTTTATCTGCTCCAGACACTTTAGGAAGAAGTGTAATAACACCATAATTCAGTCTTTGGACATCCAGTGTCCCTTCCTGGAAGGCTGTGAAAAGTCTCATTTTGTCCCACTTCACAGTCTCCCAACAATGCTGATAAAATTCTGCAGGGATAGAATCAGGCCCATGGGCTCAGTTCCCCTCCATAGAAAAGAGTGCTACCTTAAGCTCATCCATCAAAAAAGGTTTATGCATGTAACATCCCAAGTATGAAAATTCCCCTTTTGCAATGTTGTTTCTTGATTTCTAATTAATGCATCATGTCATCATATCCACACATGTGTTGAGTTTGAATTTCAAATCAAATTTCAAATCTTTATGTTTCACACTTGGTCTGTTACAACTTTTTCAAATAAAACATTCAAATCAAACCATTTATTTGTTTCCAATAAACTTGAATTTTCCAAATAATTAACTTGCTAAATCTTCAATATTTTCCATTATTGCAAAATTCACTCAAATTCAATTAAAATTCTAACATCCACAAATATTTAATTTTTTTTGAAAAAAAAACATCATGCAACTGGGCATTTTCAATAAGGAACTTATAAAAATTACCCCCTTAATTTTAGGGTCCCAAAAACCCCTTCTATTTTCTTTCTTATTCCTTTTCTACAAAAAAAGAGAGAGAGAATAAAAGAAAAAAAAGCTGATGGGGGAGGCAGGCCCAAAGGCCCACCTACAACCCCAGCGAACCAGCCCACTTTCACCTTTCTTCCACCTCCGTACAGATGTCGACATAAAGCAGAGAGCACCACAACCGCACCCTCCTACCTGCTCCCCCTCCTCCTTCTTAATCCCCCTCTCCCCACCTAAACCCTAGCCCTCTCTCTCCCTTCTTCCTCCTTCCTCAAGCCGCCGCCGCCATTCCCCTCTTCCTCCCTCCTTTTATTTTCCCTCTCTGTACCTGAACCAAAGCATGCCATCCATGGCCGAATTGGAGGTAGCACAGCGGTGGCCGTGGTCGTTGTCGCGGGCTCCTCTCGGCGGGAATGGAACCAGGAGGGTTCCACCCCCGTTTTCGCTGAAGGAGGCGCGGCCGGAGATGGACCACAGCAGCGGCGCCGTCGAGTTCTTCCCCGGCGAACTCCTGACGGCAACGCCTCCGTCAGGGAGTCGTTCCCGCGCGGGCCGCACTCCTCCATCGTCTCCGCGACGCCCCGCGCCTCCCCGGTGAGCACTCCTCCGTCGCCCCCCGTCTTCCCCTCCTTCTCTTCCCCGCACGGCGCACGCCGCCAGCCGCAGCAGCGCAGCGATCGTCGTCGTCGATCTGCCCCGATCGACTGAACGTGATTCAGTTTCGTCCATCCGCAAGCTTTTACCTCAAACCCCCCACGCTACCATATCCTAACACGAATCGAATCAACAGCCCAATGGCTAGCGCCCTCCCAGCGCGCACCCGAGACCCGAGTTTGAGTCCCCCGAGTAGCAAAGCCACCTCTTTTTTTGGCCCTTTTTCTTTTTTGCCCGAAATCCAGAAAAACATATCTGAGGCTTTATTTGTAAAATCCATAACAAATTGAATATTGCTCCAATTTCAATGATTCAAGTTTCTGTGGATACAGAATCTTGTGCTCTTTCTGTTAATGTCAAAGTTCCAACATGTTTCTGTAATAATTTTTGCACTAAATAATTAAATACAGAAAATGCAATAAAAATTTGAAACTTTGGAATTTCATAACTTGAGTTCTGTTCATCCAATTTGAGCAAACTTGGGCTCTAAAAATTTGTCTTAACAAACTCTACACATTGGTATTTTATTTGGTCACAATTGAATTAAATTTGAACATGTTTCCTTCTGTTTACTAAAAGGGGCAGAATAAAAATGACTATGAAAAATTGCATAATAAATTCAATAATGATCCAAAAATTATGTTTAATATCTCAAAATGTTCAGTGAAACATTGTCCACATGTTTTCAAGTATTTCCCATGCTTTCGTAACTGAAAGTACCTATTTTTAAATTGTTTACCAAAAATGGCAGAAATGAAAACAATAAGAATTAATTCCTAGTTATTATTTTTCTTCACCCAAAAATTATGGAAACTATACCAAAATGGAAAGAACTTGAATTAATAACATAAAAGCATCATTTCATGCATGTAATCACTTCAACCTAATGTTTACTTGTAATTCTTTTAATTCACTAATATTACATATGGGTAATTCCCAAATGCAATTTAAATTGCTATTGGGCCCATTTAAAATTGCTCTTATGTCCTTCATCATTAATTTGATGCATATAATAAATTTTCATGCATCATCCCATGTTTGTGCATTATGCCATGTTATTGATTGTCCGTCTTTCTTCGTTGTTTGATTGCTTCTTCTCGAATAGACGACGACGTTGAGGCATACGAGGTTTATGATACCACTTCAGAGGAGTTAGCCCAGTACCAGGCTACTGAGTTTGCAGGCAAGTATTCACTCACGTGAACCATTGTGTCCTTTGCCACACTTGATACCGATACTTTCCGTTGTCTAATCTGCTAGCCTTATGATTCGTTGCTTGTGTTCCGATCCTATCACATGTCATCCTGCAGCCATGAATAGAGCCTCACCCCCACACCTACAACCTTGTTGTTTGTTAGCCTGTGTCGTAGTATCATGCTTAGGTTTGTTGTGCTCGGGTCTTGTTGTCTTTTATCTTATCACCTGTTAGTTGATAGATGGGCTTGTTATAATCAATATCATGTTAATGTTCGGGGTAATAATAATTTGATGATAAGGCACCGGCAGGAGGCCCGACGTGGTTTTGAAGCCTGCTAGTGTCGACCCTAATTAGGAAAAGGGTCTTGTCCACTGATCCATGATGAGCGTGCTCACCGCATCCGGGAGGTAGTATGGGACCCCCCTCGACTTAGACCTGATTTGCAGCTTATCCGAAGAGCCACACTTAGTTCGGGTGTTCCATTTGGCTCATACACATGAATGGGTCGCTCCCATGGTTACTGTTGGTGATGATGATGATGATGATGCATATAGGGCGAGGCCTGTATTTCCGGGGTGTTGCGTCCTGCGGGAGTTTTGCACACTTGCGCTGAGTATTCGGCTGCGTGGCTGGGACCTTATAGCTCCGTGGATCCTAGGACAGGTTGTAGAGACGGTTCGAGTCGTGTTGAGTCCACCTGAGTTTTAGTTGGTGGCTCGAGTGTGTACGGGTACTGGAGCCACGGAGCCACGGAGCTGCGTGTTCTCGAGAAGATTCGTCTGTACTGACCCCTTTGGGGCTGCGTGTTCTGCAGACTACGTTCCCGAGGATCCCCATGGTGGCTACTACGTGGAGTATGACGAGGTTGTTGACGATTAGATAGCGGACCCGGGCAGGATCCGAGACTTTGTGGATGGGCTTCGTTTCCTTTTTCGTTTCCGGCCTCTTAGGCCTATTTGGATCTTGTCTGTACTTAGACACTTTGGATGCTTCCGTTGTGTTGTAATGATGACTTGTTGGGACATGTGTCCTCTGCATGATTGTATTTGCTATCTCTGCTCTAGTGAGAGCTATTGGCCACTTATTTCTATTTCTTTGTGTCTTAGAGATTTGTTGTGATATCACTTGTTCAAATGTCGTTGACGTACCATGTGTGTATGTTATGAAGTACGTCAATGAAAGTATTCGGATTTCTATGGGATGGTTTGCGCCGACGATGAATAGTAGAGGTTGGTTGTCACACGTATACGTGTTGGCCTACTCGTAAGAGGTGCGGGTGCAGGTAGGCCCCGTAATCCAATCATCTACTGTTTAGCGGCCCGGTGAGTATCCTATAGAAGTCCGGGTGCGACAATGCAACAACACAATGTCAGCAACATTCAACTTCTCTGCACCACTCCACAAATTGTGGTAAAAAGGAATCAGATTACCAGGAGCAGGGCCAAAAAGATCTTTATAGTATTAAGTTGCATGTTTTAAAAGGTTATCAGTCCCTTAAATATTAACATCCCCATCTTTTAAAATTGAGCATAGTACTTTTACGCTTACGCCCATTAGCAACTCGATGAAAATAACCAGTATTACGATCACCATCAAGAAGCCACCTGGAATGTGACTTTTGAAACCACTACAACTCATCATCTTCATAAATCTTTCTTAAGGCAACTGTCACCTCTACTTTCCTGCTGAAAGCATCAGGAGTAAGCTCCTCAGACTCCTCTAAACATTCCAAAATAGCAAGCTCCTCCTTAAGCTCACACATAAGTTTTTTGGTGTGTACAAATAAATTGGAGCCCCACCCTTTAAAGTACTTCTTAATTCTTTTCAGTTTAATGTTAATGATGTCAATAGGATCAACACTACTAACTCTCTCCCCCCAAATCTTTTGTACCAGCTTAGCAAAATCATCATTTTTCAACCAGGATAAATCAAATTTGAACTCTCTAGGTTTGTCAAAGCTAGAGACCCCTTCACCAGAATCAAGTAATAAGGCATTGTGGTCTCAAATGTCCTTAACCAACTTCTTAATGGAAACCAGGGGAAACATCATTTCCCATTCAGGAGACATAAGGATACGATCCAACTTTTCCATCGTAGGTTGAGAATGTTGGTTAGACCACGTGTATAAACCCCCATGCATATAGATTTCATGTAAACTAAGGGAATGAATAATGGTGTTGAATAGATAAGAAGAATGAGACCGGTGGAAGGTTGTGTTCTTTTCACCCCCATGCCTCAAGGTATTAAAATCCCCTCCAAAAATATAAGGCATCATGATATTATTACAGAAGGAGGCCAACTCTGTAAGGAAATCACATTTAAACTCCTCATGCGCAGGCCCATACACAACCACCAAAGCCCAGCTGCATTTTTTATTCTTATCCCAAAGAATAAATTGTAACATATATTTACCAGCTTTAAAAGCACTAACATCCAAAGTATCAGTACTGATACCAAAGAGTATACCACCAGAACGACCTACAGAAGGAACCCATTTCCAGATTTACTTGCTACCAGGGTCCAACTTACGAAAGAAGCTATTATTATAATCCTTCTTCATAGTTTCTTGGATACCAATAAAATCTAGGGAGTAATCATTCAAAAGGTCACACAAACAAGTCATAATTCCTTTCTTTCCCACCCCTCTACTGTTCCAAATGGATCCTTTCATTTAAAACGAGTAGGTTTTTGCTTGCTTCTGATAACTCTCCCAGGATTCATAGGGATATTATCATTATCAAGCATTTTTTTTCTTCTGGCTCCTAGTAATAGGCCTAGAACATTGGACCACATTTTTTCTCATAGCATTTTTAGCTTTCTTACTTTCCACAAGGATAAAGGAATCATCCACAGGACTACTATCCTCCATCCAGTCTAAGCACAAAGGTGCCGATTCACCAGAATCTTTCGGGGACTGTTATTAACAGGGAGTGAGTTATTTTTTAAATTTAATTCATTCCTAGCCACATCTAGCTCTCTAATCATACCAACAATAGAGAATTCATTATCAGGAATAATGACCCCCATATCCACAGCCCGCAACATAATTTCTCTATCAGATAGAACATCAAAAGAATTCGAAAAGCATGGTTTATCATGATCAGAAAAGGTACCTTCCAGATTGCGCTTCTTGGAAATTGTAGTAGCTTTATCAATCACCATATCATTGGCACCATCCTGAAGTCTGAAACTGAAACGAGTCCCAGGAAGTCCATCGACAATAGTATCCAGAACAGGGGGAGCCTTGTCACCATCAAACTCAGGAGACTGGACCAGGTAAACATTACCAATGGCATCAACAGGGGAGCTATCAATATCTGTAACTCAGTCACCACAGGGAGAGGAGGCCACTGTGCAGGGGTGTGGCTCCCATTAGTAGTGCCCACATCACTCACATTCTGGATGCCATTGTGACCTTCTACTTCAGATACAGTGATAGAAGGGCCACCTGAGAATGGCACAATCCACCTACTGCTATCAGCAGGAGCCTCACGGTTTTGTGACTCCATATGCTCCCTAGCAATCTGCTCAATCATAAGTTCTTGATCATCCATACTCATATCTTCAGAATCATGTTCAACAACCCTGTCTTCTTGCTCTTCAGACATCGACACCAAATGCCTAACCGAATTTGTCTGGCTCCCTCCACCTCGACTCTCTACCTCAGGTTCCTCCGAAATCCCCTCAGATGTGGCAGCAACACCAGTAACCCGTGGCCTTTTAGGAGAAGGGACCCCCGGATTCTTGTCAATCAGCACAACATCAGGAGCCTTAGGTGGTCCAGCCACCACCACATTGTCCACATCAAAGAAGAAGTCATAAAAATTATCCCCAAGACATGCTTCAGCTGATACAGGAATTTTATCCACATCACGACAACCCACCAGAACCCTCACATACTCCGGCTTGTGCAGAGTAGATGCGTCCAACTCAAGAGAGACACCAATAAGAGAACCAACATAAAATACATTTGCCTCGTTTCTTTTATCCAGACGTATGTTGCTAATGCGCACCCAAGCCTTCTACAGAACAGCCTTGGCTCCAACAGACGCAGTCCAGACAGAGAGCTTCATAGTAGCATCAACATACTTCAACTTCATGCGCTCACCATAGTAAACATCACTATGGACCTCTCTAGCAGTTGGAAACCTCATGATGTATTGATTGGGACCAATGGGACGAGCAGTGCATCTCCAGCTATCCCCAAAAAAAGTGTTGAACTCACGCTCAAGATCCCTGGCAGTGGCACTGCCCTCAATGATAGAAATCACCACACTGCTCGATCTCTCTTTACTCTGTTTGGCGGAACTACCATCAGGCATAAATAAAAAACCCAAGCCAGGAGTCTAAAAACCGCACATAGAAGCGACGCACTCCCACGGAAGAATCACTTGACAAATTTGAGAGACATGACCAAGAGCTTTGCAACGATCGCATCTCACAGAGGGACAAACAGCAGTGAAATGGCCAGGAACATTGCAGTTTAAGCATGAGTATTTCTCACCATCATCCGCAACGGAGGAGTCAATCTGAACTTCTTTTCCACCTCCAGCAGAACCAGATCCAGGATTGGACGCAACTGCATCCGCTTCCTTCTGGACAACCGCAAACCCCTTAGCCGCCTGCTCCCACCGGTCGCAGGAGTTCAGAGATCCCGAGCCCTTCGCCGAGTTCGACGAGGTCGAGGGCAGATCCCGGTTGTTCCGATGCCAGACATGGTGGCGCCCACGGTCAAATCGGCCTTGCCCCCCTCGACCGCCGCCAAAACGCCCACCATTCCTTCCGCCTCGGCCCGTCGCCCCACCACCAGCGAAACGAGCACCTGGATTGTTACCCCCACCGCGCCCGTCTCCAACCCCCCTCCTGCCATGGATCTAGGCGGGGAGGCGGCGACCTGAACGAAGGAGCGTGGGTCACCAGCAACCTTGCCACTCCACCAAGCGAAGGAGGCCGAGGATGGAGGTCTAGGTGAGGAAACCCTAGATCCAGACCAAAAGTGACTGAAGAGGGTGGATAGATCGGACCCCGCGGCGGCGCTCGAAGTATAAGTAGGAGCCAAACCTGGACCTACCTATCGGCGACCGCCATTGGCGGAGCTCGCGACACCACCGTGTCCAGTCCCACCCGAATCACCCGTCCCGTAGCAGTTGGGCCATCGCTTCCCGTGTGCCGAGCCCAAGAGGACAACGACCCCGTGTGCGCGACAGGCCTCCTGCCAGAATCCCGTCCATCACGTGACCGTGCGCCGCACCGGCTAGTCGCCGGCGACCAGGATCGTGTGGTCGCTCGGCACCGACCGGAACAACTCAACGAGAGAGGTCGGGCACGTCATCGGTATCCACTTGCCTGTCATATTCTTTTAAACTGTTTAGTTCTGATATATCGGTTAAACACACATGTAGATATGCAATTATTTATGCAAGGTACAAAATACGATTAATATGCTTGGCACCTGTAAATAGATGCGAGGTGATGTTTGGCACACAAGATTTTTCTTAAAATCTGGCACAAAAGAACTTAAATGAGCCCACAGCAATTCATTTACATGCGCGAAGCCTTTTCCCGCGCGTGGCTGCCAAAAAACCACCTCACGCGAAAGAGAAAAAGGAGAAGCGGGCAAACCCTCACGAAAAATTGTGCGTTCCGATTGGCTCTTGAACCAATCCCACGGATCGGGCCACTCGAACCGATCCCCACCGCCCGCGCCTCCCAGATCCAACGGTGACAACATCGCATCACGCGGATCGAACCTCCCGGGCCGCTATAAAATACTCCCCATCCCGCCAGCCCAACCCACCAACTCGAACCAATCTCCACCACCATCCCGCGCTCCCATTTCGAACCAGCCGCCGCCACCGCCTCCAGATTTCACCGGAGAAGAGAAGATGGCCGGAAGGAAGGGAGGCGAGCGGAAGAAGGCGGTGACCCGCTCCGTCAAGGCCGGGCTCCAGTTCCCCGTCGGCCGCATCGGGCGGTTCCTCAAGAAGGGCCGCTACGCCCAGCGCGTCGGCTCCGGCGCCCCCGTCTACCTCGCCGCCGTCCTCGAGTACCTCGCCGCCGAGGTCCTCGAGCTCGCCGGCAACGCCGCCAAGGACAACAAGAAGTCCCGCATCGTGCCCCGCCACCTGCTGCTCGCCATCCGCAACGACCAGGAGCTCGGCAAGCTCCTCGCCGGAGTCACCATCGCCCACGGCGGCGTCCTCCCCAACATCCAGTCCGTGCTCCTCCCCAAGAAGACCGTCGAGAAGGCCGAGAAGGCCGCCAAGTCCCCCAAGAAGGTCGCTGCCAAGTCCCCCAAGAAGGTCGCTGCCAAGACCCCCAAGAAGGGCGCCGCCGCCAAGGAGTAGATCCTTGTTCAGAAGAGTCGCGTATGTAATCCTTGTTCAGAAGACAACATCTGGTTGTCTGTCTTGCTAATGGAAAGCTGAAAACTGAATTTGCCCTCCCAATTTGCACCGTGTGATTTCCTTCTATCGTTCAACATTTCTGTGGAATTTCGTTCCTGTTTGTTGTTCTTGAGGGTGCCCTTGCAATAACAACGTTCAGGGAGGTGCGAATTGGAAGTTAATGCGGGGTTGTTCAGATCTGGGCGAGCTGGATTTGGGGATTATTTTCTAGGGTTTCCAGATGATGTTCAGTCTGGGAAGCAGAGTGGCGCCTCTTGCGGAAATCTCGTGAATCGAAGCGCAGCTTCTCCTCATGCTCCAAATTGCTTGTGGGAGGTTCAGTTTCTGATCAAGTATTATTCTGTTGAAGTTGGTGCATATATTGCCTTAGAATCTGTGTGAATTAATCTGGTCTCATGCTTAGACCGAACACTGATATGATTCAGCATCTGTTGATGTCCTGCTGTCTATTCCACTGAACATATAGATATGCTTCAGGATGATTTTGATGCCCTGTTATTTATTCCACTGAAACTTGAGTTGCAGGTCTGTCCTATGACACCAACGAGATAGCTCTCAAGGATGCATTCTCTCAGCACGGTGATGTTGTTGAAGGTAGTAATCCATCTATTCTGCATCTTCTCGGTGGCCGATATGTGCTTTTTGTTGATTAGGAGTTGCCTTTTGACTGATGATAGTGTGTTTACCTGACAGTGAAAGGAAAATGCCATCCGGTGACGGGGAAATCCAAAGAGTACGGTTTCGTCAAGTTCTCTTCGGAAATTGAAGCAGCTGCAGCATTGGAAATGATGAGCAATGAGGTAGACTGTGCCTCATACATCTGCAGATAGATATCGCACAAGTCAAGTTGCTGCAGGATAAAGAGCAGCGTTCAGTGCGATTCTTTTCCTTTTGCTAACATGGCTTTCTTACATGATCAAAATTGTTTGATTTCCAGGTGCTTGATGGTAGGAACATACGGGTGCACTATGCAAACCGTGGTTGATCTGCTGCTGCTGTCGACACGAGTAAGGTGCATATTTGATGTTTTTAGTGTGTGATGTTATATCATATATTATGCATGTTAGACTGATGAACGTTGAACTGTTGGTACCCTCATCAGGTCCCAGGGAAAATAGCTGTTCATCCAGTAGTATATTATGTATACTGCAGCAAGCTTTTTTCTTGACAAATTTATTTACTGGTCAGTAGCAAGTACGAGCTTTATTTGGGCAAATTTACCATCAGGAGAGTTATATTTCTTCAAGCACACATGATTCAGTAGATATCACAAGGGGAAATTATATTATGAATCATCTCATAGTTAACTCAACCAGCCAATCATGTAATGCAATGAATCATCTCATAGTTAACTCAACCAGCCAATCATGTAATGCAAGCCTTCTTTATTTGGCCTACTGCCCTCAAGGAGTTGTATGCCTGTAGCTCAACTTGTATAGGAGGAACACATAACAGAAACCTGTATGCATATGCTTATATTGTAACTTGTCCAATACTTATTTTTAAATAGCAGGCTGTCATGGTAAACACGACATTTGTAGTCCCCAGTTAGTAGTTTCATGATGGTCCTGATGGCTTTCAGCAAAGCAAAACTGGGCTGTAAACCATTCATTCTAAGAAGAGGGGTAAAGGAACAGTACATGATAGATGTTTCCATTCAGCAGGCATGATATAATCTGAAAACTATGCAATATAAACAGTACCACGTACCCACCTTTTATGCTAAATTTCGCAGATGGGTGGTTGTTGAAGCAATCATTCTTTTTGAGGAATCAACAATTATGTAGTTGGGGGTTCCTTCCTTCAGTGTGCACCTTAATTTCCGCCCAACAGTTATAGTTGCCTTGATCACACAACTTGTTTTGCTTGCTGCTATTGTTGTTTATGAATGTTTCAGTGGTACAGCTTGTTTTGAGGTTGCCACCTATAGAGGGAATGAACAATATGAGTTATTAATATGCTTACTAGCATCTGTTACTGTGAGCCTTCTCATGTAAATGAGATTGAAAGGTTATGTGCGTATTTACACAGCTTTTATGAACTGGTGTTTTCAGTTCACATTTCTATGATGTCAATGATTATTTAGTTCGCCTATGCAGGTACAAGCTGCCAATCATAGATGCTGATGAATGAAGAAGACAATGATGCTAGAGATTTGGTTGGCAAGCATGCCGATATGCTGGCTGTGAAATTGTAAGGGTTGGCTGGAGCATTTACATCTTGAGAGATCAAATCTTATAGCAAAATATTATGCCCTGGACGTCACTGCATCATTTCGCCGAGATGACATTTTATTTTAAGTTGTATAAAATCTTGTCTGGAATGCTGAATCATCATGCTTGTTGAATGCAATCGCAACGTATTATTCTTGTTAAATCGTGCAAATATTGCCTCCAGTTTTTACTAAATTTAAATTCTACTGTCTGAACATTGATATGGTTCATCTCATATTTCACACATCTCTTACCTGTCTTGTGTTCAGTTTCTGGTCAAAATCGCTTGATGCTCGGACCCGAACCCCTTTCTTGTTTGATGGGCTTTGTGAACCACCCTGCTTGCTGACAGAAATCCCAGTGCGTACTCTGTTCAAATTGGTGAAAATATTGCCTTCAAGTTTATGTAGCAGTTACAGTAAAAAAAAAGTTTATGTAGCAGAATAATATTTCCTTCAATTTTAGCAGAAAATTTTCCATAATTATTATTGGATTCAATTCGTGACTAAATGGGTAAGAATCTGTGTGAATTAATCTAGTTTCATGCTTAGACTGTGACCATTGACATGGTTCAGCATCTGTTATGCCCTGCTATCTGTTCAACTGAAAGTTGAGTTTCAGGTTCTTCCTATGAGACCGACGAGATTGCTCTGAAGGATGCATTCTCTTGGCATGGCGATGTCGTCGAACGTAGTAATCTCCCGGCCTGATCTAGATCATCTCAATCTGTGATTTTGTCAATTGGAAGTTGTCTTCTGACTGATGATAGTGTCTTTGGCTGACAAAGAAGACATATGCCGCTCCGTGACGGGAAGATCCAAAGGATACGGTTTTGTCAAGTTCTCTTCGGAAAACGAAGCAGCCGCAGCATTGGAGAAAATGGGCGGCGAGGTAGGCTGTGCTTCATGTACACCTGTTGTCAAGTTCCTGCAGAATAATTTTTCGAAGTGTCACCGGGGGAGGGAGAATAATAGTAGTTCCGACTGCACTTTTTTATCCTTTTGCTAACACAGCTTTCCTACATGATGATACTAGTTTAATATCCAGGTGCTTGATGGTAGGAGCCTAAGGATGCATTACGCGAACCGCAAATGACCTGCTGATGATGGAATGAGTAATTAAGGTGCTCATTTTATATCGTTTCTTGTGATCTGTGGTTTTGTATCATGTATTATGTACGTTAAATCTGTTATGGTAAATAGTTCATGCCTCTGATGTTAAAACTTCAATGTGGAATTAAGCCCCGTGGAAAATGTCTGTTCATTCAGTAGTGTATTGTGTATGCTGTAGCATGCGTGGCTTATTGTAGCAATCTACTGTGCCATTAGATTTGTAAATTAGAGCATTTTTTTGGAAAATTTATTTACCGGGCACTAGTAAATTGAGCTTACTTTGGGCAATTTTACGAACAGGAGTGTTCGCATTTCTTCAAGCAGAGATGATTGAGTGGAGGCTTGCATCTGAAGCATCTCATATATAACTCAACCAGATAATCATGAAACACAAGGGAGCTGGAAAAAAATGCACTGTGTATCTGGCCTAGTGCCTACAAGGCTTTAGGATTTAGATGAGCTGTAGCTCAACCAGTATAAGATCAGCACAGAACTGGAACCAGAATGTGTCCACCTTTTCCACTGACAAGGCACCAGATCATTAATTATCAGGTAACATCCTACTTAGTTAGTCTCTCCACAATTTTCAAGTACCATAAAGTCTCCTGTAAAGTACCATAACATCCTACCGCCGATCGCGCCTCGGGCGCTCAATGCCTCGTCGCCTGGGAGTCGGTCTGTCGATCGAAGAAAGAGGGGGGCCTGGGAATCCGCTCCCTCGCTGACCACAACAGGTGCCTGCTGACAAAACTTCTGCACCGGCTGCACAGCGCTCACTCGGCCGCGTTGGGTGTGGTCCTCTCTCCACGGCTCGCCGGTGGACTCCATGAGTGCAGGGGGCGATCTCAGTGGCACCCACTGGCGCGCGCTTGTCCGGCTGCTCCCCCTCTATCGGTCAATCTCCACCGTGCAGCTTGGGGATGGCGCACGCGCGTCCTTCTGGTTGGACTGCTGGTCGCCGCTGGGTATGCTTGCCAACTCCATGGCTGCGCTCCACTCCCACAGCACGACGCCCCTCGCCACGGTTCGTCAGGTGATTCAGCAGGGAATCGATGCCCAACTGCCCCCCCCCCCCCGGCTATCTGCCACCGCCTCTCGGCAGCGTGTCGCTCTCGAGCGCGCGCTCGGTGGCATCGCCCTGCACGATCACGCTGATCGCCGCCTGCTGCCTCTGTGCGCTGGTAAAGATAGGTCGCTGCAAACCGCGGCTCTCTACTCCCTTTGCACACTCGGAGGCGAGCTCTACCTGCACCACGACTTCGTCTTGTCGAACTGCGCACCCACGAAGGTGAAATTCTTCGCGTGGCTTCTCCTCCAGGGGCGTGTGCAGTGCAGATCCAACCTGCTTCGCAAGGGGATCCTAACTTCTGAGGAAAGCGGATGCCTGCTCTGCTCTGAGCCTATGGAAACCCCTGACCACCTTGTCTTCGCCTGCCCCTTCGCCTGCAACTTCTGGCATGCCATCGGCGCTGCGACCAACCACTCGCTCCGCGTCGCCGACGCTGTTCGCTGCCCCCTGCCACCATCCGCTCCTGTCCGCTCGGCTCACACCCTGCGCATGCTGTGCCTTTGGCACCTTTGGAAGCATCGTAACGATGCGGTCTTCAATGGCCACGCCCCCTCCCTGAACAAGATCAAGAAGGACTGCCGTGACGACGCAACCCTCTGGCGCTGTCGCCTCCCTGCGGAGATGTCGATCTTTGGCTCGGCTACTTCGAACACCACCTCCTCTGAACATACATACCTGATACATGTTGTCGATCACCACCACCACCCCCCCCTCCCTGTAATACTCACTGGTTTGGTAATACATTCAGGTGGGAGTTTTGGCTCCCCCCCGTTGAAAAACTCAAAAAAAAAAATGATTATTGTTACTTACAAGTTAGATCAGTTGAAAATCAAAACTGGCATGGAATGCTTAAGGGCCTCATAATAAGTAGTACCCCAATCAAAGAGGAACACTGAATCGAAGATAGCGCCACTCTCCAGTACACATGCTAACTGGTCAGAACTCTGAAGTTAATCACTGTCTGAAGAGCTCGAGTAACTAGGCGTGTCTGTCCGAATAATTCAGACACCACACCAGGTATAGTCTCACGGCTCATGTTATTCTGCATGAATGCTGTTAAGAAGAAGAAACTTATTGATAAAAGGATACAGTCCTCCACCTTGTATAATCAGTGTACAGTGCGCCCTCCCTGTTGAAAACATCATAGCATTAAAAAACATTCCCTTGATTCTGAACATACTGCGCAAAAGACGCCTGAAGGCCATGTCTGGAACCAAACCTGATCCATCATAGGCATGAGTACTTTGGCGGAAGGATCCTGCGCCCATTTGTCATTGAACATTGTCGCACAAAAAGGGAATCATTTCATCCATGACGGAATGGGACCATTTGATAAACGGGGAAATTGCTTGTGGCAGACACTAGACCAGCTTGCTTCTCTAGCAGGATGTTGTGTCATAGAGCTACGCTGTTAGTTTGGAACTCTTAAATGTACTAGAGAAGTAGAACTCCAACAACACGGTTCACGTGCACAGCTTATTCCCAGGGAGTTGAAATCTATAGCTGTACCTCTCAGGCTAGGTTCAGCAACAGTTATCGTTATTAGTTGTTTCATGAGTCACACTAAGAGAAGCTGGGCTGTAAAACATTCATGCTGTAAAGAGGAAGGAATAGGTAGCGCGGGTCACCGTTACTTTTACTACCTGTGCCAAAGTTTACGGTTTTCTGACCGCCCTCTCATGTAAATGTGCCAGCCAGAAATTATGAAAGACAACAGGGTTTTATGTTGCATCTTTTCGACAGCTATGCTGTGAACTGGTTTTCCTGTATGTTGACCAGTAGGCATTTGGTTCCCATATGCAGGTACAAGTTGCGAATCATGGGAATCATGGATGCTGATGGATGTGATACCAGGGATTTGATATTCTGGGTGCGCAGTCGTGCCGATTGGCTGGAGATGCGACGAGGTCTTACAGGGAGATGTTATGTCGTCGTGGATGTACTCTGGATTTTCTTTTCATGATCACATTACATACTTGTTGCTTCACCAGTAGCCTTGTTTTCCGCCTGAATATCCTGATTGTTGAGAACTGAAGAAAACAGAGGAAAGCATGATAACTGAAGAAAACAGAGGAACGGCACGAAATTATTAGCAAATTTTGTTCTGTGTTCTAGGTCGGTGTTAGTGCTGGGTTGGAAGCGCCCTGTGTTGACCTTGTTTATGAACAAATTGTTGCCCTGATCTTAACAAGCTTTATAATGGCAGTTGCCATCAAGTCCCTGAGAAAAGGGCCATCCATCCACAAGTGAACTATTCAGTTATTCATAATGAGTCTTTAAATTATAGTTTAATTTTGGAAAGTTCATGCCCATCCATTGTTGAATTATGTATGTTGCAGCAGGCAGTGATTTTGGGCGCGAAGGCAGCTTAGTACTCTCTCTGAAATGAATTAACTGGTGGCTAGAGCCTACCGAGCGTCTTATTTCCTCCTGATCTTGTTGTAAACTGATCCAATATGAAGTAGTCTAAAAGAAACTACGCATCAGAGCAATTGGTCAGTAAAATACTCAGACTCGTGGTTTTATATTATTCTGCATTAATGTTATTAACCACAAGCCCCTGAGGAAATTAAGAAATTAAAAGCCTAAGTCTTTGCCATCGACTTAAGAAATTAACTAAACTTTCATGAAAGAAATTATATAGTATAGTAAATGCAAACTCAACTATTATTTTATAGAGAGGAGTAACACTATTAGTAGTAAAATGACAATGCATCATGTATTTTTTTAAATGTATTGTTACTACATATTAAATTTTAAAAATACGTAATATATAATTAAGAAGTTTCCCACGCAAGTGCAAGCACACCATGGATCTCTCTTACATACACCATGTTTATCGGAATCACCAAAATATTTAGATAGTTAGATCAATCATTGATGGCTAGGACATAAGAACCACATAATCCATTTTGTCAAGTCTAAAGAGAGGTCATAGATCACCTAGATTGGAGATTGGAGAACAATAGGAAGGAGGTAAAAAATAAATCGAAGTACGACTACTTGATCTTAAAAAAGTGTGCCATGGTATTTTTCAAAATGTCGCAATTAATATTAGGAAACAAATTATTATTTTCTAAAATAGGACATAGACATGCACGCATAACTTCGGCGGTGACATGCCTTTAGGACGCGTACACACAGACACACACATACATACGTACATACGTACGTACATACATACGTACATACGTACGTACATACCAGTATATCGGGGATTGGTTGATCAAAGCAGCACTAGTGCTTGCCACATCTGGCTAGGGTTACCACTGAAGGTGGACCCGATGATCTCACCAAGGGATGGAATAGACCCAGGTGTCACGTCCATGACGAGATCAGTTCCCAGATTCAAAATGGTTCCCTCATTTGAAAACACCCATCGCTGGAGAAAGGAATGGGCATCACACCGGGTAAGCTGCAGAGATGATGATGTAACCATCAAGCAAGTGTCGAGTCTTGTCTGATTAGGTCTTATTGAGCCATCTGGGTAGAGTGCCCATGCTTGGTCTTCCTGGCGAGAGAGACACAAGTTGAGCAGGAGGTCATCTCCTTTTGCCTGCAAACAAAGACCGGAAGAAAGCCCAACGATGGGTGTCACCAGAGGCTGGGTGTTGTTGGTAGGAAGCCATGATTGACCAAGGGTGTATTGGTTCTTCTCCGCTGTCAGTGTTTCGCCGCTTTCCAGTGAAGTTGCTGCCAATACTAGACCAGATCTTGACACGATGGTTCCGTTGTCCCATAGTTGCCACTTGAAGTTATCAGTTACACCTTCGCAGTCATATATCATGATGTAGTCCCCGGCTGTGTAGCCGTACGACCCCAGGCACATGCCATTGGATCGCAGAGTGCCATCCCTTTTGAAGGTCCAGAGCTGATTCACATTGTCCGAGGACCTGCAGTGGATGGATTTAATTTTCAGGCGGGACAAAGTGAAAAATGCACATACACTCAGTATACTCAATTAATTTACCTGCAGGGATATAGCTGAATCGGGTTCCCGTTCTCGTATCGTCTGTCTCTGACGTCGACGCATAGGCCGCCCGGTCCTGCGATCTGCACCGTTGGCTCCAGGTTCTCAGGGTAAGTATCAGGGTCGTCGTCAGATTTCAATAATTCACGCCTTATAAGAGGAGAGAGGTGCAATGCCAACTGATTCCCCCGTGGCTTGGTTTTGAAGAGCATGAGAGCTATCATGAACCTCACCATCATCACATTGTCCACATTAAAGAACTCACCACCACGTCTCTGAAGTTGAACTGGAGCTCCGAAAATGCCTTGGTTGGATTTCTGGATTGCACTGGACAGTTTACCCCAGCTATTCTCAATCTCGATCAGACTTACATCCGGAAGAGTATTGTGATTACGATCAATTCTTCTATACATTTCATTCTCAATGTACCGGAATCGTGCTGCTTCTGAAACCATCTGGATGGTAACAAAAAATGCACGAGCCAAGGAACCTTCAAGTAAATGGCTTGGGCGTTCGGCTTGAGCATACACATACATCGCCGACACCGCCTGGTCCAAGGCTTGGGCTCCCAACTCCACAGTTAATCTATTCACGCCACTTTGAACAGTACGAAGATCAAGGTAGCTCCCAGTAAAGCGAAGTGTACTCCCTGTGGTCTCCGTGAAAAGACTAGTGATTGCGGCTTCGACATCAGGGCTGTCAGGCCGCAGGAAAACGGAATAATCACCTGCGCGATAACCTACCACGTAAGCATTGATGACATCCAGTGCCAGCGTTACAGATTGCCCAGCCCAATTGGACAGGTCAACCAGAACGAAGCGGCCATCTATTGTTACGTTCTCGCGCAACACCGGTATGCCGAACCTACTGTCTTCGGGGTTCTGCAATATCTCGCGAAGTTCAGCAATGAAGGCTCTATAGCTGTCACCACTGATCCCGCAAGTGCTTAGATGCACTCGCGGGTACTTCTTGTCCATCAATGTATGTTTGTCATCTTGAGATGTTCCCAATGGCCATACCAAGGGTGATGCAAAGCAAGCCCTAGCTGCCACGAGGCCCAGGACCCAAATCAGGAGTGAAGCTCCTCCCATTTACTCGGTCTGCAGCTAAAACGCAGTCACAGCTTAGTATATTTCACCAATGCATGCATTTAAAATGGGGACAGCAAAAATTTCATGGAACGTGCTAATTGGATAAAATCTTCCATTTCAACACTAAACATGTATATATATAGAGCCATTCACTTTTGGATAAAATTGTCATGGATTAGTTCTAGTCATAGCCAGTCAATGGATATTTAGATGTTTTTTTCTCTTTTGGGTAAATATCTAGCTATTTTCCTTTATGTACTAGTTAAGTTGAGAGTTTTAGCTATTTTCTTGTGAGGAACAATGAGGTCGAGACTTAGGGAATCTCAATTTAATATGTATCTCACGATTCGGCATTGCTCCATGAATAGAAATTAGTAAAGCTTCAGTAACGAAGAAAAACATGCTAGAATATGTTACGTATGAGACCAGGAAATAGAGGTTATCTTGTACTCCAATCCTATTGGCTTCTTGACTCCCAAGTCTTGTACTCCATATGAGGGCCAAACCAATATAACAGAAATATTAGGGATCATAACTTTCCAGAAAACACACATATAGTCACACATACATTTATTGAGAAGGCACGAATCTGGAAATAATTAAGATGAAGAGAGGAATGCAGAGAGAACTGATACATCACCTACCCCGCAGGCAAGAGGGCGGACAGTAGCTAGGACGACCCTATGTCAGAGAGCGTGTGTATAAGAGCAATGTCTATAGGAGTTGCCCAACCATTTAACTTGGCCCTCCATTTATAGGGCTAACATGTCCTACGTACATGGGTCCCTTTGGTACTTATCCGTTTGTGTAGATGCAGGCGAGACAATGGACCCTGACTGAAGCCACCTTATCGCTAGTCTCTTCACAGGATTGGATTTCGCACTACATTGTCACCGCGCGGCATTTTGCCCATTGTTTCTACATTCTTACCACATGGTGCCAACTGCATGTAGATTGGCATTGGGTGGACACCCTGCTCACATGCCTTTTGTAATGACAACCTTATCTCTATTGGGGCGTGTCGACGCATTCGCTGGAGCGACGTGATTTCGCTCCGAGATGCCACATGTCTCTACCAGAATCGTCATCTTTACTGTGTATTGAAAGACAAAAATGCTACCGGCAACAAGTTTGCCGGTTGCGAGACTCGGCACAGATTCGGCCAGCTGTTACAACTTGATGTGGCAAAAATAAGACAGGAAGATCGTTCTGTTTTTTGGCTGCTTACCTGCTCTACTCGTTCTACCTCTCGGTATATATATGGCGAAGCAAAGACTGAACACAAGATTGACAGTCGGTGGTGTTAATAGCTTCCAGTCCCTTACATTTTTTTTTTCTTATACTGTGATTGTGGGATGAACCTGATGTTTGCAGAAGGATCAATGACGAAGCTACAAAAACTTGACCTAATTTTGAGTGAAGCTGAAACTGCGTCTCTGGCCGGTGGTTGTTTGGTTTTGTAATACAAATTACAGTCAAAGAAGAAATTTGGAATACAAAACATCATATGTCTCAGTATAGTCCAACATCGGTGTTTCGATAGCACTGGCTAAGGTATTCAGTCCACAAAGGCTGCCATAGAGAGATCATGAGATGCACATCCCAACCAACCGATATGTTGATAACATAGTGAGAATGACGAAGCTTTTAGCCACACGGGGAGTCTTGAAGGATAATTGACACACCTCCGCCAAGTAGGGTGGAGAAAATTCAACAACATAATTTGGGATGAGATACACAGACGAAGAGAAGAGAGACACGGTGGGGTTTCATAGCTGAGTGTATTTTATAACCTATAGTGTTTTCTATTACAAGTTTAAGTCTTATATGATGCCTAACACACTGGAGCCAAACACCGAAGTGCTAGCTTTAGGCACTCGAAACTAAACCAGGGTCCAGAATAGTGAAGGGACCAAAATATTTCATAGCCAACTTAGATTTTTTTTTTCCATACGCCTCCCTAAGGGCGGCCGGGTGTCACTACCTTTTACAATAACATAAAAGAGTTATTACAAAAATGAAACGAAATGAAAAGCTAGAGGAGCAAAGCGAAAAAAACCTACTAAGTGTGCCATCAGGCCACTCAAGCGGGAGAGCGGTGTTAGACATGTAATAGTTTCGGTTTTGGTTTCTGTACTGGTTCGGAGTCCGACCTGTACCGATACCCCTCTCTGTATCTTGTAGATGGCTTTGCCCTATAACACGTAACCCGATCCGCCCCAGAAGGAGTACGACCGTTTCTTCCCGTTTTTACATGGTATCGAGAGCGAATACTCTTCCTCGCCTCTAGCTGCCGCCGCCGCGCCGGATCACCGCCGCCGCCACAGGACCACGACTAGCTTCCACGACCTCAAAACAACAAGCCTCAATACCTCCCTCAACCCCTCCCTCAAAACCTATCTCCCACCCTCACGAAAACCCTAGAACCCTAGACAATACCGAATCCCAAAATCAGAGGTCACATCCATGGCTTCCTCTTCATCAACCCCGGCGGTTCTTGGCTCTCCACCCTCCACCAAGTTAACTCATGAGAATTTCTTACCCTCTCTTCGTGGTGCTCGGGTTATGAACCTCCTTTAAGGAAAAGAGACTGTCCCGCCTGAGTTCTTGGAGTCCGTAGATGAACACAACAAGAAAACAGTGGTTCCCAATCCAGCTTATGATACATGGATTTCTCGTGATCAGCTTGTTGTGAGTTTCTTGGTCAGTTCTCTCTTCGAGGATGTTCTACCAGATACCTATGGTCTTGAACATGCTTCAGAAATTTGGGCTGCAATCAACAACTTGTACTCAACTCAGTCCAAGGCCAGAGTCCCTTCTCTTCGTGGAGCACTCACCAACACCAAGAAACTTGACATGACTTCCCAACAATTCATCTCCAAGATGAAAGGGTTTGCTTCTGAGCTTGCTGCTGCGGGAAAAGGAGTGGATGATGATGAGCTCAAAGATTATATACTCAATGGTCTTGATGGTTCCTTTAATCCACTGGTTGCTTCAATTAATGTTGTTCCCTCTACGACACTCAATGATCTTTGCTCGCAGTTGATGTCTTATGAATATCGTGAAACCATGCTTGCCTCCACTGGTCAGGGCTCCAATACATTCATGTCATCGGTTAATACTGCTCCTCGACGCCCCAATCCGAGCTATGGTAATGGTCCTTCAAAACCTCCTATCCTTCCAAACCCCACTCCTGCACCCTACACTCCACCACCTCCCACGCCACCATATCACATCCCACCGAACCAACCCTCCTACAATCCACCATCCTATCAGCCAAGCCCACACCCGTATACCCCATACCCCTACCCGCAACATGCCCCTCCCTTTTATCCTCCCTACACTCCACCACAACTCCCATACTATCCACCACCGAACCCATCACCCTACTATCCACCACACCGTCCCCCTCCACCACCCTTTCAACCTCGCCCTCCACAACCCCAAGCACGCCCACAACAGGGCCGGCAGGACCAAGGGCGCCGTCCCAAGGGAGGACGTGGTAAGCGTGATCGTGTTGCCACTCCATGGCAGGAGGGAGTTTTCTGTCAGATTTGTAAAAAAGAGGGACACGCTGCGGGTGATTGTTGGTGGCGCTATGGAGATGATAATGATGATGATGATGATACACACACCGACACCAAGGCTACATATGGAGTAGACACTAATTGGTATGTGGATACTGGAGCTACAAATCATGTTACTGGAAAACTCAACAAACTACACGTGCATGACAACTATCAGGGGCGGGATCAAGTCCACAATGCTAGTGGACAAGGTATGGACATTGCACATATTGGTCATTCAGTTTTGCACACCCCTCATAGCTCTATTCAGCTTCGCAATATTTTGCATGTTCCTATCTCCTCCATGAATTTACTTTCTGCCCATAAAATTGCACTTGACAATAATGCCTTTATTGAAATACATCCTTTCTTTTTCTTGATAAAGGATCAGGCAACGCAGCAAATCATGTTTAGAGGTCCATGTCATGGTGGCTTGTATCCCCTCGTTCCTGTGTCAACGGGGTCTTCCAAGCATGCACTTGTCACCATCAAGCCTTCATCATCTACGTGGCATCGTCGATTAGGACATCTGTCTTCTTTTATTCTTCAGCAGATTCTTAGGAAGAATAATCTTTCATACACTCCAGAAATAAATCCTTACATATGTGATCCATGTCAACAAGCAAAGAGTCATCAGTTACCCTATCACACCTCTACTAGTGTGTCCACTGTTCCATTTGAACAAGTCTTCTATGATGTATGGGGTCCTGCCACTCCTTCTTCTAGCAAACATGTTTACTATGTAAGATTCATAGATGATTTTAGCAAGTTCACTTGGATTTATTTGCTTAAGAAACGATCCGATGTGTATCAAGTCTTTCTTAATTTTCAGCAATATGTTGAGCGCAAATTTGATCGCAAGATCATTACTATGCAAACTGATTGGGATGTTGAATATGAAAAACTCCATGGTTTCTTTCAAAAGGTGGGTATCAAGTCTGATTACTATGCAAACTGATTGTGTATCAAGTCTTTGGTTCCCATCATGTCTCATGTCCTCATGCTAATCAACAAAATGTCTCTGCTGAACGCAAGCATAGACATATTGTGGAAGTGGATCTAGCTCTTCTCGCCAATGCCTCTATGCCATTAAAATATTGGGGCGATGCTTTTCTCACTGCCACGTTTCTCATTAACTTGCTTCCTACCAAGGTTCTCAACTTTGACACTCCTACATATAAACTGCTCAATGTCTCTCCAAATTATGATTCTCTTCGTGTTTTTGGGTGTGCTTGTTGGCCCAATTTGCGTCCATATAACAAACACAAACTATCTTTTCGATCCAAACAGTGTGTGTTTCTTGGGTATAGTCCTATACATAAAGGTGGCAAGTGCTTAGATGTCTCAACCGGGTGTGTGTATATTTCTCGTGATGTTGTCTTTGATGAGAATGTTTTTCCTTTTTCTACACTTCATCCTAACGCCGGTAGACGTCTTCGTGAAGAAATTCGTCTTCTGCCTCCCGAACAACAATTCATGGAGTCTAATGATAGGGGTGTGCATACTAACGACTATTTGCAAATTGTTCCTAGTGTCACTCCCCTGCAGGATACAGCTGGAGAGAATTCTAGTTCAGATTCTGAAGAAAACATTACAAATTCTATACAAAATGGTGAAAATTCGGAGCAAAACACTACAGGACAAAATGGTGCTGATTTTGGAGAAGATTACCATGCAGAATCTGCCTTGGATCCTTCCCCTGTGGCTTCTGAGACTTCCGATACGGAACCTTCCGTGCAGAGTGGCAGTAGCCCGTCGTCACCTGCCACGTCCCCGCTGTCGCACGGGAGTGCGCCCGCGTCCTCGCCTTCGATGCCCTTGCAGTCGTCGTCTGCGTCACATGCACCACACATGACCCATGGGGTCAGGTCGCTGTAACATCCAAGTATGAAAACCCTTAGTTGTTTTACTTGTTGTTTTTATTTAAGCAATGCATCATGGCATCATTCTCATTTTTATTTCTGTTTGCATTGTTTTCATAATGAATCAATCTTGTTTTCACACTTGTCTGTTACAATCTCTCAAATAAAGATTTGCAATTCCAAAAACATCAATTGCTTCCAATTATTTTCATATTGGATCACCTCTTAAATTGTTGCTTAATTTAATCAAATCATTTCAATCATTATTTTCTAAGTCATTTCAAATTCAAACCACCCCCCTAAAATTCAGTACCTTTGAAACCATAACAACTCACCAAACTCTTTCCCTATTTTAAACCCTTCCAAAACACTAGGGGAAACCCTAGTGGGAATGGCTTCATTTTCAATATCAAGTATTATTGCATTTTCCAATTAAATTGGTTAATTTTAAAACAACAAACAAAACATAAATTTTTGGAAAACAAAATCTACCAAAAGGTTGCATTTCTTTTCCACTAATAACTTTACCCTATTTTTTGTTCCAAAGTTTTGGTACACAAAACCCTTGCCTTGTTTCCTTTTTGGCTCAACTACAAAAAAAAAAGCAGTGTACAAAAAAAAATAAAAGCCAGGAGAGGAGAGGAGCTAGGCCCAGCCCGTTTCTTTCCCCTCTGGCCCGTTAACTCCCTCTCCCCCGTCGCTTTCGTCCCCGAGCTGACGTCAATGGCGTACGAACGCAGTCACCACCCTCCGATCGCCTCTGGAGCCCCCGATGGCCGCCGTACTCCAACCCTCGAGCCCATAAAAACCACCGCGGCGCCTCCTCCTCCTGCCTCAACCCTAGAACCCATCCCGGCGCCGCCAACCTCCCATTCTCTCCCCCCAAGCCACAGTCTTTTCTCTCTGAACCTCTAGCTCTGAACTTCCCGCCGCCGTCCCTCTGAAATCCGGCAACGTGCGCCGTCTCCGATGGCTAAGTTCGATGGCTAAGCGCGGGAATTGGAAGCCCGCGGTCCCCTCTACCTCAACGACACCGCCACCTAGCCCTAGCCGCCTCCGATCGCCGCCGCCATCCACGCCAACCTCGCCGGTCACCACGAACCCCTGCGTCGACGACAGTCTCACGGTGAGCAGTCCGTCGCCTCCTCCTCGCCTCTCTCTGTTACTCCTCTGCACGGCCGCGCGCCTAGTCCACCAGTAGCGCTAGCACACGCGCCCGTCGTCGCAGTGATCCGCCGCGGCGAGCAGCCGCTGACTCGCCGGCGTCGATCCATGTTCGTCAGGTTCAGAGAACCACGCTGTCGGAAAATTCAGTTAACGCAGCATTGAAGCTTATCCTCCCTCGCTCCCCGTTACTGTCACGATTCGAACGCAGCGCAGTTGGCGCGATCCTTGCTCGCGGGCCAGGACGTCTCGGGGTCGAACCCCCGGAGACGCAAGCCCCCTTTTTTGCTGGTTTTTCGTCCCTGTCCACGCTGGCGCCTGCGTGGCTGCCACGCTGGCCTGGACCCGCAGAGCAGTGGCAGCGGGTATTGCCCCTCGCGGTAACAAAAGTAAAAAAAAAACGCAATTCTGTTATTTTTATTTCTTTTAAATAGGCAGAATAAACACCTAAATTGAAAAGGCAATAACTTTTATTTTATGAATCCAATAATTACAAACCTTATATGTTTTCTGTACCAAATTTCCTAAACTTTCCAAATATCCAATTTGTATTCTGTTTTGGAAACTTCAAATGCAATTTAAATTCAAATTCAAATGATTCAAATGCAATTTGTAATAATTCATAACTAATTATTCTTAAGTCCAAATAATGCAAACAAAATATGTTTTTCACACCTTTTTGAATGCTCTATTCAAATATAAATTTTGTTTTCTGGTTTGAACAATTTAAATTGCCCAAACTATTTAAATCTTGTTTATTTCAATTAAAAATTGTTTAAAATTGTTTAATTCATAAGTAATTAATCCAAAGTCCAATTTCAAATTGTGAAACATGTAATCCAACTAAAATTTGATAAACTTTTCAAATATAAAATTTGTAATTTGTTTTGCACACTCTAACTTGTTGATAACAACCAATACTTGTTCAACACCATTAAGTAACTAATTTTCCAAACTTGTTAATGCTTTCTAAAATGGTTAACTATCATTCCAATTGCAATTAAACTTGTTATCTTATTGTTCCTCATCATGCATGCATCATACTAATTCAACTACACCTAATGCTTAATGATAGAACAATTAATCCAACTCCAAGCATGGGCTTCCATATGCACCCCTTTGCATATGGAATCCATTTAAATTTGTGTTTCATGTCAAGCAAGTTATTTTGGTGCACCTATTAAACATGACATGCATCATCCAATGTTTGTGCACTTATGCCATGTATTGATTGCCCGTCTTCCTTCGTTGTTGTTTTTGCTTCTTCTCGATTAGACGACGACGTTGGTACCGACGAGCCTTACGACACCACTACTCAGGACCTAGCCCAGTACGAGGCTGAGCTGCCAGGCAAGTTATCACTCACATGAATCATTGAGTTCCTTTCCACACTTGTTGTCGATACTATCTTTTGTCTACTATTGCTAGCCCTATGTATCGTTGCTTGTTCTCCGAACCCACCACATGATACCTTGAGCCATGATATTGCCACCACCTCCAAACCTACAGCCATTGCTTGTGCCTGTTATTATCTAGCATGCTTAGGGTTGCTTTTACTCGAGTCTGTTGTCGGTTACTGCTTTTACTATCTTCTTATCTTGTACCGGGGCTCGTTATTAATCAATCAATCCTGTTAATTGCTAATGGTAATAATAATTTGATGATAAGGCACCGGCAGGAGGCCCATGAGTGGTTTTGGAGCCTGCTAGTGTCGACCCTAATAGGAAAAGGGTCTTGTCTACTGATCCATGATGAGCGCACTACCCGCATTTGGGAAGCGAGTATGGGCGCCCCCCTCAACTTGACCTGATTCGCATCTCGTCCAAATCGCCTCATTTAGTTCGTGTTTTCCATTTGCCGCATGCATGTTTTTGCGAGCCCAGCGCAGGGTGGAACTTTCGTAGTCGGCATATAGGGGGACACGGTCTTAGAGTGCTATGATGGTCCATTTTCTTCTGGGCTTGATTAGCCGTGCGCCCAAGGTTCTTTGGGCTTGATGCGAGGAATGGTCGGTTGTGTTGAGTGCCCCGCTTGGTGGGAGGCATCCCATCTGGCGGGATATTCATGAGTGTACGGCCAAATTGGTGCAACCCTGCAGGGATAATCTTCTCGAGAAGCCGTGTTTTCCGCGGTTATGGATTACTTGGTGAAAGTACTGGCTAACAAGTACTCAGGACAACTTCAACATAACTATCAATCATGTTTCACCCAATGATTAATAACCTGACTAGTAATAGGTTATTCACAAAATAACTTGATTCACCTTATAACAACTGTGTGAGTTATCCTCGGATTGCTTCTTTGGATAAGGGGCGAGATCCAGGATGGGTTTGGTTGAAGTTATCTTTCAGTTGGTTACAATCCTCGATCTTATCTTTTCTGTTAGCCGGAACTTGTAGCTATATTCTGTAGTTGTTTAGAGCAGCCAGCAGCAACTTTTATATCACCCCTTTCTTCCGTTGATCCCAAGCATCTATGCTTGTGTTGACGGGTAACTCCTTGATGAACTGTGAGTCTTGCTTGCCAGTACTTGGATGTACTGACCCCGTTGGGGCTGTGGTTTACGCAGAGTACTACTACGACTACGATGCTTCCCAGGATGGCTACTTTGTGGAGTTCGATGACGCTGCAGACGAGTAGTTAGCTGGACCAGGGCAGGATCCAGACCTACGTGGATGGGCTTCGCTTTTCCTTATTTTCTCCGGCTTCTTAAGCCATGGATTTGTCTGTACTCAGACCCCTTTGATTGCTTCCGCTGTTGTAATGGATGATATGTTGGGACATGTGTCCTCTGGATGACTGTATTCGATATTTTCTGCCTTAGTGAAGGCCAGTTGCACTTATTTCATTCTTTTGTGTCTTAGAGACATTCTGTGTTATCATTCGTACCAACTGTTGACGTACCGTGCGTGTTTGATTATGAAGTACGTCGACAGTAGTGCCTTTAGGTTCCTAGCGGATAGTTTACTTCGACGGTGGAAGCAGGGCTTGTGTTGTCGCGCATAAGCGCAGGCCTACCAGGAAGCTGGGACGTGGGAGCATGTATGCCCCATAATCCAAGCACCTGACTTCCAGTTCGTGCGGAGAGTATCCTCTAGAAACCCAGGGTGCGACAAATGGTATCAGAGCCTGTCTGCCTGTAGGATCCCTTTTTACTGGTCGCAGTTGAGTCTAGAAACTATTTTGTAGCTATATAGGAAAATGAAACGTGAGAGTAGGAATTCTGCCATTTTTCTTCTTTCCCCACCCACCCACCCTTTTCTGGTAAGGAAGTGAAACGTTGTTTTCTGTTCTCACCTAAACTTTCAAGTTAGGATTTCACGTGTTTTGGGTTCTCTGTAGTACCTCAGGACTTTTGGTCTCGTTTTCCCGATGTTGCTTCGATATCATGTTCTTTTCAACATCCTTTTCGTCCATTGAACCTTGTTGTTGTTTTCCACATCATTTTCCTTCTACCGGAGTCTAATCAAAACCTTCCAAATAATCTGCAGATGGGTCTCAACTACTATCCGCAGGTGGTTCGCATGACTCGCTGTGAGAGCACCGCCGGTTTCCCGGAGTTGCTGAGAGACATGGTTACCTATCTGGGGTTCCATTGGGCACCAGAGTACCAGGTCTACGAGCACCAGCGAGAGTGTGGCCAGACTTGCTACCGGGCTATCGTCTACATTCTGTCGGATGATGGCAGGAGCATTGCACACCAGTACGAGGCAGTAGGGTCCACAGTGGATATGGCAGTGCAGCAGGCAGCGTACGTGAGTGTCACCGTTCTCTGTGCTGACTACTGGGGGTTTGATAAGTCCAGTTTTCGTCACATCCCCCGTGGTTACATCACGGCAGCGGGAGCTCACTTCACTATCCACCGCGACATGGATACCTACGAGACTGATAGCTCCAGGCTCCAGGTCACTGCCCAGTTCGCTAGTCACAGTGATGCCGTTGCTTCCGCACTTTCTCAGGAGTTAGCCTCAGTCAGGGAGCAGCTCCGCCTTGCTCTCACTCGTCTGGCGACGTACACCACAGACTTTGTTGGAGACGAGCGCTTCGCACGTGTCGTTCAGCCAGCTGGTCTTCCGTTGCCAGATGCTGGAGGTTACGAGCCGATCAGAGGCCCACTTCTCGATCTCGGAGCTGGTTACACAGGGATTCCCCGCTATGGAGCACAGGGATACGACGCTTCCTACTTCACCACACCGAGAGTTGCTCTCAGAGCAGTTCCTATCTACATGGATCGTCGTGATACCTACTTCCGTGGGATTCCTCCTCACCGTATCTCTCGTCGTACTACTCACCGCCGTCCTGCGTGATGAGCATGGGAGTACCGTTGTATCCATTACTAGCTGTGTCTAGTTTATCCTTTCGTTTTCGAACCATGTATTGGTCTGTTGGATATTCTGATGTATTTGAACATGTGATGATGTACCTGTTGGTTATCTATTCATGCGTCGGAATAATATATCTTTCGGTTACCAAGTCTATCCTTTTCTGTTGTTGTGCTAAAATGAATTTCTGTTCAGGATGCCTCCAACCAGGAACAACCCGCCTCCGCCACCACCAATGGGGGAGCTGTTGGCTCAGATGACCCAAGTGGTGACACAGATGGCCCAGATCCAGGCTAACCAGCAACACAACCAGAATGCTCCAAGGGTCACCATCAAGGACTTCCTCAGCTTGGGCCCAAAAGCTTTCGTGACAACACGTGAGCCCCTGGATGCTGATGACTGGATCCGTGACGTGGCAAGAGCTCTGGAGATAGCTCATGTTGCTGAAGAGGATAAGGTCAAGTACGCCACCTACCTACTGAAGGGTCAGGCAGCTACTTGGTGGGAGAACTACCAGGCCATGAGGGCTGGCTTTCCTATCAACTGGGGATGTTTCAGAGATGCCTTCTTGAAGCACCACATCCCGGATGGTCTCATGGAAAAGATGCGTGAGGAATTCTGCTCTCTCAGACAGGGCAAGCTGGACGTTCTCGGCTACCAGAACGAGTTCAATCGTCTCGCTCGGTACGCTGGTGACGAAGTGTCCACCGAAGCCAAGAAGATGGCAAGGTTCCGCCGAGGTTTTAACCCGGAACTGAAGTACGCTCTCACAAACATCAAGTGCAAGGACTTCGTGGAGCTCGTGAACACCGCGCTCAATGAGGAGAATGGGCGCAAGGCGTTCGAAGAGTCGCGCAAGCACTCGCGTGAGGGTGGTTCCTCCTCCAACATGACCACCCCTCCGCAGAAGCGCCGCATCTGGGTGCCAAATGGTGCTGTCACTCGGGCTCCAAATGCCCAAGCTTCTCCAGGCTTTGGTCCCCGCCCACCCAACCCATCTCAGATGCAGGGTCAGAGGTTCCCGATGGGGCAGCCAAGGCCAGGTCCTTCTCGTATCGTCACTTGCTACAAGTGCAAGGATACTGGACATTATGCTGATAAGTGCACTCAGAAGCAGCTACCCCTACCTCCTCGCCCCAACACCAACCAGGCTATGGTTCGTGCTCCTCCGGCTAAAGCCTTCAACAACAACAATAGGCCTGTCGGGAGGAACGCGAGGGTGAACCATATCAAGGCCGACAAAGCCGAAGAGGCTGCTGACGTCGTTCTCGGTATATTACCCGTAAACTCTATTCCAGCTAAAGTGTTGTTTGATACTGGAGCATCGCATTCGTTTGTGTCAAAGATCTTTGCTACAACGTACAATTTAGCTCTGGTTCCGCTAAGCAATCAAATCTATGTGCACTCTCCGGGAAATAAAATGATTACTTCCAAGATAAGCATGGACAATGAGATCCTCATTGGAGGTCGTGTATTCCTTGCTTCACTCATGTTGCTGGGAAATTCTGACATTGATGTCATTCTGGGTATGGATTGGTTGAAGACCCACAAAGCTAAAATTGACTGTGCTCAAAAGTCAATAACTCTCTACCACACTTCAGGCCAGATAGTCTATTCTCCATATGGATCAACTTCTGTTCAGCTGTTCAGCCTCGATGCCAAACCCCTTCCGGCAATTGAAAATGTTCCGGTGGTTTGTGAATTCCCTGACGTCTTTCCAGAAGAGTTGCCAGGGATGCCTCCGGACAGAGCAGTTGAGTTCGTGATCGAGCTTGAGCCAGGTACTGCTCCAATCTCTAAGCATCCATACAAGATAGCTCCTCCTGAACTGAAATTGTTGAAGGAGCAAATCGATATGTATATGGACAAAGGTTTCATTCAGCCTAGTTCCTCCGCTTGGGGTTGCCCAACTCTGTTTGTTGCCAAGAAGGATCAAACTAAGAGACTCGTGGTTGACTATCGTCCTCTCAACGAGAAAACCATCAAGAACAAGTATCCACTTCCTCGTATCGATGATCTTTTTGATCAACTTGCTGGAGCCTCAATATTCTCAAAGTTGGACTTGAGGATGGGTTACCATCAGATAAAGATCAGAAAGGAAGATATTCCTAAGACAGCTTTCACCACTAGGTACGGTCTATATGAATACACCGTCATGTCCTTTGGTCTCACCAATGCACCGGCAACGTTCTCAAGACTCATGAATTCTGTCTTCCATGAATACCTCGACAAGTTCGTTGTGGTATATCTCGATGACATTCTCGTCTACTCAAAATCCGAGGAAGAGCATGGAGAACATCTTCGTCTCACTCTCATGAAACTTCGCGAGCATCGTCTGTATGCCAAGTTTTCCAAATGTGAGTTCTGGATTCCAGAAGTTGCATATCTTGGTCATATCATCTCTGCCAAAGGCATTGCCATTGATCCTGAAAAGGTTAAGGCAATTGTTGATTGGAAACCCCCTAAGACGGTGAAACAAGTTAGAAGCTTTCTTGGCTTGGCTAGCTATTGCCGTCGTTTCGTCCAAAACTTTTCCAAGATTGCTAAACCTCTCACTGATCTCACAAAGAAGGACAAAAAGTTCGTTTGGACTCCACAATGTGATGAGAGTTTCAACCTCCTGAAGACTAAACTCACTTCCACACCTGTTCTAGTTGGCCCCGACACCACCAAACCTTTCCAGATATTCTGTGATGCATCTCTCCAAGGCCTAGGAGCAGTTCTTATGCAAGAACGTCAAGTTGTCGCTTATGCTTCACGTCAGTTGAACCCACATGAGCAAAACTATCCCACACATGATCTTGAACTTGCAGCAGTTGTGTTTGCCCTCAAGAAATGGAGACAATACTTGTTGGGTAACAAAACTGAAATCTTTTCCGATCATAAGAGTCTGAAATACATCTTCACTCAGCCAGATCTGAACCTCAGGCAAAGGAGATGGATTGAGAAGATTAAAGACTTTGATCTCACCATTTCTTACACTCCAGGCAAGGCTAATGTTATGGCCGATGCTCTCAGTCGCAAATCCTATTGCAATAATCTCATGATCATGGAAAGCCAACCTCCACTTCATGAAGAATTCCAGAAGCTGAACCTTGGTCTTGTTCCGGAAGGATACCTTGCTAGCTTGACAGCCAGTCCAACTCTTGAGGACAAGATTCGTTCTGAACAACTTCGTGATAATGAAATCAAGAAGATTGTGGATCACATCAAGGAGGGCAATGATAAGTTCAAGTCCTTCTCAATTGATGACAAGGGAACTGTGTTCTTCGAAGGACGCATTGCAGTCCCTCAGATTCAAAGTCTCAAGGATATCATTCTCAAGGAGGCTCATGAAACTCCTCTATCCATTCACCCTGGAAGTACAAAGATGTACCAGGATCTCAAGACTCTGTATTGGTGGTCTGGCATGAAACGTGAAATTGCTCAATACGTTTCTGAATGCGACGTTTGTCAACGTGTTAAGGCAGTCCATCAGAAGACAGCAGGTCTACTCCAACCTCTGAAAATTCCTGAGTGGAAGTGGGACATGATTGAAATGGACTTCGTTACTGGGTTTCCAAAGTCCAAAAAGGGCAACGATGCAATCTTCGTTGTTATTGATCGTCTCACTAAGGTTGCTCACTTCTATGCTGTAAAGGAAACTATCTCAGCTGGCCAGTTAGCAGAGCTCTACACAGCAAAGGTTGTTCCACTTCATGGTGTTCCATTGGAAATAAGCTCAGACCGTGGAAGTATCTTCACTTCTCATTTCTGGAAAAGCTTTCAAGAAGCATTGGGCACTAAACTTCTGTTCAGCACAGCTTATCACCCTCAGTCTCAAGGGCAAGTCGAAAGAGTCAATCAGATTCTCGAGGATATGCTCAGAGCATGTGGTCTCTCCTTTGGCATGAAATGGGAGGATTGCCTTCCATATGCTGAATTCTCCTACAACAACAGCTACCAGGCAAGCCTAGGAATGGCACCATTTGAGGCACTGTATGGTCGCAGATGCAGGAGTCCAATCAATTGGTCTGGAGCTGGTGAACGTTCACTTCTAGGCCCTGACATTGTTAAGGAAGCCGAGGAGAAAGTTCGTATCATTCGTGACAATCTCAGGATTGCTCAATCTCGTCAGAAGAGCTATTATGATAGCAAGCACAGGGATATGGTCTATGCACCTGGTGATAAGGCATATCTCCGTGTAACTCCCCTCAGAGGCACCCATCGTTTTGGTGTGAAAGGAAAGCTTGCACCAAGATACATTGGCCCTTTCAACATCCTCTCAAGACGTGCAGAGAATGCTTATCGTCTTGAACTTCCAGAAAAACTATCCAAAGTGCACGATGTGTTCCACGTGTCACAACTCAAGAAGTGTTTCAAAGATCCAGATCGTGCAGTTGATCATGATTCCATTGAGCTGCAAGATGATCTATCTTATGAGGAGCACCCTATTCGTATTCTCGATGAGACCGAGCGTAAGACTCGCAACAAGAGCACCAAGTTCTTGAAAGTCCAATGGTCGCATCATTCTGATAAAGAGGCAACATGGGAGACCGAAGAGGATCTTCGCAAGAAGTATCCGGACCTGTTCATTTCTCAGTAGGGAATCTCGGGGCGCGATTCCTTCAAGGGGGGGCGTTTTGTAACATCCAAGTATGAAAACCCTTAGTTGTTTTACTTGTTGTTTTTATTTAAGCAATGCATCATGGCATCATTCTCATTTTTATTTCTGTTTGCATTGTTTTCATAATGAATCAATCTTGTTTTCACACTTGTCTGTTACAATCTCTCAAATAAAGATTTGCAATTCCAAAAACATCAATTGCTTCCAATTATTTTCATATTGGATCACCTCTTAAATTGTTGCTTAATTTAATCAAATCATTTCAATCATTATTTTCTAAGTCATTTCAAATTCAAACCACCCCCCTAAAATTCAGTACCTTTGAAACCATAACAACTCACCAAACTCTTTCCCTATTTTAAACCCTTCCAAAACACTAGGGGAAACCCTAGTGGGAATGGCTTCATTTTCAATATCAAGTATTATTGCATTTTCCAATTAAATTGGTTAATTTTAAAACAACAAACAAAACATAAATTTTTGGAAAACAAAATCTACCAAAAGGTTGCATTTCTTTTCCACTAATAACTTTACCCTATTTTTTGTTCCAAAGTTTTGGTACACAAAACCCTTGCCTTGTTTCCTTTTTGGCTCAACTACAAAAAAAAAAGCAGTGTACAAAAAAAAATAAAAGCCAGGAGAGGAGAGGAGCTAGGCCCAGCCCGTTTCTTTCCCCTCTGGCCCGTTAACTCCCTCTCCCCCGTCGCTTTCGTCCCCGAGCTGACGTCAATGGCGTACGAACGCAGTCACCACCCTCCGATCGCCTCTGGAGCCCCCGATGGCCGCCGTACTCCAACCCTCGAGCCCATAAAAACCACCGCGGCGCCTCCTCCTCCTGCCTCAACCCTAGAACCCATCCCGGCGCCGCCAACCTCCCATTCTCTCCCCCCAAGCCACAGTCTTTTCTCTCTGAACCTCTAGCTCTGAACTTCCCGCCGCCGTCCCTCTGAAATCCGGCAACGTGCGCCGTCTCCGATGGCTAAGTTCGATGGCTAAGCGCGGGAATTGGAAGCCCGCGGTCCCCTCTACCTCAACGACACCGCCACCTAGCCCTAGCCGCCTCCGATCGCCGCCGCCATCCACGCCAACCTCGCCGGTCACCACGAACCCCTGCGTCGACGACAGTCTCACGGTGAGCAGTCCGTCGCCTCCTCCTCGCCTCTCTCTGTTACTCCTCTGCACGGCCGCGCGCCTAGTCCACCAGTAGCGCTAGCACACGCGCCCGTCGTCGCAGTGATCCGCCGCGGCGAGCAGCCGCTGACTCGCCGGCGTCGATCCATGTTCGTCAGGTTCAGAGAACCACGCTGTCGGAAAATTCAGTTAACGCAGCATTGAAGCTTATCCTCCCTCGCTCCCCGTTACTGTCACGATTCGAACGCAGCGCAGTTGGCGCGATCCTTGCTCGCGGGCCAGGACGTCTCGGGGTCGAACCCCCGGAGACGCAAGCCCCCTTTTTTGCTGGTTTTTCGTCCCTGTCCACGCTGGCGCCTGCGTGGCTGCCACGCTGGCCTGGACCCGCAGAGCAGTGGCAGCGGGTATTGCCCCTCGCGGTAACAAAAGTAAAAAAAAAACGCAATTCTGTTATTTTTATTTCTTTTAAATAGGCAGAATAAACACCTAAATTGAAAAGGCAATAACTTTTATTTTATGAATCCAATAATTACAAACCTTATATGTTTTCTGTACCAAATTTCCTAAACTTTCCAAATATCCAATTTGTATTCTGTTTTGGAAACTTCAAATGCAATTTAAATTCAAATTCAAATGATTCAAATGCAATTTGTAATAATTCATAACTAATTATTCTTAAGTCCAAATAATGCAAACAAAATATGTTTTTCACACCTTTTTGAATGCTCTATTCAAATATAAATTTTGTTTTCTGGTTTGAACAATTTAAATTGCCCAAACTATTTAAATCTTGTTTATTTCAATTAAAAATTGTTTAAAATTGTTTAATTCATAAGTAATTAATCCAAAGTCCAATTTCAAATTGTGAAACATGTAATCCAACTAAAATTTGATAAACTTTTCAAATATAAAATTTGTAATTTGTTTTGCACACTCTAACTTGTTGATAACAACCAATACTTGTTCAACACCATTAAGTAACTAATTTTCCAAACTTGTTAATGCTTTCTAAAATGGTTAACTATCATTCCAATTGCAATTAAACTTGTTATCTTATTGTTCCTCATCATGCATGCATCATACTAATTCAACTACACCTAATGCTTAATGATAGAACAATTAATCCAACTCCAAGCATGGGCTTCCATATGCACCCCTTTGCATATGGAATCCATTTAAATTTGTGTTTCATGTCAAGCAAGTTATTTTGGTGCACCTATTAAACATGACATGCATCATCCAATGTTTGTGCACTTATGCCATGTATTGATTGCCCGTCTTCCTTCGTTGTTGTTTTTGCTTCTTCTCGATTAGACGACGACGTTGGTACCGACGAGCCTTACGACACCACTACTCAGGACCTAGCCCAGTACGAGGCTGAGCTGCCAGGCAAGTTATCACTCACATGAATCATTGAGTTCCTTTCCACACTTGTTGTCGATACTATCTTTTGTCTACTATTGCTAGCCCTATGTATCGTTGCTTGTTCTCCGAACCCACCACATGATACCTTGAGCCATGATATTGCCACCACCTCCAAACCTACAGCCATTGCTTGTGCCTGTTATTATCTAGCATGCTTAGGGTTGCTTTTACTCGAGTCTGTTGTCGGTTACTGCTTTTACTATCTTCTTATCTTGTACCGGGGCTCGTTATTAATCAATCAATCCTGTTAATTGCTAATGGTAATAATAATTTGATGATAAGGCACCGGCAGGAGGCCCATGAGTGGTTTTGGAGCCTGCTAGTGTCGACCCTAATAGGAAAAGGGTCTTGTCTACTGATCCATGATGAGCGCACTAACCGCATTTGGGAAGCGAGTATGGGCGCCCCCCTCAACTTGACCTGATTCGCATCTCGTCCAAATCGCCTCATTTAGTTCGTGTTTTCCATTTGCCGCATGCATGTTTTTGCGAGCCCAGCGCAGGGTGGAACTTTCGTAGTCGGCATATAGGGGGACACGGTCTTAGAGTGCTATGATGGTCCATTTTCTTCTGGGCTTGATTAGCCGTGCGCCCAAGGTTCTTTGGGCTTGATGCGAGGAATGGTCGGTTGTGTTGAGTGCCCCGCTTGGTGGGAGGCATCCCATCTGGCGGGATATTCATGAGTGTACGGCCAAATTGGTGCAACCCTGCAGGGATAATCTTCTCGAGAAGCCGTGTTTTCCGCGGTTATGGATTACTTGGTGAAAGTACTGGCTAACAAGTACTCAGGACAACTTCAACATAACTATCAATCATGTTTCACCCAATGATTAATAACCTGACTAGTAATAGGTTATTCACAAAATAACTTGATTCACCTTATAACAACTGTGTGAGTTATCCTCGGATTGCTTCTTTGGATAAGGGGCGAGATCCAGGATGGGTTTGGTTGAAGTTATCTTTCAGTTGGTTACAATCCTCGATCTTATCTTTTCTGTTAGCCGGAACTTGTAGCTATATTCTGTAGTTGTTTAGAGCAGCCAGCAGCAACTTTTATATCACCCCTTTCTTCCGTTGATCCCAAGCATCTATGCTTGTGTTGACGGGTAACTCCTTGATGAACTGTGAGTCTTGCTTGCCAGTACTTGGATGTACTGACCCCGTTGGGGCTGTGGTTTACGCAGAGTACTACTACGACTACGATGCTTCCCAGGATGGCTACTTTGTGGAGTTCGATGACGCTGCAGACGAGTAGTTAGCTGGACCAGGGCAGGATCCAGACCTACGTGGATGGGCTTCGCTTTTCCTTATTTTCTCCGGCTTCTTAAGCCATGGATTTGTCTGTACTCAGACCCCTTTGATTGCTTCCGCTGTTGTAATGGATGATATGTTGGGACATGTGTCCTCTGGATGACTGTATTCGATATTTTCTGCCTTAGTGAAGGCCAGTTGCACTTATTTCATTCTTTTGTGTCTTAGAGACATTCTGTGTTATCATTCGTACCAACTGTTGACGTACCGTGCGTGTTTGATTATGAAGTACGTCGACAGTAGTGCCTTTAGGTTCCTAGCGGATAGTTTACTTCGACGGTGGAAGCAGGGCTTGTGTTGTCGCGCATAAGCGCAGGCCTACCAGGAAGCTGGGACGTGGGAGCATGTATGCCCCATAATCCAAGCACCTGACTTCCAGTTCGTGCGGAGAGTATCCTCTAGAAACCCAGGGTGCGACAGTCGCTGTCACCGTCCCCGTCTCCTGGCGCTCGCACGGGACGTGAGGCAGCTTCTGACAGCACCTCCCGCACGGAATGCGAGGAGGATCTCGGCGCAGCACACCTGCATGCAGAAATAGCTGCTGATTCATAGAAGCACACGCATGCACATCACACGCATGCAGGATCTTCTGAGCATGATGAGAGTGGATCCCTTCCTACTGTTGAACCAAGAACAAGACTGCAGAAAGGTATTAAACATCCGATTTTTTTTACGGATGGTACTATTCCATACAAGAAGAATTTTGTGCTTCTAACGTCAACAGGAGAATCACAAAATCTTTCTGAGGCTCTCACGGATGATAATTGGAAACATGCTTTGCAGGATGAGTACAATGCACTTCTGGCAAATAACACATGGCATCTGGTGCCACCTAGTTCTAACAAAAACGACATAGACTGCAAATGGGTTTATCGTATTAAAAAACACGCTGATGGTACTATTGACAGGTACAAAGCCAGATTGGTGGCAAAGGGTTTTAAGCAGAGATATGGAATTAACTATGAGGACACCTTTAGTCCAGTTGTCAAGGTAGCTACTATCAGACTTGTGCTTTCTATTGCAGTTTCAAGAGGATGGAATCTTAGGCAGCTAGATGTAAAGAACGTGTTTCTACATGGTGTTCTGGAAGAGGAGGTATATATGAAACAACTACCAGGTTTTGAGTCTTCCGCTGCTCCTCAATATATCTGCAAACTTGACAAGGCAATATATGGACTGAAACAAGCACCTAGAGCATGGTACTCCAGACTAAGCAACAAATTGCATACACTTGGGTTTGTACCCTCCAAAGCAGATACTTCCTTGTTCTTGTTTGATAAATCAGGCATCACCATGTTTCTGTTGATCTACGTTGATGATATAATTGTGAAAAGCTCATCAGATACAACAATTTCATCCGTTCTGCAAAACTTGAGCAATGAATTTGCACTTAAAGATCTAGGCGATCTTCACTTCTTCTTGGGACTTGAAGTTCACAAATCTTTTGATGGTTTGCTTCTTAATCAGGAAAAGTATGTTATTGATTTATTAAAACGAGTTGGTATGAACATCTGTGCATCATGTCCTACACCTCTCTCTCCAGCAGTGAGAATCTGTCCCTTGGTGATGGTTTACCACTTGGTCCTGAGGACAGTTCTAATTATAGGAGTGTTGTTGGTGCACTTCAAGTGTGGTGAAATATACCACGGTGTTGCAGAAAAGATCACTTCTATTTTTTACAACAAAAACAAACAAATACTACTGCAAAGAAGCTTAAATCGTTCCTGGAAGAGTACTATCCAAGTGTGGTGAAATATACCACGGTGTTGAAGGCAAACAAAGTGCTGTGAAAAAATTATATGGTGATTGGGAAAACACTTTCACTAGTATAAACTAGGGCTTTGGTCCGGGGCATTAGTCTCGGTTCCATTTAGAACCGGGACTAATACTTCGGCCCCAGTGGCAAGAATCATACTAATGCTCTGGTTCCACTAGTCCCGGTTGAATGAGACCTCCACTCCCGGTTCATAATACGGACCGATACTAGAGGTGTTTGGCCCGGTTCTGGCATGGCGAGAACCTCTAGTCCCGAGTGGTATAAAAACCGGGACTAGAAGTCCTCTATTCCTATATATCATTGCCCATACTATTCCCCCTCTCCTCTGTTTTTCCATTTTAGAAGGTGAGAGGTGTGTCCTACTTTGTTGTTAATTTCCTATGCACAAGAGGTGCTCGATGAAGTGCCCGAGCTAGCCAGCTTCCTTCTCCTCTGTTTTCACCACCGAGCTCGAGTTTACCCCCCCATTTTATCCATGATTTATGAAGATTTGGTGGCGCCCCTTCTATTGAAGTGTTACAAGAGGTTAGCACCTAAACCTAAATAGATGTAGATTTTGTTTAGATTCATAGGAATTTGTTTTCGGCGACGATGCGCCCTCATCTTTGACTCGGCAGCAACGACCAAGGACTTGACTCCACTAGGCATGTCCGAGAGTGAGCTCCGCCGGGAAATTACTAAAGCATCGTGACTGCGTTTGATATACTTATACAATAATGCATATGCATAGGAAATGGATGTACGGTACTGCGCGACGCTCTAGAAAGTGCATTAATGGCGTGCATGATTTCCTCCGTGTGGCTGATGTGAACAAGTTGAATGGTTTTATATTTTGTCCATGTAGTGTCTTTAAGAATTAGAAGGATTATTCTGACTCAAAAATCCTTCACAACTACTTGTTTCGGTCCGTTTTCATGCCCAGCTATAATTGTTGGGCCAATCATGGAGAGAGAGGAGTTATAATGGAAGACAATGAAGAAGAAGAGGATGATGACAACTATCCCTTGAATACGGTGATACTTTCATGGGGGAAGCTGCAGGGGTAGCTGAAGAAGAGGCATATGATGAGCCCGCTGATGATTTTGGTCGGACCATTGCTCATGCACAGAGAGACCGCAGAAGTGAAAAGGAGAGGGAGAAGTTGGATCAAATGTTAGAGGATCACAAAGAGACGTTTTACCCTAATTGCAAAAATGGTTTGAAAAGCTGGGTACACACTAGAATTGCTGCGATGGAAGGCAGGGTGTGGTCTAGCTGGCAAGAGTTTTGAAAAGTCGCTGAAAATGATGAAGAGTGTGCTTCCAAATAAAGATGTATTGCCCGTCAGTACATACAAAGAAAATAAGGTTGTATGCCCTCTAGGTTTAGAGGTTTAGAACATACATGCATGCCCTAATGACTGCATCCTCTACCGTGGTCAGGAGTACGATAATTTGAATGCATGCTCGGTATGCACTACATTGCTGTATATGATTTGACGAGATGATCCTGGTGATGTTGAGGACGACCCCCCCCCCCCGGAAGAGGGTTCATGCCAAGGTGATGTGGTAATACCACGGTTGAAATGTTTTTTCAGAACCAAAGAGCATACCAAGTTGTTGTGATGACACGAAGAGGAACTTAAGTCAGACGGGATGTCGAGATACCCCACTGATGGGTCGCGGTGGAGAAAGATCGATAGAGAGTTCAAAGATTTTACAGGTGACGCGAGGAATTTAAGGTTTGGTCTAAGTACATATGGCATGAATCCTTTTGGGGAGCAGAGTTGCAGTCATAGCACCTGGCCCGTGACTCTATGCATGTATAACCTTACTCCTTGGTTGTGCATGAAGTGAAAGTTCATTATGATGTCAGTGCTCATCCAAGGGCCGAAGCAACCCGGCAAAGACATTGATGTGTACCTGAGACCATTAGTTGATGAACTTTTACAATTGTGTGGCAAACTTGGTGAACGTGTGTGGGATGAGCACGAATAGAAGGAATTTGACCGACAAGCATTACAGTTCGTAACCATTAATGATTGGCATGCTCTTAGTAACCTTTCAGGACAGACAAACAAGGGATACAATGCATGCATGTATTGTTTAAATGAGACTGAAAGTATATATTTGGAACATTGTAAGAAGAATGTATACCTGGGGCATCGTCGATTTCTTTTGGCTAGGCATCCCTTAAGAAAGAAAAGCAAGAATTTCAACAGCCGGGCAGATTACCGGCCGAAGCCTACAGAACGTACTCGTTCTGATGTATTTGATATGGTCAAGGATTTTAAAATAATCTTTGGAAAGGGTTTTGGCGTACAATCTGTTCCAAATGACGGCGACGGACACGCACCCATGTGGAAGAAGAAATCTAGATTTTGGGATCTAGCCTATTTGAAATTCCTAGAGGTCCGCTCTACAATCGACGTGATGCATGTGATGAAGAATCTTTGCGTGAACCTGCTAAGCTTCTTGGGCGTGTATAGGAAGAAAAAAGATACACCGGAAGCACGACATGACTAGCAAGGTATGATAAACCAAGAAGCCTGCATCCAGAATGTTTTCGAGGGCCCGCTAACTACGCTCTTACCAAAGCAGAGATGTAAATCTTTTTTGAATGCCTTGGCAGTATCAAGGTCCCGTATGGCTTCTCATCGAATATAAAGGGAATCAGAAATATGGCATAGAAAATGTTTGAAAACCTGAACTCTCATGAATGTCACGTTATTATCACGGAATTGCTTCCGATTGCATTGAGGGGGTTTCTACCGTATAATATTCGAGTACCCGTTATTAAGCTATGTGCATTCCTCAAGCTCTCAGAAGGTAATCAATATAGAAGATCTACCATGGTTACAGAATGATGTGGTCCAATGTCTTATAAGTTTCGAGTTGGTGTTCCCCCCATTCTTCTTCAATATTATGATGCACCTCCTGGTTCACCTAATCGAAGATATTTTTTTCTCGGTCATGTATTTCTACAATATATGTTCCCCTTTGAGAGGTTTATGGGAGTCTTAAAGAAATATGTTCGTAGTGCTAGGCCAGAAGGAAGCATGGCCAAGTGTTATGGAACAGAGGAGGTCATTAAGTTTTGTGTTGACTTTGTTCCTGGCCTTAAGCCGATTGGTCTTCTTGAATCACGACATGAGGGGAGACTGGGTGGAAAAGGAATGCTCCGAAAGAAATCAACAATATGTATGGATGGGCATTTTTTTCACTCAAGGAATGCTCCGAAAGACGGGTAGCCCGCGCGGTACAGCGCCATCGCCTCGCTCCGGCGAAGGTGGCAGCGGATCCGGCCGTTGGCGGCGGCGGCACTGTCGTAGCTCGCCATTTTTCGTGGAGGAAGGAGAGCACTGGGGAGAGAGGAGAGAGCCATAAACGTCGGCAGCCTTTGACCAACGCGGGCGCCGAGAAGATGATCACGGGGGGGGGGGGGTTCTGTTCCCGCGTTTATTCGACGCGTCACTGACACAGCTGGCCCGCGCGCGCTGCCGCGCAGTTTCGCCCCCCGCTGGGTTCGGCCTGGGTGCCGCGGCGCGAAATAGCGCCGAAACGGCGCTATTTGGGCTTCTGGGGGGGGGGGGCCGACTGGTGAGGAAACGGCGCTAAAAAGGCCGCCTGGGTGGCTCGGGGGGGGGGGGGGGGGCGGCGACTGGAGATGCCCTAAGTCTAACCGAAAAACCAGGATGCGCGCGCACCTCCACCGTGTGGGCTTTGTTGCGTCCGCCGACTGCCTGTTTTGCCCCGGAGAACCTGAAGACATCGGGCATCTCTTTGTGAGGTGCCCCCGCCTCTCCGAGTTGTGGGATTGTGTGGCTCCCGGGCTGTGCCTCCCCCCTCGGTCCGATGTCCCTGATCTGCTCGCCGCCCTCGGAGACAAGCTACCGGCACTTCATGCCTCGTCGCGTTACACTGCCCTCTTGGCCATTCTTTGGGTCGTTTGGAAGACGCGGAACCGCATGGTGTTCGACGCCGAGCGGGTGTCGCCCCTGCGTACCCTGGGGATGGTAGTGGAGCACCTCCGGCTCTGGGTCATCCGCGCTCCCCGTAGGGTGGATACCTCCGCCCTGCTAGCCTGGTGTGATGGCTTTGTCCCCCGTAGTTGACTTTATGCTAATTTGGGTGGTCGCGCCCCCCCCCCCCGAGTGGCCTGTCACTCCCTCTAGAGAAAAACCCCAACCCCGTCGATCGGGCCGCTCCCCCTGTCGAGACATCGTAGTAGAATTCATAGACCGGGGTGCCATGAGACTACCGTAGAGAAGTGGGGGGACTTGACCGTATGATGAACAATGACACATGGTTTTACCCAGGTTCGGTACGACGCAGTAATGCGGCGTTCCTACTCCTGCAATCTCACTAATCAAGACTAAAGCCTGGAGTAAACAGAGTACAATGTGAGGTTTAGTTTAGCTACTCGACAAGGATCCACCTCTCGGCGAGTTAGCCTCTAGCTTCTTGTCTATCTTTCTTTATCTCCCATCCGTCTTTATATAATAACCGGGTTAGGGCTTACAGAAAAGGAAACCTAGAAGACTACGGTATGTGCTAACTTGGAAAGCAAGGAATCCGCCTTCTACTCCAAGCCGTATCACGTGGGTCGTGATCCGGGTTCTTCTAGAATCCGGCTTCCGTGCGTCAGCTTACTGGGCCACCCAATGGACCATAATCCATTACCATTTAGGCCACCCTGGTAATCCGGCACTTGAGACCACTATCTGATATACCCTGGCAATCTCTGCCGCCGGATCTTCTCAGGATAAAGCGGCGCATCACAAAACTCGTCGCTTCCGATCCACCTCTAACTAGCATGGATACATTTCTATGCTGATTAGAGAGGCAAATTCAGCCTTTGGCTGACCATGGCTCCCGCCTTCTGTGTGACTACACGGGATCCGCTGACGCTATGCGGACGACGAACAAGTCTTTGTCGGCAAAAGACTTGCGAAAGCGCGTAAACCAATTGGTCGCCTCGCGCGATCAATATGAGGAAAGCCGGCCGATGTATACGGCGTCTAACCCGGCCCCAAAGGTACGTATTTCACTTTTGATTTGTATTCTTTTTGCTTTCTCAGATTTTTATTTTAACCCGGCCTTTGTCTTTTTGACAGATCCTTGAGCTCCCCGAGTCGGATCTTGCTACTGACGCCGAGTTGGACGCATTGCGTGCCAACTTTGCTGGCGGACGTAAGCGCAAGAAGATTTCCGCCTCGCAGGAAATTATCGATCTTGACGGTGTCCCTGTCGCTACCTCCAGGTTTTTTATCTGGGTTTTCTCGATTTATCGGAGCTTTTTCCCTTGTCTCAGAGATTTATCTTTCCGGCATTTCTCCTTTTTAGCTTGGCCCCCTCAACTTTGAAGCCTAAGAAGCTAAAGAGGCTTAAGTCTGTGGCCAACAAAGGTCCACACCCTTCTCCTGTGACCGCCCCAGATACCCCAGTAGCCACCGAAGAAGAGCATGCTGCCGTCCCCAACACCGAAACCCAGCAGACCAGCCATCCTATTGTGCCGGAAACGGACGCGAGGGAAAGGGCGGTCCCGAAAATGGGAGGTCCCTCTCGGACAAATGTGGAGGAGCCTATTCCCACCTTCGATAAGGATTTCAAGGCTATCCATGAAGGTCTTAAAGTTGCTGGGTCTCTGTTTGCAGATTTTGCAAAAGAGTTCACCGAAAACTTGTCAGGTTTACAGCGAATGAGCCAGGTAATATCTCTAGCCCCCAAGCAATAAGTCAAATGCATGCTTTTAACTTAATGCTTTCATCCTTTTTATGCTTGCTACTAACTTAAGCCTCTTGTTTCTTTTCCGTGTTTCAGCAAACCGCTGAAAGCATAAACCTGGAAATTTTCAACAAGCTTACCGTCAAGAATAAGGAGGTTAGAAACCTTCTCTCTATTCTTGACGTTAAGGAGGCGGAGTTGGCATCTTCTCAGCATCAGCTGGAAGAAACGACGGATATGTTATTTCTCTGTGTTTCGATTTTGTGCCTTTTTCTAAGTTTTTCTCCGGGTTTTTCTGACTCGGCATTTTTACTTTCTTTTCAGCTGCTTTGACGAACGCCAAGCAAATTGCTGAAGATGCCGGCAATGCCGAGAACCTCCGCCGGGAAAATCTGGACCTTCATAAGGAAATTATGAGGGTACAGAAGGAACTGGAGGCCAGCCAGCTGGCTGATGGCATTGCTCAATCCAATGCCTCCAACCAAGCTGAGAAGGACAAGGCAACTATCCGAGACTTGGAGAATGCCTTGACCCTGCGCCTGGAGGAGGGCTCCGAGATGGATAAGATCCTCGGTAAGTATTCTATCTTTACCGGACTTTCCATGTTTTATATCCTTTCTCTGCTTTTTACTCTAACACTTTGGTTATTTTTTCTAAAAAACAGGAGATGACCCAGCTCTTACTCGGGTTGAAAAGATCCGAGCCTTTGGGAAGGTGTTCACCGCGCTCAAAGCTGCGGGGATGTTGCTTATCAACAAGTTCCTTCCCGCAAGGACTAGGGAGTTCTCGGAAGTTGAGAATCTTCCGGGAGCTATCGTGGAGGTGGCGGAGTCCAAGGAATCCACCTTGCGCTCCACGGCACGTGGTGGTGCGCGCATGGCTCTAGGGCTCATGCGCATGCACTACCCTTCTGCCAAATCTTGGCGCGTGGCGTCCGACATCCCGCAAGTGTACACGGAAGCCCATCGGACCAGCATCTTTGACGAGATCAAAGGTCACGCCACCAAGATCGCTTCCATGGTCAATGTCTCCATCTTCTATCCGGAGGAGGCAATTCCGGAAGTTCCCGAAGAGTCCTCCAGTGAAGACGACTCGGATGCTTGAAGGAATTTTCCGGGTCCTGGGTAGATAGATAGGAAATATGAGCATTACCGAACTTATAATGTAAACATTATTGTAATGCTTCTATTCTTTTGAATGAACAAGTACTCCACCTTTTGCAACAATTTTATCTAAATATTTTGCAAGTTTTTTCGGGCTATTATTCCTTTATCTTCTAAATTCTCTGGTTTATATGCTTTAACTATACTTAGTTTTTGAAATGGCTCGATAGCATTTTAATCTTCATGCCAAGTGAATGGGTATAACCAATCAGTCAGAACTCGGAAACATGGATCATACTAAAGGCATTTTTACTTACTAGCTCTAACGACCCAACATAAAAACAATCAGATAATACTTAGAGAACATTAAGGAATTTTTCATATGAAACTCAGGCACATAGGCACAATCTGGGTTTCCTTAGACCATTTTTAGGCTGAAAATCTTTCAGTTTTTTTTAACTCCAAGCACGCAGGCACAATTCGGGTTAACATTGAGTATTTTGAAAGATCATTGGGAAATAGATAAGGCGGAAATATGCTTTATACTATAATAAACATGTAAAAACATAGAAGTATGGATTCCGACAACTTTATTTCATGATCTCAAAGATGTTTACATAGAAATTAAACTAGGTATAGAAGGGACGTAACTGCTGGATACAGGGCCTCTTTGTCTCTCCTAGCTCATCATCTATCTTTCTCTTTCTTTTGCGATTCGGCTTCTCGGGATGATATTCCGTGTCTCAAATGTCTACAAGATAGTATGATCTATTTTTCATAGCTTTGCTAATGACGAATGGTCCTTCCCATACTAGGGCCAATTTGTGCTTTCTTTGCTGTACCAATCTTACCACTAGGTCACCTTCTTTAAAAGAAAGATGCCTGATTTTCCGACTATGATAACGTCGCAAACCTTCCTGATAAATGGCAGATCTTTGAAGCACAAGCTCTCGCTCTTCTTCTAAGAGATCGACGGCATCCTGTTGTGCGCTTTCGGAATCTGAGTCATCAAAATTCTGCACTCTTGGGCTGTCATGGATCATGTCCATTGGAAGAATCGCTTCCGCACCATAAACTAGGAAAAACGGGGTTTGCCCTGTTGACCTATTTGGCGTCGTTCGAATGCTCCAAAGCACAGAGGGTAATTCTTCCACCATCCTCCAGCTGCTCTATGAAGAGGAGATTCGAGTCTTGGACGTATTCCTTGCAGGATTGAGCCGTTCATTCTTTCAACCTGTCCATTGGATTGCGGGTGTGCCGCAGATGCAAGATCCAGGCGAATTTCCGTTTGTCGGTAATATTTTGCCATCTCTCCAATGGAGAAATTTGTCCCGTTGTCAGTTATTATGCTATGTGGAACACCGTATCTCATGACTACGTCAATGATGAAATTTCTGGCAGTTACACCGTCAAGTTTTTTGATGGGCTTAGCCTCCACCCAGTTGGTATATTTATCCACTGCAATGATAAGATGTGTAAGTCCGCCTCTTGCAGTTTTGAATGGTCCCATCATATCTAGCCCCCAGACCGCGAACGGCCATGTAATAGGGATAGTTTTGAGTGCTTGGGCTGGCATATTTGTCTTCTTGCCGTAATACTGACATCTAGCACATGTATTTACTATGTGTTCAACATCTGTCTTGGCTATTAGCCAGAAAAATCCTGCACGAAATGCTTTTTTGACTATGCTTTTTGATTGAGCACGATGTCCGCAATCTCCAGCATGGATTTATTGCAGGATTTCTCGTCCTTCTTCAGGCGAAATACATCGCAGAAAAATTCCGGTAGTACTGCGCTTATACAGGCAATCATTGATTACCGTGTATTCTTTGCATCGACGCTGTATTTGTCTTTGCAAGACTTCGTCTGCTCCATCCGGGTACTTCTGATATATTAAGAAGTTTAAATATGGAATTGTCCACTCCGGGTTAACAAGTCTGACTTCGATTGACTCGGACACCAAAGGATAGTCGACATCTCCACCTTTTATGGATGATTCGTACAAATGCTGGACAAACACACCTGGTGGTAATATTTTCACTCTTTCCGATCCCATGCGGGCTAATGCATCCGCGTTCCAGTTTTCTTCCCTTTTGACGTGAAGTACTTCAAATCCTAGGAAACATATTGCAAACTCGTCCACCTTTCTCCGATAATCGGCCATGATGAGACTTTTTGGGTCCCAAGTTTGATTGAGCTGGTGCTGCACCAAATCTGAGTCGCCGTAGCATAAGATGCGTTTAACACCTATTTCTTTTGCGATATGCAAGTCATGAAGCAGAGCTTCGTATTCTGCCACATTATTACTGGCATTGAAGTGTATTTGTAATACATACTCCATTGTGTCTCCTTTGGGGGATTTTAGGACTACACCGGCTCCAGCGCCTTCTTTCATCTTGGATCCGTCAAAGTGCATGACCCAGTATTATGACTCCGACAGTGGTGTATTTTCCATTGCTTCTGTCCAATCGGCGACGAAATTTGCCAACACCTGGGATTTTATCGCCGTCCGGGGTTGGTACTTAATGTCGAACACAGCTAACTCGATGCCCCATTTGGCTACTCGGCCTGTTGCGTCTGCATTGTTTATTATATCCCCTAGTGGTGCTTTACATATCACTGTTATGGAATGTCCTTGGAAGTAATGACGAAGTTTTCGAGATGCGAAAAATACGCCATATGCCAGTTTTTGGTAGTGTGGGTATCTTTGTTTAGACTCGGAGAAAACTTCACTTACATAATACATCGGATGTTGATCTGGTATGCTTTGATCGTCTTTCCGCCTTTCCACAACTATTACTGCGCTAATAACCCGGTTTGTAGCTGTGAGGTACAATAACATGGGTTCTTCGTCTTTTGGGGACGCCAAAATCGGAGCTTTCATCAAGGTTTCTTTTAACTAGGTTAATCCTGTATCTGCTTCTTCTGTCCACACAAACTTGTCGGATTTCTTCAACAATTTGTATAATGGCAGAGCTTTGTCCCCTAGCCGGCTGATAAACCTGCTAACGGCCGCTGCAGAACCCGTCAATCTTTGTACATCTTTTACGCACGTAGGCTTTGAGATGTTTAAGATTTCTTTGATCTTTTCCGGGTTTACTTCTATTCCTCTATGATAAACGATGAAACCCAGAAGTTTTCCTGAGGGAACGCCGAATACGCACTTTAAAGGATTCAACTTCATCTTATAAGTGCGAAGATTTTCGAAGGTTTCTCGCAAATCTTCAATGAGTGTGTCTTTTTCCTTGGAAACGACGGCGATGTCGTCCACGTAAACATGGACATTTTTGCCAATCTGACTATGCAAACATCGTTGCATGCAACGCTGGTAAGTTGCACCTGCGTTCTTCGCCAAATGGCATGGTTATGTAGTAGTACGTTCCATATGGGGTTATGAAGGAAGTTTTGATTTGATCTTCTTCCTTCATGCGTATTTGATGATACCCGGAATATGCATCAAAAAAGCATAAAAGCTCAGAGCCAGCAGTGGCATCTATTATTTGATCGATTCGCGGTAACGCAAATCTATCTTTTGGACACAATTTGTTCAGGACAGTATAATCTATACACATCCTAAGGACAGTACTATGTTTCTTCGGGACTAATACTGGGTTTGCAGACCATTCAGTATGTATGACTTTCCGGATAAAATCTGCTGCCAATAGCCGGATAATCTCCTTGCCAATAGCCTTCCGTCTTCTTCCGTCAAATCGACGAAGACCTTGTTTGACGGGTTTAGATCCTGGAATCACTTTAAGTTGGTGCTCATCAAGTTCACTGGGTACGCCTGGCATGTCCGCTGGACACCATGTGAAAATGTCCCAGTTCTCACGGAGGAACTTGATGAGCTCGCTTTCCTATTTGTCGGTCATCCCAGTTCCTACTACGACAAACTTTGTCGGATTTTTAGGATCTAGGATTACCTGTCTTGTATTTTCGGAAGCTTTGAAGCTATCTGCCGGCTTCCGACTTTTTTTTCCTACCGGCAGTTCTGTCGGCGATAATTCTTTTGCCAGCTCCTTCACTCTTCCTTTGCTATCACTTTTTTAGCGCAAAGGGCGTTTTCTTTTTCCAGCTCATTTGCCAATTTGAAGTCCCCTTTTATGGTGATTACTCCTCCTTTTGGCCCTGGCATATTCAGCTTGTTATAAATATAACATGATCTTGACATGAACTTGGCAAAATCTGGACGTCCGAGTATTGCGTGATACACGCTTTCGAACGGCACAACTTCGAAGGATACTTTTTCCTGACGGAAATTATCTTTCTCTCCGAAGGTTACATCTAGGGCAATTTCTCCTAGGGATCGTGCTTGTCTGTCAGGAACGATGCCGTGAAAACGTATGTTGTTGTGGTTGAGCTGGGTCTCGGAGATTCGCAGATGCTTCAGTGTATCCAGGTACATTATATTAATGCTGGATCCTCCATCCATCAGCACTCTTTTTAGCCTAGTGTTTTGAACAATAGGACTTACAACTAGAGCTTGCGTGCCGGGTTCTGGGATATTTCCGAGATGATAAGACTGATCCCAGGTGATTGGTGTATTTGAGTACTTCAAGAATTTCGGGGTTGCAGGAACAACCGCGTTTATTTCTCGAAGTGTTCTCTTTGCCACCTTTGCTGAGGGAGTTGCCAGGAAAGTTAAGTTACATTATACGTCAACTCTCGGAAACTTAGACTCGCCTTTTCGCTGTTGTTCCTGGATTTTTTCGTCAGTGTCCGATTTACTGTCTTCTTTTTCAGCTTCTGACTTTTGCTTGGAGAATTTCCTCCTGGAATTCTTCCCTTTGCTTCCGGATCCTGCACTGCCTTTCACATGCTTGTTCAGCCGGCATTGCGCGTTAGTATGAGTGGGTTTCCCAAATTGCGAGTGGTGGACACAGTTTTACGACTTTATTCTTTCTCACTCTTCTTTGGTGTAATTTATCGGTTCTGTGCTTCTTCCTTTCCACTTGCTCCCATTTTCTCTTCCAAAGGCTATGTTAACTTCCTTGGGTTTTTGTGTTGCTTTGGGAGTTGTTTTTTTCTCAGGGCGAGGGGTCTTTTTGGCCTGGATCAAAGTGTCGATATTGCCGCCTCTCGCTCTGATATCGTCTTCGGCCGCTGCGTGCTCATTGGCGGTTGTAAGCATAGATCCGAGATCTTTGTGCTTTTTGGAACCGATCATGAACGGTACGATTCCGGGTTTTAAGCCATTGACGAAAGCATGCATTGCTTGTACGTCAGTTACTCCTGAGCAACTATTCTTCATTGCAGTCCATCTTAAGATAAAGTCCACGTATGGCTCATCTTCAAACTGGGTGCAACGGTTTGGCTGGTTGATGCTGTTCGGGCGCTTGTAGGTTCCCCTGAAGTGCTGAGTAAAAACTCTAGCCATATCATCCCAACTGTCGACAGTTGTTGATGGTAACCCATTGATCCAATCCCTGGCTCCATCTATTAACATTAGAGGGAGGAATTTTACTACCTCAAGGTCTGTCCCATTGTTAATCTGGACGGCTGTGTAATAATCTGAGAGTCAGGTATCCGGGTTTGTGCTACCGGTGTATTTTTGATACGTTGGACCAACTTTGGCAAAGCCAGAATGCAGATTTATCCTTCGGATCCTGTCAGTGAAACACTTAGGTCCAAAGTATAAATCATCTCTTTCCGCTCTGTCAATATGTGCGGAGTATCTGCCGGCTGAATGGACAGAAGGGGATCTGATACTTTCTTTTCCATTGTGGCACGGACGCGCTTTTTCGGGATTATCTCTATTACCTCCGTTATCATGCCCTTTGGGGTAAGTGGAGTTCTACTCCTGTGTCTTTCCTTATTCCTGGGGGGCGTACAGGACCTCTCACGCCTGTGAGGTATATCATGTCTTCCAGCTTTTTCAGCAGGGCGTCTCGGAGGCAGCATTGTTTTTCCATCCTTCCGGTTTTGCTCTTCCCGATCTCGGGGTTTAGTTCCATCTTTCGGCAGATGGGATCCGGTTCTGGACGCTGCATCCTTGTTGTCGGGCTTTTTCTTGTCCTTTCTCGGATCTGATTTCTTCTCTTTTGAATTGTTTGAATCTCCAGGTTCTTCCGGTCCGGGTGCTCCAGCGGCGCATGTAGCTGTTTTGCATAGGACGGAGTCGTCGTGGAACTTCCCTGATCGTTCTTGCCCTCGTTGTTGTTGTTGCAATGCCTTTCCTAGGAAAGCATACACCCCTTGAAGTTTTTCACCGTTGGAGTACATATCGTTGTTGAGGATGGCTAATGCTGCTTCCGCATTTTCTGCTGCGGTTTTGTATATTGGTTCGCCCCTGGCATCTTTGCCGTTTACTTGCTTTTTGCCAAGATGGGTTGTGAAACCGTTCTTTTGGCGGCAATACTTCCGGTCTTGCGATTCCGAGTAACTGTGTAGTTTTAATGCCAGATCTATTCCTTGTCTCGTATTCCTCAATTTCTTCCTGCTTTAACTTGATGTCAGCCTGGGTTTTTTGGAGGTGTTCTCGAGTTCGGAATAGATGTTGTTGTTTCCTTTGGAGAGCTTGTCTCCTAGCTTCCAGCACTTCAGGGGGCTCGTGTGGTCCCACTGGTGTTTGAAGTAAATCTTGTTCGTCTTGCTCTGATATTGGCGGAACATAGATTTTCTTCGTTTTCTTCTCCGCAGGTTTAACTCTGCTTCTTCCTCCTACTTCCAGGTTGTCATTGGCTGGATCGGCCAAGTTTTTCTTCCCGAGCTTGTACTGGAGTTTTTTGGAAGCTTTGTGCGTTTTCTTGGAAGAGGGAGGTTTTTTACCTGGTTCATCCTCTGTCAATTCTTTGACATCGAGATATGTTGGAGTAGTTTCTCCTTCTTCTCTCTCTTCCTCTGGCGGAGGCGTTCTAGGGTTTTCCTGACTGTCGGCATCCGTATTTTTAGCCGGTTTTCCATTAGTACTTCATGGAATCCCTCTTGAAGATATTTAACCTTTCTTTCTAAAGCGCCCTCATCTTCATCTTCGGAATCAAAATCATCTGATCCGAGTTCTGATTCCAATCTCGCCTCTATGGCGGCTAATACGGAATCAACTTCCGAGTTCATCGTCAAGTTGACGGATGTCGGATCTTCCACCTCTGTTGTGGGATTTTTGTTTTCTGCCTCTTGCACAGGATTGCTTTCATCCGTGTTATCAGCGATCTCGGATTGCACCATACCGATAAAGTGCGATTCAGCAGTATATCGGCGATCTGAGCAAAATCCGGCGTCATAGTCGTCTTCGACTGGGTATAGGGCGGGTGGGATACATTTGCTTCCACCACAGAATCCCATTGTTTCTGTAGTTAGTCCGGTAAAGATGTTTGCAAATCCAATCGGTAAAACGCAGACACTTACCAGATGATTCCGTGCCGACATGTACGATCCGTTGTCAAGGAAGCTCTCGACGTCGTTGTCGAATTCCAAGCTTCCGACAGTTATGGTACTGCCGATTCCGCCGAGTATCCCCAATCGAAACATAACGCCTGACGTCGCTGGCCCCACGGTGGGCGCCAACTGTCGAGACATCGTAGTAGAATTCATAGACGGGGTGCCATGAGACTACCGATAGAGAAGTGGGGGGACGTGATCGTATGATGAACAATGACACAGAGTTTTACCCAGTTTTGGTACGACGCAGTAATGCGGCGTTCCTACTCCTGCAATCTCACTAATCAGGACTAAAGCCTAGAGTAAACAGAGTACAATGTGATGTTTAGTTTAGCTACTCGACAAGGATCTACCTCTCGGCGAGTTAGCCTCTAGCTTCTTGTCTATCTTTCTTTATCTCCCATCCGGCTTTATATAATAGCCGGGTTAGGGCTTACGGAAAAGGAAACCTAAAAGACTACGGTATATGCTAACTTGGAAAGCAAGGAATCCGCCTTCTACTCCAAGCCGTATCACGTGGGCCGTGATTCGGGTTCTTCTAGAATCCGGCTTCCGTGCGTCAGCTTACTGGGCCGCCCAATGGACTATAATCCATTACCATCTAGGCCACCCTGGTAATCCGGCACTTGAGACCACTATCTGATATACCCACCCTAATTGGTATATATCCGACACCCCCATGTACCTATACCTTTTTTTTGAGAATTATGAATACATTCAGTGGGCAGTTCTCCCCCCCCCCCCCCCCCGCGTTGTTTCCTAAAAAAAATCCTAAGTCTTTGCCATCGACTTAACAAATTAACTAAACTTTCATGAAAGAAATTATATGGTATGGTAAATGCGAACTCAAATATTATTTCATAGAGAGGAGTAACACTATTAGTAGTAAAATGATAATGCATCATGTATTTTTTTTAAATGTATCGTACATATTAAAATTTAAAAATATGTAATATATAATTAAGAAGTTTCCCACGCAAGTGCAAGCACACCATGGATCTCTCTTACATACACCATGTTTATCGGAATCATCAAAATATTTAGATAGTTAGATCCAGCATTGATGGCTAGGACATAAGAACCACATAATCCATTTTGTCAAGTGTAAAGAGAGGTCATATATCACCTAGATTGGAGATTGGAGAACAATAGGAAGGAGGTAAAAAATAAATCGAAGTACGACTACTTGATCTTAAAAAAGTGTGCCATGGTATTTTTGAAAATATCGCAATTAATATTAGGAAACATTTTTTTCTAAAATAGATATTAGTTTACTTAAATAAAATCCGTGGACATTCTCAATATGCAAAAGATGATGCCCTCGCATTCGCGAGAGCCCCCCTGCTAGTTTAAGTAATAGCGCATAGACATGCATGCATAACTTCGGCGATGACATGCCTTTAGGACGCGCGTACACACAGACACACATACATACATACATACATACATACATACATACATACATACATACATACATACATACATACATACATACATACATACATACATACCAGTATATCGGGGATTGGTTGATCAAAGCAGCACTAATGCTTGCCACATCTGGCTAGGGTTACCACTGAAGGTGGACCCGATGATCTCACCAAGGGATGGAATAGACCCAGGTGTCACGTCCATGACGAGATCAGTTCCCAGATTCAAAATGGTTCCCTCATTTGAAAACACCCATCGCTGGAGAAAGGAATGGGCATCACACCGGGTAAGCTGCAGAGATGATGATGTAACCATCAAGCAAGTGTCGAGTCTTGTCTGATTAGGTCTTATTGAGCCATCTGGGTAGAGTGCCCATGCTTGGTCTTCCTGGCGAGAGAGACACAAGTTGAGCAGGAGGTCATCTCCTTTTGCCTGCAAACAAAGACCGGAAGAAAGCCCAACGATGGGTGTCACCAGAGGCTGGGTGTTGTTGGTAGGAAGCCATGATTGACCAAGGGTGTATTGGTTCTTCTCCGCTGTCAGTGTTTCGCCGCTTTCCAGTGAAGTTGCTGCCAATACTAGACCAGATCTTGACACGATGGTTCCGTTGTCCCATAGTTGCCACTTGAAGTTATCAGTTACACCTTCGCAGTCATATATCATGATGTAGTCCCCGGCTGTGTAGCCGTACGACCCCAGGCACATGCCATTGGATCGCAGAGTGCCATCCCTTTTGAAGGTCCAGAGCTGATTCACATTGTCCGAGGACCTGCAGTGGATGGATTTAATTTTCAGGCGGGACAAAGTGAAAAATGCACATACACTCAGTATACTCAATTAATTTACCTGCAGGGATATAGCTGAATCGGGTTCCCGTTCTCGTATCGTCTGTCTCTGACGTCGACGCATAGGCCGCCCGGTCCTGCGATCTGCACCGTTGGCTCCAGGTTCTCAGGGTAAGTATCAGGGTCGTCGTCAGATTTCAATAATTCACGCCTTATAAGAGGAGAGAGGTGCAATGCCAACTGATTCCCCCGTGGCTTGGTTTTGAAGAGCATGAGAGCTATCATGAACCTCACCATCATCACATTGTCCACATTAAAGAACTCACCACCACGTCTCTGAAGTTGAACTGGAGCTCCGAAAATGCCTTGGTTGGATTTCTGGATTGCACTGGACAGTTACCCCAGCTATTCTCAATCTCGATCAGACTTACATCCGGAAGAGTATTGTGATTACGATCAATTCTTCTATACATTTCATTCTCAATGTACCGGAATCGTGCTGCTTCTGAAACCATCTGGATGGTAACAAAAAATGCACGAGCCAAGGAACCTTCAAGTAAATGGCTTGGGCGTTCGGCTTGAGCATACACATACATCGCCGACACCGCCTGGTCCAAGGCTTGGGCTCCCAACTCCACAGTTAATCTATTCACGCCACTTTGAACAGTACGAAGATCAAGGTAGCTCCCAGTAAAGCGAAGTGTACTCCCTGTGGTCTCCGTGAAAAGACTAGTGATTGCGGCTTCGACATCAGGGCTGTCAGGCCGCAGGAAAACGGAATAATCACCTGCGCGATAACCTACCACGTAAGCATTGATGACATCCAGTGCCAGCGTTACAGATTGCCCAGCCCAATTGGACAGGTCAACCAGAACGAAGCGGCCATCTATTGTTACGTTCTCGCGCAACACCGGTATGCCGAACCTACTGTCTTCGGGGTTCTGCAATATCTCGCGAAGTTCAGCAATGAAGGCTCTATAGCTGTCACCACTGATCCCGCAAGTGCTTAGATGCACTCGCGGGTACTTCTTGTCCATCAATGTATGTTTGTCATCTTGAGATGTTCCCAATGGCCATACCAAGGGTGATGCAAAGCAAGCCCTAGCTGCCACGAGGCCCAGGACCCAAATCAGGAGTGAAGCTCCTCCCATTTACTCGGTCTGCAGCTAAAACGCAGTCACAGCTTAGTATATTTCACCAATGCATGCATTTAAAATGGGGACAGCAAAAATTTCATGGAACGTGCTAATTGGATAAAATCTTCCATTTCAACACTAAACATGTATATATATAGAGCCATTCACTTTTGGATAAAATTGTCATGGATTAGTTCTAGTCATAGCCAGTCAATGGATATTTAGATGTTTTTTTCTCTTTTGGGTAAATATCTAGCTATTTTCCTTTATGTACTAGTTAAGTTGAGAGTTTTAGCTATTTTCTTGTGAGGAACAATGAGGTCGAGACTTAGGGAATCTCAATTTAATATGTATCTCACGATTCGGCATTGCTCCATGAATAGAAATTAGTAAAGCTTCAGTAACGAAGAAAAACATGCTAGAATATGTTACGTATGAGACCAGGAAATAGAGGTTATCTTGTACTCCAATCCTATTGGCTTCTTGACTCCCAAGTCTTGTACTCCATATGAGGGCCAAACCAATATAACAGAAATATTAGGGATCATAACTTTCCAGAAAACACACATATAGTCACACATACATTTATTGAGAAGGCACGAATCTGGAAATAATTAAGATGAAGAGAGGAATGCAGAGAGAACTGATACATCACCTACCCCGCAGGCAAGAGGGCGGACAGTAGCTAGGACGACCCTATGTCAGAGAGCGTGTGTATAAGAGCAATGTCTATAGGAGTTGCCCAACCATTTAACTTGGCCCTCCATTTATAGGGCTAACATGTCCTACGTACATGGGTCCCTTTGGTACTTATCCGTTTGTGCAGATGCAGGCGAGACAATGGACCCTGACTGAAGCCACCTTATCGCTAGTCTCTTCACAGGATTGGATTTCGCACTACATTGTCACCGCGCGGCATTTTGCCCATTGTTTCTACATTCTTACCACATGGTGCCAACTGCATGTAGATTGGCATTGGGTGGACACCCTGCTCACATGCCTTTTGTAATGACAACCTTATCTCTATTGGGGCGTGTCGACGCATTCGCTGGAGCGACGTGATTTCGCTCCGAGATGCCACATGTCTCTACCAGAATCGTCATCTTCACTGTGTATTGAAAGACAAAAATGCTACCGGCAACGAGTTTGCCGGTTGCGAGACTCGGCACAGATTCGGCCAGCTGTTACAACTTGATGTGGCAAAAATAAGACAGGAAGATCGTTCTGTTTTTTGGCTGCTTACCTGCTCTACTCGTTCTACCTCTCGGTATATATGGCGAAGCAAAGACTGAACACAAGATTGACAGTCGGTGGTGTTTTTTTTAGACAAAAGGTAAATTTTATTACCCGACCTTGAGTTAACAAAGCCACCAAGTTCGACAACACAGTTTTTTTTTTGAAAAGGGTAATCCCAGCCTCTGCATCGCTTTGATGCATACGGCTTTTATTTAGATAAATAACCACAATTATCAGGTTCAGAATAGCATAATCTTTCGCAACCAACTGAAAGGCACGCAGGCCTCAAGCAAAAGTCTCAGAATAACCAACTAAAAAGCTAAGCGTCACGAAGGCGCTTAGTGAGCAACCAGCCACCCGTGCTGAAGATAGCCCGAACGACCCCCATCAAACGAGTGCATCCGGAATCCAAAAGTCCTCGTTGGTCCTCGGGTAGTAGCCATGCCCACGTCTGAATCCAGTGCGTAGACAGATGAACAACCTGCAAGAAATTTCCAGCTTTCTCATTGTTAAATATTATTCCATTTCGACAATTCCAAATTGCCCATAACAAAGCACATACACCTATGCGTATGAAAGACTTATTTTTCTTATCAACTCCTAATAGCCAATCTCCGAACATATCTGAAACGTCTAACGGAGGTGAAATACCGTAAGTAAAATGAATCAACCGCCAAATTTTTTTCGCAAAGTCACATGAAAAAAACAGGTGTTCTACGGACTCTTCCATACCACAAAAGACACACTTCGTACACCCAACCCATTTTCTTTTAGACAAGTTATCCTTAGTCAGCAATTCCTTCCTAGATAAAAACCACATAAATATTTTAATCTTGAGGGGCACTTTTAACTTCCACAAATCTTTACGAAGAAATCTAACATTCCCATGCATTAGATCAACGTAATATGATTTTACCGTAAAAATGCCAGATGTAGTGAGCCTCCAACTAACCGTATCATGATCATCAGATAGAGACACACCCATTAATTTCTGCACCAAAACTAGCCACAGATCCCACCTATCTCCCACAAGAGACCGCCTAAACTGAATATTCAGAGGACCATGCCCTAAAACCTGGGAGACTCGTATGTTTCTTTGTCGCACAATTGCATACAAACATGGGAACTGAACAGCCAACGGTGCACTACCCAACCACGAGTCCTCCCAAAACCTAATATCTTCTCCATCTCCCAGTTTGAATTGTATATGCTTAAAAAAATCATTTTTAACCCCCATAATCCCTTTCCAAAAAGGAGAATCAGTAGGTTTAACCTCTACCTGGGCAAGAGTTTTATCCCCTAAATATTTATTCGATATTAACTCATGCCATACCCCATCCTCAGATAAAATCTTAAACAGCCATTTGCCTAAAAGACATCTATTTTTAATCTCCAAAACCTCTATCCCCAGCCCCCCTTGGTCCTTGGGTCGACACACAATATTCCACTTTGTGAGTCTATATTTCTTTTTGACAATATCACTCTGCCAAAAGAAACGTGACCTAAAGAAATCTAGTCTTTTGCGAACTCCAATGGGTATTTCAAAGAAAGATAATAAAAACATAGGGAGACTAGTAAGAACGGAGTTAATCAAGACCAGCCTATCACCATATGATAGCAATTTGCCAGTCCATGAACTCAATTTATTCTCGAAACGATCCTCCAATATTTTCCACTCCTTATTAAGCAATCTCCTATGATGAATAGGAATGCCTAGATACCTGAAAGGTAGAGTCCCAACTTCACATCCAAAAATGTGTCGGTACTCATCTACCTTCTCAGATGCTCTGCCAAAGCAGAATATCTCACTCTTGTGGAAATTTATTTTCAGGCCAGAAAGCTGTTCGAACATGGACAAGATCAATTTCATATTAACAGCCTTATCAAGGTCATCCTCCAAAAAGAGTATAGTATCATCTGCGTATTGCAAGATTGAAATTCCCCCATCCACTAGATGGTTCATGAGACCACCAATCTGATTATCTTCTTTAGCCCTGTCCATAATAACCGCCAACATATCTGCTACCAAATTGAAAAGAATAGGCGAAAGAGGATCTCCTTGCCTCAACCCTTTGAACGTCTGGAAATAATGACCAATGTCATCATTCACACGCACTCCTACACTCCCTCTTTGTACAAAGCGAGCTACCCAATCGCACCACTGTGAATTAAACCCTTTCATACGCAATGTCTGTTGAAGAAAGGCCCAATTGACCTTATCATATGCTTTTTCGAAATCGATTTTAAATATAACACCATCCATTTTCTTCCAATGAAGCTCATGGATGGTTTCATGAAGCACCACCACACCCTCCAAAATATTTCTCCCCGGAAGGAAAGCTGACTGAGACGGTCTAATAATCTTCTTAGCTAAAGAAGTAACCCTATTAGTACCAGTTTTAGTGAAAATCTTAAAACTCACATTGAGAAGACAAATTGGACGATACTGCTCGATCCTACATGCGTCCTCCTTCTTAGGCAACAAAGTGATAATGCCAAAGTTCAACTTGAACATGGGTAACGATCCCTCATGTAATTGGTTAAACAAGGCCATCAAGTCCACCTTAATGACCTCCCAGAAATGCTGATAAAACTCAGCAGGAAACCCATCAGGGCCTGGTGCTTTATTATGTTCCATCTGCGAAATTGCAGAAAACACTTCGTCCTCAGTGAACTGAGCAGTCAAAAGATCATTTTCTGCCTGAGAGACCTGAGGCATATCCTCAATGTAAGACTCAATCATGGAAACAGAAGTTGGAGTCGACACTCCAAACAACTTTTTATAGTACTCTGAAATAAAAACTTTCAGATTCTCCTGACCAACAATCGTTCCCTCCTCTTGCTCTAATTGAAAATTTTTCTTTTTACGATGTTTCCCATTAGCTATAAGATGGAAATATCTAGTGTTGTTTCCTCCCTCTTGAACATGTCTAACTTTCGCACGTTGGGCCCACTTGGACTCTTCCTCTCTCCGTAGTTTATTCAAAAAAGCATCAGCCCGCTTCTTAGAATCTCTTTCCTCCTCACTCAACGGTGATGACTCAGCTTTCAAATCAAGCTCATTTATAAGAAGCAGCAATCTATCTCGCTGTTTCTTATATTCACCGCTAACATTCTTTGCCCATCCTCTGAGATAACTACGAAGATGTCTAATTTTGTTTTGCCACTTCTCAATAGGAGTGGAGCCTACATTAACTGATTCCCACTCAGCTTTAACCAAGTTAAAAAAACCTTCTCTCCGTAACCAGGCTAACTCAAAAGAGAATACCGACGTGTTCCCAATATGAGATGGTGACCCTGAATCAATAAACAAAGGGACATGATCTGATTCAGTTCTGGTTAGAGCCCGAACCGTAACCAAGGGATATTTTTGCTCCCAGTCAACACTGGCAAGAAATCTATCCAATTTCTCCAACACCGGAGTAGGATGTCTACTGACCCAAGTGTATTGCCGCCCGGACAACTCTAAATCTTTTAGATCTAAACTCTCGATAATTGCATTGAAAATAAAAGGCCATCTCGGATTAAAGTTGCTATTATTCTTATCCTCTTTTCTTCTAATTATATTGAAATCTCCTCCTATCAACATAGGCAAAGACTCCCCTTCGCACACACGGACCAACTCCGCTAAGAAGTCTGGTTTTCTATCATCCTGAGCGGCTCCATAAACTACCACAAAGGCCCAGAGAAAACCATCCTCTTTTGATTTAACATGAAATTTTACACAAAAATCTCCTGCCACAACCTTCTGTACCTCAATAGATACTGGATTAAACCCCGCTAAAATACCACCAGATCTACCATGTGGAGGCAAAGAGTACCAAGTAAAATCTGCCCCCCCAACCAAATGATTTAAAAATTGGTTGGAAAAATTTGATCGCCCTGTCTCCAATAAGGCAAGGAAATCCATTTTATTTTCTCTCACCATCTCATTAATCGCTAAGTGCTTCGCTGTATCACCTAAACCATTCGAGTTCCAAATAAAACCTCTCATTTTTTTAAAAAAAAAAATTATCTACTTATTTTCAATCTTGTGCTCCTTCTCGGATTGCAACCAGCAGACACAACTGTCCTAGGTGCTTTAGTTTTTTTCTTATTTGAGACTGGAATGTCCAATGCATTCCCTCCAGCCTCCTCACACTCAAGATCATCATCATCACATAAATTTGACGCTCTATGCAAAACCAAACTACAAGCATTACTCTTATTAACATCATCTAAATTATTACTCAAAGTAACAAGTTTTCTAGACTCCTCTGTTTGTTTGATCAAATCTACCGTAGCATACTCCTCTATACTGTTGGTACCCAAAGATATACCTAACTTTGCAGCTCTAGAAATAATTAACTCATTCGGCAAGGCAGTAAAAGAAAGGGCTGGCTTAGCATTCATACCTCGAAGCGTTTCATCACGTTGAGACGCCCGAAGTTCAGCTTTCTCCTGGATGGGCATGTTCGCGTCGGGTTGAGCCCTGATCCGCGCACTAGAGCGACGACCATCAGTATTATGCTCCGCGATCCCCCCAAACGCCACCAAGTCCTCTCTGTTTACTTTTACTGGAGTCTCCCACACCCCCTGCTCCTCTTGATCAAACTGCAGTACACGGCTAGCACCAGAGCTAGTAAACATATGATCATCCGAGACCTGCACCTGAAGCCCAATTTTTTCCGTGGCCCGAGTGGACGAGCCAGGAGGAACCAGCTTTGCCACCATCGCAGCTGTATCAATGTGCACTGGCACCACACGTTCAACTTCCAGACCCACTGCTCGAAGTGAACCAGGCAACACACCCGAGTGCACAGGAACAGAGAACGCACCATCCTCCTCCCCCTCCAATTCTTTATTCTGAACAATACACCCAGCCACCGTATGTTCAGCCACTTGAACATCACATAAACCCTCCAAAGTAACAGCAACAGACTCCATACTACTCCCCAGGTCCACCGAAAAATTCCCAATCACCTTCTCATCTGAACTCTGAATTTTCTTATCATCCTTCTCAACAGAAAGAACAAAACCAGTGGAATCCCCATCTTCTTTATCTAAAACAGCAGAATCAACACTAGCTGGAACAAACAGCCTGCGTAATTCCTCTCTCGCCTTCCGAAATGAATCTTTCATGAAAGGCGAGAAAATGAGCCCAGCTTGAGGATTCGCCGCAACATGGTGCGAAGATCCAGCACCCCCTGACCCCCCTTGTTCGATCATCGGATCAACACCTGCATCGACATTAGACCCTTTCCCCTTGGTTTTCTTTAAACTCGCCTCCTTAGCCAACGCATCTTGAAAGTCATCCCCTAGCCCCTCATCATCATCTTTATCATTATCATCCCTCCTAGGCTCAGCCATCTCCACATCCTCCGTCATTTTCTCTTCCCCTTCCACCTCAAATGACAAACCATAAAGTCCATCTTTAATAAAAAATGGAAAAGTGAGAGGAATTTTGGTGTAATTCAAGCACCCTACAAGAATGCGTAACACTTTATTCTCTCTAGTGAAATCCATGTCGATCCTCATCGGTTTTCCCAACAAAAAACCAACAGACCAGAGCGCAAGATAATCTCCAATATGATCTTCCGGGATCCCCGATACCCTAACCCAAAAAGCAGGCAACGTATCCATTGGTTCAATCTTCTTAGACCACGTCTCCACCGTCAACCGACAATTACTACCAGGCACACAAAAAGTACCGAACACCTGTAGCCTCTCCAACTCAATCCTCGAAGGAAATTGCACTTTGAACACATTGTGACCGACTTGAGATACCTCCCACTGAAAATCTCTAGGGACAAGTCTCCTAAGCTGAGTGATAATTTGTGGTATCGACATCTCCCCCCCATGAACCACTAGAGAGGCCAGACGATGATTCGGAAGCTTGGGCTTGTAAGCATCAGTACAATGCATAGCAAAGAACATCAAATCTTCATGTGCAAACCCATATTGTATAAGAGAAGGTTTGGGAGCAGCCAGCAGATGACATGGTCCCTGTGTATGAACTCGCCCTTCACACAAAACACAAACAGGAGTCGTGCAGTCGCCCAGGTGGTGCCCCGACAAGCCACATCTGAAACATCGATGTCTATCCACTGTTTTACCTTTCAGAGCATCCGAAAGTTGATTGGAGGTGACAATCGGCCTCGTAGCAACCACTCCCACCGGTGCAGATTGTTCAATAACAGGTAATGGCGCCACCACTGTCGGAGCAGCAACAACTGGAGTAACCACGGTCGGCACAGCAACCGTGTTTGCAACAATCGGCACAGCAGCCGTTTGGACAGCGGGTACAGCAGCCATGGGTGCAGCAGCCACTGCTGAACAGCGGGTACAGCAGCCATGGGTGCAGTACCAACATGCTGGGCATCACAGCTTAGCCAACACGAAACTAGCTGGGCATTACAGCTTAGCCGAAACGACAACAACAAAAAAGGCACCCCAAGTGCAACAAGTAAAAGCCTAAGGAAGCATCAAGTCTGACGCGGGGGAGGGCGGCACGCCGAGTGTTCCGTCCGGAGCTTGACGATGATCCACCTAGCGCCCTCCCTGTCCAGGGGCGGCAGCAGCGGGAGCCACGTCTGGAGGAAAAGCATAGTTTTGAAGGTGATGTCAGCAGGATGATTAATGCATTTTTTCTCTCGGTGGTGTTAATAGCTTCCAGTCCCTTACATTTGTTTTTCTTATACTGTGATTGTGGGATGAACCTGATGTTTGCAGAAGGATCAATGACGAAGCTACAAAAACTTGACCTAATTTTGAGTGAAGCTGAAACTGCGTCTCTCTGGCCGGTGGTTGTTTGGTTTTGTAATACAAATTACAGTCAAAGAAGATATTTGGAATACAAAACATCATATGTCTCAGTATAGTCCAACATCGGTGTTTCGATAGCACTGGCTAAGGTATTCAGTCCACAAAGGCTGCCATAGAGAGATCATGAGATGCACATCCCAACCAACCGATATGTTGATAACATAGTGAGAATGACGAAGCTTTTAGCCACACGGGGAATCTTGAAGGATAATTGACACACCTCCGCCAAGTAGGGTGGAGAAAATTCAACAACACAATTTGGGATGAGATACACAGACGAAGAGAAGAGAGACACGGTGGGGTTTCATAGCTGAGTTTATTTTATAACCTATAATGTTTTCTATTACAAGTTTAAGTCTTATATGATGCCTAACACACTGGAGCCAAACACCGGAGTGCTAGCTTTAGGCAGGGACAAAAATATTTCATAGCTAACTTAGATTTTTTTTTTCATACGCCTCCCTAAGGGGAGCCGGGTGTCACTGCCTTTTACAATAACATAAAAGAGTTACTCCCTCCGATCCTAAAAAAGTGTTGCCACAAATGAACTAATCCTATACAATTTATAGGTATAGCTCCCGACACTTTTTTAGGATCGGAGGGAGTATTACAAAAATGAAACGAAATGAAAAGCTAGAGGAGCACTCAAGCGGGAGAGCCAAAAGGCTTTATTGCTCTATTGCCCATGGGCCACCCGGATAGTCCGGCCTTCGACCAATGCCGAATATATCCCCATTTGGCATATATCCAACACAGCCCCTCCAAGACCGGCGACCGCGGAGCGAGCAAAAACCTGTGCGCGCCGAACGCCCGGCAGCCCACCTAGAACGTGACGTCATATTTTAAAAAAATTATACACTTTAAATCTTAGCGTATTGAAAAGAAGTTTGATCCGATAATTTTCCTAACCATGACATGACTTGATACGATACCTACGTCAAACTGTTTCACACTTTAAGTCAGGTCGTGTTTTGTTTCACTCGAATCGTATCCAAACGACATGATTTCCGATGAAAAAAAATGTCCTCAGACTGGACTAAGAATGAGTTCTACAGAAAACACAAAATATCAGTTTTACCGGCCCAGATATACGGGCTCAGTGCAACTAGCGAAATATATACAAGGTTGTACGGGGCCAATTGCCCACATGCGACGTTTTTCGTGGGAATGGCGTGCGATTTTTTCTGACGAAATGGCTATCTTGCGACGTTTATCACGACCAGAATTGCTGTTGTGCGACATCCATGATTAAAAGGTTTGAACATGTCGTGCGATGTTTTTTAATCTGATGTGTTGTTTTTATGGAAACGTGAGGTTAGATTAAGACAACTGTTACCCATGTGGGTCCCACGTATTTGACCGCGACATCTAGGAGCTGCCTATCCGTTCCCTACTGTCCCCTTCTTCTTCTTCTTCTTCGGTGGTGGCGGCGGCCAGTTCGTTCTTGGTGGAGGCCAGTTCATTTCCCCGGCCGTAGTGATTCCGGGGTGTTTCGAATTCACCGTCAAATTCTTTGTATCTAAATCGAAACTAGGTGATGGTAGCATGCAGAACATCGATATAGATTCAGTTGTGAGATGGGAGGTCGGTCTTGCAAAGATTGATCCCCAAGATCTGTAGATCGAGGAAGAGAAGGCTGCGAGGAATGTGGTGGAGAAACTAGGGTAGAGCATTCTTTGGAGTCTAGAGCAAGAAGTAGCAGTGTTACGGTTTAACGATTTTAAGAGCGAATATGTAAGAATTGAGAATGTAGAAGATATGTTTGAAGAAATTGATCGGCAAGATGGCTGGACAAGCAGAAAGGTTACTTTGCGCGCTGAGCTCAGATTCAAAGGTTTGATATGTGCCGTCATAGTTGGCTTCGTAGTTGTTAGATGATGATTTGGCATCACCTATAGTGCTCATGCGTACTGGCGTGAATTTTTTGGCTTAGGGGGCTGATGCTAACGCAGAGAATATTTGTGTTAACTGGAATTTAGTAGAAATAGCTGACAATACAGATTTGGTAATTGCACCAATGGGTGACACTGAGATGGCCAAATGTTTTGGAATCCCGGTAGAGGATGTAGATGAGGAGAAGTAGAGGGATGATAAAAGCAAGGCTGACATTGGTGATGCTAACATAAGATGTCATTCTTCTGAACATGTGGATGATGACTTGATGCAAGAAGCTGCAGAAGATGTCGATGATGCACAAGTTGATGAGCTGGTAACTGTGTATGATAAAGAATACCCGGTTATTGCAGTAGGGAAGTTGTTTCCGAGCATGGGAGATTTTAGAATGTGTTTCAAGACGTTTGCAATCAAGAAGGAGTTTGGTGCCAAAACCAATTTGACTGACAAATATAAGTTTTATGCGAGATACATAGGTTTTGGTGGGAGCACCAGGCCTTGCAAATGGTACAGTTCTGCTAGACGCCAATCTGATGGAATGTAAAAAACCCCACATGTACCTACTTGCGTTACTATTTCATAGACGGCAACCACAATGTCATCACATGCTTGGGTTGCAGAAAAGATCACTTCTATTTTTGACAAAAAAAACAAACACTACTGCAAAGAAGCTTAAATCGGGCCTGGAAGAGGACTATCCAAGTGTGGTGAAATATACCACAGTGTTGAAGGTAGAACAAAGTGTTGTGGAAAAATTATATGGTGATTGGGAAAACACTTTCACTAGTATAAACCAGGGCTTTGGTCCGGAGCATTAGTCTCGGTTCCATTTGGAACCAGGACTAATACTTCGGCCCCAATGGCCAGAATCAGACTAATGCTCTCGTTCCACTAGTCCCGGTTTGAATGAGACCTCCACTCCCGGTTCATAATACGGACCGGTACTAGAGGTGTTTGGCCCGGTTCTGGCATGACGAGAACCTTTAGTGCCGAGTGGTATCAAAAACCGGGACTAGAAGTCCTCTGTTCCTATATATCATCGCCCATACTATTCCCCCTCTCCTCTGTTTTTCCATTTTAGAAGGTGAGAGGTGTGTCCTACTTTGTTGTCAATTTCCTATGCACAAGAGGTGCTTGATGAAGTGCCCGAGCTAGCCAGCTTCCTTCTCCTCTGTTTTCACCACCGAGCTCGAGTTTACCCCCCCTCCCCCATTTTCTCCATGATTTATGAAGATTTTGTGGTGCCCCTTCTATTGAAGTGTTCCAAGAGGTTAGCACCTAAACCTAAATAGATGTAGATTTTGTTTAGATTCAGAGGAATTTGTTTTCGGCGACGATGCGCTCTCATCTTCGACTCGGCAGCAACGACCAAGGACTGGACTCCACTAGGCATGTCCGGGAGTGGGCTCCACCGGGAAATTACTAAATCATCGTGATTGCGTTTGATATACTTATACAATAATGCAGATGCACATGAAATGGATGTACGGTACCGAGCGACGCTCTGGAAAGTTAATTAATGGTGTGCATGATTTCCTCCGTGTGGCTGATGTGAACAAGCGGAATGGTTTTATATTTTGTCCAAGTAGCGTCTTTAAGAATCAGAAGGATTACTTTGACTAAAAAATCCTTCATAGCTACTTGTTTCGGTCCGTTTTCATGCCAAGCTATAATTGTTGGACCAATCATGGAGAGAGAGAGAGGAGTTATAATGGAAGACAATGAAGAAGAAGAGGATTATGACAACTATCCCCTGAATGCGGTGATACTTTCATGGGGGAAGCTGAAGAAGAGGCATATGATGAGCCCGTTGATGATTTTGGTCGGACCATTGCTGATGCACAGAGAGACCGCGGAAGTGAAAAGGAGAGGGAGAAGTTGGATCACGTGTTAGAGGATCACAAATAGACGTTGTACCCTAATTGCGAAAATGGTCTGAAAAGCTGGATACACACTAGAATTGCTGCGATGGAAGGCAGAGTGTGGTCTAGCTGACAAGAGTTTTGAAAAGTCGCTGAAAATGATGAAGAATGTGCTTCCAAATAACGACGTATTGCCCGTCAGTACATACAAAGCAAATAAGGGTGTCTGCCCTCTAGGTTTAGAGGTTCAGAACATACATGCATGCCCTAATGACTGCATCCTCTACCGCGGTCAGGAGTATGCAAATTTGAATGCATGCTCGGTATGCACTACATTGTTGTATAAGATTAGACGAGATGATCCTGGTGATGTTGAGGACGACCCCCCCCCCCCCCGGAAAGAGGGTTCCTGCCAAGGTGATGTGGTAATACCACGGTTGAAATGTTTGTTCAGAGCCAAAGAGCATGCCAAGTTGTTGTGATGACACAAAGAGGAACTTAAGTCAGACGGGATGTCGAGACACCCCACTGATGGGTCGCGGTGGAGAAAGATCGACAGAGTCAAAGATTTTACAGGTGACGCGAGGAACTTAAGGTTTGGTCTAAGTACATATGGCATGAATCCTTTTGGGGAGCAGAGTTGCCGTCATAGCACCTGGCCCGTGACTCTATGCACGTATAACCTTACTCCTTGGTTGTGCATGAAGCGAAAGTTCATTATGATGTCAATGCTCATCCAAGGGCCGAAGCAACCCGGCAAAGACATTGATGTGTACCTGAGACCATTAGTTGATGAACTTTTACAATTGTGTGACAAACTTGGTGTACGTGTGTGGGATGAGCATGAATATAAGGAATTTGACCCACAAGCATTACCGTTCGTAACCATTAATGATTGGCATGCTCTTAGTAACCTTTCATGACATACAAACAAGGGATACAATGCATGCATGTACTGTTTAAATGAGACTGAAAGTATATATTTGGAACATTGTAAGAAGAATGTATACCTGGGGCATCATCGATTTCTTTTGGCCAGGCATCCCTTAAGAAAGAAAAGCAAGAATTTCAACAGTCGGGCAGATTACCGGCCGAAGCCTACAGAAGGTACTGGTTCTGATGTATTTGATATGATCAAGAATTTTAAAATAATCTTTGGAAAGGGTTCTGGCGGACAATCTGTTCCAAATGACGCCGACGAACACGCACCCACGTGGAAGAAGAAATATGTATTTTGGGATCTAGCCTATTTGAAATTCCTAGAGGTCCGCTCTGCAATCAACGTGATGCATGTGACGAAGAATCTTTGCGTGAACCTGCTAGGCTTCTTGGGCGTGTATAGGAAGAAAAAAGATACACCGAAAGCACGACATGACTAGCAAGGTAGGATAGACCAAGAAGCCCGCATCTAGAATGTTTTCGAGGGCCTGCTAACTACGCTCTTACCAAAGCAGAGACGTAAATCTTTTTTGAATGCCTCAGCAGTATCAAGGTCCCATGTGGCTTCTCATCAAATATAAAGGGAATCAGAAATATGGCATAGAAAAAGTTCAAAAACCTGAAGTCTCATGAATGTCACGTTATTATCACGCAATTGCTTTCGGTTGCATTGAGGGGGCTTCTACCGTATAATGTTCGAGTACCCATTATGAAGCTATGTGCATTCCTCAATCTCTCAGAAGGTAATCAATATAGAAGATCTACCATGGTTACAGAATGATGTGGTCCAATGTGTTATCAGTTTCGAGTTGGTGTTCCCACCATTCTTCTTCAATATTATGACACACCTTCTGGTTCACCTAATCGAAGAGATTTTTTTCTCGGTCATGTATTTCTACACAATATGTTCCCCTTTGAGAGGTTCAGGGGAGTCTTAAAGAAATATATTCGTAGTGCTAGGCCAGAAGGAAGCATCGCCAAGTGCTATGGAACAGAGGAGGTCATTGATTTTTGTGTTGACTTTGTTCGTGGCCTTAACCCGATTGGTGTTCTTGAATCACGGCATGAGGGGAGACTGAGTGGAAAAGGAATGCTCCGAAAGAAATCAACGATATGTATGAATGGACATTTTTTCACTCAAGCACACTACACAGTTCTACAAAATTCCATCTTGGTGGCACCATACATCGAGAAACACAAGAATATTGTACGCTCCAAAAACTCGGGGCAGACTAACACCTTTCTTTCACGGCTCCACATGGCGACTTTCGGCTATTGGTTGCAATCGCATCTAATGAATGCCATGGATGTTGAGGATGATCTGTACTTGTTGGCCAGGTCACCATCTTTGACTATATTGAGTTTCGAAGGGTCCGATATATGGGAATACATTTCACACGATCTCCCAAGATAAAAAGTGCACCAACCAAAAAAGTGGTGTCCGCTTTGATACAACAAACAACAATGGGGAAAATTACACATGTTATGGTTACACAGAGGAGATATGGGAACTTGAGTATGGACCTTCTTTTGAAGTCCCTTTGTTTCAGTGCAAATGGTTCAAGCTGACAGGCGGGGTAAAGGTACACAAGATGTACGCGATGATAACAATGTATCTCAACAATCTTGGGTACAGAGAAGAACCATTCGTCCTAGCCAAAGGTGTGGCTCAAGTTTTCTATGTGGGACATGTCTACCAAACCGAGAAAAACAAAAGATAAGAAAACGAATACATCATGCAATGAGACAAAGCTCCACATAGTTCTTTCAGGGAAAAGAAACATCGTGGGAGGAGGACAAGACAGACACGTAAGAAGATTATAATCAATTTAGTGAAATTCTGCCCTTCAATGTGAACACTGACCCAAGCATCATGTTAAATGATGAAAATTAGTCTTACACATATATCCAGACATCAACTTAGGAACATGTCCAATAATCTTACATATTCCAGACAAAAACTTGATCAAACATAGTCTTAAACAAGTTCCAGGTTCATACATGCTCCATAGTTACCACTGCGGTGAGGTAACCTTTCATCCCGCCAGTTAGTTTTCTTGGTGTAACCCTTGGTGTAGCACCCGAAGATGAAGCCCTTGGTGCATAGAAAGGATTTGAACCTGGAGCAGAAGATGTTGGTGCTGCTGGCGCCCGAGGTCTTGGTGGAAGTGCTTGTTGTCTAGACTTCGGGAAAATAGGTTGTGTGCCAAGGTATTGCACTTCAGAAAATTCGGTGTCAACTGTCATGACAACTGGCTCTATTATCTGAACGTGCTATTAATATTCTTCTAGATTTAAGTTAGGCGGTTTTGCTGCATTTTTTCTAATGATAGTTAATTTCAAAACCGTTTATTCATCATATTTCATAATAATATTTCCACTTTATCCATGATATAAAAACATTCCATCCCTGACATTACTTTCCCTTATCTCCGACAATACATTGAATCTCTAATGGAGTAGACATCGACTTCGATGTGCAAACAGATTTAATAGAGTAATATCATATCTTCCTAGCATCCTAACAAGGTTATCCTCTTCATAAAAATTAAATCTAATTTCCCATACTTCGTCATCAAGACTACATAAAATAGAAATTCATGTATCAGTAAATAGTCAACAAATAATCTAATCATCAGATCTAGCAAATGGAAGGATAAATTCAGAAAATGGGAAAAGGGGGGGAGGAGAAGGGATAAACTTACTCCATGCTACCTAACGAAGATGTTCACGGATGGCTGCTCTTCGATGGTAACAAAGGGCAACACAAATATATAAGAGAGTATCCAAGTCACAAACTATCATAGGCATGTGATGACCCACAAGTATAGGGGGTGTATCGTAGTACTTCCGATAAATAAGAGTGTCGAACCTAACGAGGATCAGAATGTGTTGATAAGCAGTTTCGATGAAGGAATAACTGTAAATACTGGAAAATAGATTTGTAGGGGTTTTTGATATTGCAGATAAATAAAGTGCGAGTAAATAAAATGCAGTAAGAATAATTGCAGCAAGTGGCCCAATCCTTTCTTCAGCAAAGGACAAGTCGTTGAGTTCACTTATGATTAATAAACGTTCTCGAGGACACACAGGAGGTTTCTGTCAAGTGCTTTTGTTCCATGTAGTTGAATAATTTTGGTGTTTTGATAAGTGTTGTGTGGGTCAATCTGTGGTAATGTACCGTCCCATCCAAGACTAATACATACTTGTGATTATACCCCTTGAAAGCATCCGGAACTACAAAAAAGTAATTAAGAAATAAATCTAACCACAGCTTTAAACTCAGGGATCCTACGCTCCCTCGTGTAATGGTTTCCTAAAGGGGGTTTAGGTTTCTGTCACCCCGGCAACCCCACAATTAGTAGCCAAATACACGATGCATTCCCCTAGGCCCATAAATGGTGAAGTATCATGTATTCGACGTTCACATGACACCACTAGAAGAATAACACCACAAATTAAATATCAAACATTAAATATTACTCAACATTACTTCACTACTAACAACTTGACTTCTCCCATGTCCTCAAGAACAAAACGAACTACTCACAAAACATCATATGGATCATGATCAAAGGTAATATAATGGATGATAACAATCTGGTCATAAAGTGCAAACACCGATACATCTCACAAGTATCAACTACGAACAAGTAATCCACACTGGGAGAGAGATTTAATGCAAAACAACGATAGAGGCCCCTAATTGTTATAGAGGGATGAAGGTGGATGATGAGGGTGATGGTGCTGGTGGTGATGATCATGAAGATGACGATCTTGATGATGCCCGGAGTGATGACAGTGACGATGGCGGTGATTTCCCCTCTCCGGAGAGGAATATCCCCGGCAGATTTCTCCCTGCCAGAGAGCTTTTCTCTCTCGGCTATTTTTCGCCCCGAGGCGGCGGCGGAATAATTATTCGACGATGGAATGAGGCTTAGGGTTTCCTCAGGAACAGGCGCGCCAAAAATATCCCCCAGAGGTGGGCCAGGGCGGCCACACCCCTAGGTGGCGCGACCAAGGGGGGTCGCGCCACCCCATGGTGTGGGCCCATGGTGGCCCCCTCAGGCTCTCCTTCTAGCTGTGTTCCTCCTCTGAACTTTTAGGACACCCCCGGTGTCCCACTTCTTTTTCTGATCTTCTGAAATATGGTGGCCCGACGGTGCTTTTTCCATCAGATTCCTGGTCCCGGTGTTTATTCTCCAAAAATTAGAAAACATGCAAAAGAAGATAAAATAACATAAGAGATGCATCATAACATGAAATATATCGATGAATAACAGAAAATTATGATATAAAATAGTGATGCAAAGTGGACGTATCAACTCCCCCCCCCCCCCCGAGCTTAGACCTCGTTTGTCCCCAAGCGAAACTGAACTCAGAAAACATGACCACAGGTTTATGGAGTGAAGAGTTGATAAATAAAATACGGACAAGAAGCATCACATCTATATATGCACCAATCATTATAGACAGCAACTTCCTCTCATATAACCTAACTTGAAATGAGTAATGGGAGTCACAAACAAAGATGCAAAAGAGAGAATCAAAATTGGTAATGGCAAACTTCATTCTTGGTCAGAGAACATTTAATGATATCCTGCTTATCTTAGGTGAAGTCTTTATAATAAGGCTCATCTTGTAGATCTTAACATGTTTAATTGTAACAAATCTTTTACAGTGATTCATAGATTTTCAAAGTAATATTCATTCAGATAATAAAGCATGTGCCAAACAAAGAAGGATACAAAACATGATTGAATAAATCAACATATAGATGATGAGATCACAACAACTCAAATGCTTGCTGGAGACAGAGAGAAATGGGTTTACTGACTCAACATAAAATTAAAGAAAGGCCCTTCGCAGAGGGAAGCATAGATCACTCATGTGCTAGAGCTTTTATTTTATTAAACAGAGGTATTGAAAACATTTTTAAGAGAGGTGTATGATTATGTCAACGAATGGTAAACAGACAATACAGTACGTCACATGCCAACTAGACTTCATAAGAGCGGCTCCCATATGAGGGATGCAACTGGTGTAGAAGGTCATCCCTCATTCTCTTTTGTTTACACTATTATTCTTTGACTGATAAATCAGGGGCAAAAATAGTGAATAGAATTTGTGTATTAGTTTTGTGGCTGGGCACCCCGCTGCCAGCTCTTCTAGAATTTGGATAAGCGGATGAAGCCACTAGTCCAGGTGATTGAAGTCCAATCAACAAGTGACATAAAGATTCTGTAAAACAGGGTCACAAAACATGAATAATTTTGAAAGTTTTAAAGGTAGCACATGAGCAATTTACTTGGAGTGGCAGTTAAATACCACATGTAGGTAGGTATGGTGTACACAATGGAAAGGTTTTGGGGCTCAAGGTTTTGGATGCACGAGAAGCATTCCCTCTCAGTACAGGGTTTTTGGCTAGTAAAATTGGGTAGCAAGCATAAGAGTTGAGGGAAAACAAATAAATATACATATGATGAAACCAATCATGCACTCTTCATTGAAATCTCAAGCGATCTTAACTTGTGAATACTAAGGTTACGAGCTAATAGGAAAATTCCTCTTTCTTATACTAGCATCTCAAATTATTATTTCTGCTGACCCAAGCTAAGTTTGCCAAAACCAACTAGATTAACCCGATGATCTCTAGAGTGATACCAAATACTAATAACAAGCTCAACCATATGACAGAAATTGAAAACTAAAATGATCTGTGCAAAAAGTAAATGATGAAACTTCTCATTAATATTTCAAACCGACAACTCACACCAACGGATACAACGATAACCAACTAAGGAGAGACACTTCCATACTGCAAACCATCCTATATGATAACTTCTCTACTCATGATATGACTCTACTGAAGAAGTAAAAAGATGAAAGATAGTGATGTGGTACCGCGTCACTCCCCCAAGCTTGGAACAAGCCAAGGGGATTCCAAACCCAATGACGAATCAATTCTTCGGTGGTGATGGTGAGTCCTTCTCATCCTCGGCCTTCCAGGGTAAAGGTTCTCCATCCACAAATGATGTCCTGGTCTCCAACATCCTGAAACTAGTAGCATAGCTCATACGTTTAAACCTGCTCTCATACTCACAGTTCTGGTTATGCACATCATAAAGTTGTGCTTGCAAATAATTGGTGGTCTTGGTGAGTGAGAAGATCTCCTCCCAAAGCTTCAAATTTTCCATCGTGTATTCAGCGATCTGCTATGTCTTTATCTTGTGAATGATCTCGACTTCACGCTCCGCCATCTTCTTGTACCTAAAGACTTCTTGCTCCAGCTCCTTCATCCTAGCCTCCAGACTGCCATCTCCTTCAGGGCCCCGAACATCTTAAGCAGCAATTCCTTGGGATGCATCTTCAAATCGTTCATGTATGGGTTGACGACGTTCTCAAAGAAAATGTCTTTGGGAGATCCAGGAGAGGACATTGTGGCTCTAGATCTGAATATGTAACCTGGCAGAAACAGTTCGAAATAGAAACACGACGAGAAAATGATATACATACCTCGGAGGATCCGGGGGATTATATAGCAAAAGTTTCATAACAAAAGGAAAGTCCAGGTCGAAAACGAGTCGGAGAGGGCCTCTGGGGCGCCCACGCCGAGGGCTGGCGTGGCCACGGGTGGGCCCGCGCCACCCCATGGTGTGGAGCCTCCGGACTCTGTCTCTGCCTCGTTTCCGGCTCATAAGTTTTCATATTTTCCAAAAACAGTAAAAATAAAAGCTGGAAAATGTTTCGAGAACGTTTTCTTACCAAAACGGATACCTATTCGAAAACTGACTCTGCAGTTTCTGAAATATGCTTCTTAATAAACTTCTCCAGGATCATGGCTTGAATACGATCAACATTTTCATTATAAGGATCTCCAGAAATATAATGCTTGAGTCTTTGGCCATTCACCACTTGTGAAGTGTTTTCTTCAAGGGAAACAATTTTAATTTTCCCCGAATGATATACCTCTTCGATAACAAAAGGTCCTTCCCATCTCGAGAGTAATTTTCCTGCAAAAAATCTGAGACGAGACCTATACAATAGCACTTTCTCACCAACATGAAATTCCCTTTTAATAATTCTCTTAACATGCCATCTTTTAACTTTCTCTTTAAAGATCTTAGCATCTTCATATGCTTCAATCCTCCATTCATCTAAAGAACTTAAGTCAAGCAATCTTTTCTCACCAACAAGTTTAAAATCTCTATTTAGGTCTTTCACTGCCCAATAAGCTTTGTGTTATAATTCTAAAGTCAAGTGACAAGATTTTCCATAAACCATCTTATAAGGAGACATGCCCATGGGATTTTTATAAGTAGTTCTATAAGCCCACAGAGCATCATTTACTTTCTTATCCCAATTTTTCCTAGATTTGTTAACAGTCTTTTGCAAGATAGACTTGATTTCTCTATTTGATAATTCTACTTGCCCAGTAGTTTGAGGATGATAGGGTGAAGCAATTCTATGATTAACATCATATTTAGCAAGGGTTTTTCTAAAACCACCATGAATAAAATGAGAACCCCACCAAACCTAGGGAAAATAATGTCCTTAAGCATTTTTAATGAGGTTTCACCATCATCACTTTTAGTAGGTATAGATTCTACCCATTTAGTAACATAATCAACAGCAACAAGAATATGAGTGTAGCCTTGTGAAGGAGGGAAAGGACCCATAAAGTCAAAACCCCAACAATAAAATTGTTCAATAACAAGAGAATAATTCATAGGAATTTCATTACGTCTAGAAATATTCCCAACCCTCTGACATTGATCACAATATAAAATAAATTTTCTAGCATCTTTAAAAAGAGTAGGCCAATAAAAACCTGATTGTAGAACCTTATGTGCGGTTCTATCTCCAGCGTGATGTCCTCCATAAGCACTACTATGACATTTTCTCAATATCTCTTGTTGTTCATTTTCAGGAACACATCTTCTCATAATACCATCAACACCTTCTTTATATAAGTGCGGGTCATCCTAAAAATAATGCCTCAAATCATAGAAGAATTTTTTCTTTGATGAGTTGTAAAGGTAGGAGGCAAATACTTGGAAGCAATAAAGTTAGCATAATCAGCATACCATGGACTCTCTTGAGAGCTCACTTTTATTGCAGCTAACTGTTCATTAGGAAAACTATCATTGACAGGAAGAGGGTCATCAGGGATATTTTCTAATCTAGACAAATTATCAGCAACACGATTTTCAGCACCCTTCCTACCCACAATATGTAAATAAAATTCTTGTAAAATAAGCACCCATCTAATAAGCCTAGGCTTAGCATCTTTCTTTTCCATAAGGTACTTAATAGCAGCATGATCAGTATGAATAGTAACTTTAGAATCAACAATATACTGCCTAAATTTATCACAAGCAAAAACTACAGCTAGGAATTCTTTTTCAGTGGTAGCATAATTCTTTTGAGCAGCATCAAGAGTTTTACTAGCATAATGAATAACATTTAACTTCTTATCTATCTGTTGTCCAAGAACAACATCTACAACATAATCACTAGCATCACACATAATTTCAAACGGTAAATTCCAGTCATGTGGTTGAACAATAGGGGCAAATTTTAAAGCCTTCTTTCAAATTTCAAAAGCTTCTCTACAATCTTCATAAAAACAAAAGGTACATCCTTTTGAAGAAGATTAGTAAGAGGATTTGATATTTTTAGAGAAATCTTTAATAAACCTTCTATAGAAACCAGCATGACTAAGAATACTACGAATACCTTTGGCATCCCTGGGACAAGGCATTTTCTCAATAGCTTCAACTTTAGCTCTATCAACTTCAAAACCTGTGTTAGAAATTTTATGTCCAAGAACAATCAATTCATTAACCATAAAATGGCATTTCTCCCAATTAAGAACAAGATTAGTCTCCTCACATCTCTGCAAAACTTTATCAAGATTCTGCAAACAATTATCAAAAGAAGTTCCATAGACGGAGAAATCATCCATGAAGAATGCCACAATTTCTTCACAAAAACCATGAAAGATAGCAGACATGCATCTTTGAAAAGTAGTAGGAGAATTACATAAACCAAAAGGCATACTCCCTCCGTCCACTTTTAATCTACATTCTACAAGTTTTAAGACAAATTACCAAGTCATTTAAAATTATTACCTAGATATATGAACAACCAATCCAAGTCACATTAAAGAAAATGACATCCAATCGGGAAATCAAAACTGCTTTGTTTTCTGTGTTGGTGTTGACTACCGAGGGGATAATTAATGAGCAGAGTATAGGATGTAGATTAAAAGTGGACTAATTTCTAATGTAGAATGTAGATTAAAAATGGACGGAGGGAGTACGTCTATAAGCATAGGTTCCATAGGGACTCTCTTGATCAATCTTTTTAACAGCAATTTGAGAGAACCCAGAATAACCATCAAGAAAGCAGAAATGAGTTTTCTTAGACAACCTTTCTAACATTTGATCAGTAAAAGGCAAAGGATAATGATCTTTCTTAGTGACTTTGCTAACCTTCCTAAAATCAATACACATCCTATAACCAACTACTACTCTCTAAGAAATAAGTTCATTATTTTCATTTGGCACAACTGTCATCCCTCCTTTCTTAGGGGCACAATGCACAGGACTAACCCATCTATTATCAACAATAGGATAAATAATACCGGCATCAAGGAGTTTCAATACCTCATTTCTTACCACATCCTTCATTTTAGGATTTTAACGACGTTGATGTTCCACTACTGGCTATGCATCAGGTTCAATATTAATAGCATGCTGACAAATAGTAGGAGAAATCCCCTTCAAATCATCAAGAGTATAACCAATAGCACCTCTATGTTTCTTCAATATTCCCAATAATCTCTCCTCTTCTTTATCATAAAGTTGAGAACTAATAATAACAGGATATAATTTCTTATCATCAATATGAGCATATTTAAGATTATCAGGAAAAGGCTTTAAATCAAAAACAGGATCATTCTAGGGTGGTAATGTTGTACCCAAGTCTTCCACATGTAAATTGTGTTTCAGCATTGCTGGCCGATGTAGGAAAATCTCATCAATTTCATTCCTTTCTTCCATAAAGACATCACTTTCATGGTCTTCCATGTATTGCTGCAAAGGATTGTTAGGAGCAAGACAATATCAGCCAATTTTTCAACTCTATAATTTTCATTAGGCAATTCAGCTTCATAAGGTGTTTTAGCAAATTTGGAGAAATTAAATTCATAAGACTCTCCGTCAAACTTTGTAAGGATTTTCTCCTTCTTACAATCTATAACAGCACCACAAGTGTTTAAGAAAGGTCTACCAAATATAATAGGACAAGTATCACTAGCAGAAGTGCCTAGTGCTAGAAAATCAGCAGGATATTTAGTTTTACCACATAAGACCTCCACATCTCTAACAATACCAATTGGAGAAATAGTTTCCGTATTAGCAAGTTGAATAATCACATCAATGTCTTCAAGTTCACAAGAACCAATTTCATGCATGATTTCTTTATAAAGCTCATAAGAATAGCACTAGAACTAGCACCAATATCACATAAACCATAATAGCAATGATCACCTATCCTAACTTATAGCACATGAACACTAGGTTTCCTAGATTTACTAGGATGAGAGACAATATTAGAAGCATCTTCACAAAATATAATGTGTCCCTCTTCTACATTTTCAAAAACAAGGTCCTTTACTATTGCTACTGTAGGTTCTACAGTTATTTGTTCCTGAGGTTCTACAAGTTTCCTTGCACTTTTATTGACCACACCAGCTAAAATAGAATGTTCTTTTACCTTAGCAGGGAAAGGCATTTTCTCAATATAAGGTTCAAGCACAATAGAATCAACAGTATGAACTTCTATATCTCTAGCAGGAACACAATTAATAGTATCTTTATAAGGTGCATGGTACACCCATTCCTTTTTAGGAATATCAATGTAAGAATCAAAATCCTTATATAAGTTTGCAGCAACTTGAGAATCAAGACCATAAACAACACTAACATTATGAAAATTTCGGATGACATAAAAGTTTTAATGCATTCATAGTCATAATTTATACCTGGATTTCTACCTATATCATTCTCCCATGCTTCAGTGTTTTCTTGAATACGGTCAAGAAGATCCCATTTAGCTTCATCCTTCATACGTGTAAATGATCCATAACAAGAAGCATCAAATAAATCCTTATCATGAAGAGGAAGCCTTGCATAGAAATTATTAATAACAATATTACCGCGGGGCTCATGAATGGGGCATTTGAGCATTAGTAACTTCAATCTCCCCCATGCTTGGGAAATACTCTCTCTATCATGAGGCCAAAAATTATATACTTGGAGGATAAAATTTAGAATAAAAGAGAGGTACCATTTCCTCCCATCCAATAGTCTGGCTATTTTTCAGCAGTCTGAACCATTCAGCGGCTCGGCCTGTCAATCATATAGAGAATAATTTCCTATTCACTTGACTCATTGTAATACATGCACACTTGAACAACTCGCATAATTCATGTAAAAAGAACAAATGATCACCAGGATGGACAGTTCTATCACCTGAATAGCAGTTATCCCTAGCATATTGAGCAATCTTTATAGGTATTTTATAAGGATCCAAATCATCAAGCGGTGGGTCACTTACTACCCTAGCAGTGGTAGCAGTGCCCGCAAATAAGGACTCAAAAGAAGGTCCAAACATAGTGTAATAAAGCAGTAGACAGTCATAAAAACATCAATTACAGTAGAAGCTTCCTTTATCAATTCCACTTCCCAATAGCGCTTCACTCCCCGACAACGGCGCCAGAAAATAGTCTTGATGACCCACAAGTATAGGGGGTGTATCGTAGTACTTTCGATAAATAAGAGTGTCGAACCCAACGAGGAGCAGAAGGTGTTGACAAGCAGTTTCGATGAAGGAATAACTGAAAATACTGGCAAATAGATTTGTAGGGGTTTTTTATATTGCAGATAAATAAAGTGCGAGTAAATAAAATGTAGTAGTAATAATTGCAGCAAGTGGCCCAGTCTTTTCTTCAGCAAAAGACAAGCCGGTGAGTTTACTTATGATTAACAAACGTTCTCGAGGACACACGGGAGGTTTCTATAAGTGCTTTTGTTCCATGCAGTTGAATGATTTTGGTGTTTTGATAAGTGTTGTGTGGGTGAATCTATGCTAATGTACCGTCCCATCCAAGACTACTACATACTTGTGATTATACCCCTTGCAAGCATCCGCGACTACAAGAAAGTAATTAATAAATAAATCTAACCACAACTTTAAACTCTGGGATCCTACGCTCCCTCGTGTAATGGTTTCCTAAAGCGGGTTTAGGTTTCTGTCACTCCGGCAACCCCACAATTATTAGCCAAATACACGATGCATTCCCCTAGACCCATAAATGGTGAAGTATCATGTAGTCGATGTTCACATGACACCACTAGAAGAATAACACCACAACTTAAATATCAAACATTAAATATTACTCAATATTACTTCACTACTAACAACTTGAAGTATCCCATGTCCTCAAGAACAACACGAACTACTCACAAAACATCATATGGATCATGCTCAGAGGTAATATAATGGATGGTAACAATCTGGTCATAATGTGCAAACACCGATAAATCTCACAAGCATCAACTACTAACGAGTAATCCACACCGGGAGAGAGATCTAATGCAAAACAACTATAGAGGCCCCTAATTGTTACAGCGGGATGAAGGTGGATGGTGAGGGTGATGGTGCTGGTGGTGATGATGATTACGATCTTGATGATGCCCGGAGTGATGACAGTGACGATGGCGGTGATTTCCCCTCTCTGGAAAGGAATTTCCCCGGCAGATTTCTCCCTGCTAGAGAGCTTTTCTCTCTCGGTTGTTTTCCGCCTGAGGTGGCAGAGGAATAATTCTTAGACGATGGAATGAGGCTTAGGGTTTCCTCGGGGACAGGCACGCAAAAAATATCCCCCAGATGTGGGCTAGGGTGGATGTCGAATCTCCATCTCAACAAGTCCCTCGGGTGAACCCATAGGGTTTCGATTAGGAGAACCTGTAGGCGCTGGTGACAATCCTCGGCTAGACAGGGGGCACGATTTACCCAGGTTCGGGGCCCTCGTAGAGGTAAAACCCTTAATCCTGCCTCTGTCGATCTGTATTCACGAGTAGATCGGTTACAATGGGGGGTTTCTCAAGTCGAGAGTATGATCTCGAGCTTAAGGCTTGGTGGTGCAGTATTGCTTGTCCTTTCCGGGTGGTTCTCCTGGCCTTATATAGGTGGCCAGGTCTCAAATCTCACCCGGGGAGGACTCGAACTCTAACCCTAAGTTGGTTACAAGTTTCCTATCTTGACATGCAAGGCTTTGCGGGTGGGCTTCAACTGGGCCTTCTAGAATAGTATAAGGCATCTCCTCTTGGGCTCCAATCCTGGGCCTAGGACCGGGTATCCTTACTCGACAGGTCCAAGGCCCATCCCTTCGTCAGTGGCCACACCCCTAGGTGGCGCGGCCAAGGGGAGAGGCGCCACCCCATGGTGTGGGCCCATGGTGGCCCCCCTCTGGTTCTCCTTATGGTTGTGTTCCTCCTCTGAACTTTTAGGACACCCCTTGGTGTCCCACTTCTTCTTCTGATCTTCTGAAATATGGTATCCCAACGGTGCTTTTTTCCATCAGATTCCTGGTCCTGTTGTTTATTCTCCAAAAATTATAAAACATGCAAAATAAGATAAAATAACATATGAGATGCATCATAACATGAAATATATCGATGAATAACAGAAAATTATGATATAAAATAGTGATGCAAAATGGACGTATCAACATGTTTCCCGAGAATTGTCGTACGTGTTTGCAATAAGAACTTGAACGACATCTTCTTTCCTCCTTGAACTAGAGTCCATCCCGTTCCAGCGGAAAAAAATGGAACTAATGGTAATTAAGATACTTGTTCCACCAAGCACCGGACCAAAGCATTAACATACGGTGGAAACATGTAATCCTTGAACTAGAGTCCATCCCCTCCGATATCTCAACCATGTCACCTTGGGTCTCGGGTTCTAAAAAATAATAAGTTTATACAACTAGTAGATATGATTAAAAAACAACAATTATATTCATTAAAATATAACATGTTCAGATCTAAAATCATGGCCACTCGGGGGAACCTGGTCGCGTCGAGTAGCTATCTTCGAGAGCTCGTCGGCGATGTAGTTCTCTATCCAAGGAATGTGTTCCATTTTTAGTCCCTTGAACATGAGCTCCATATTCCGAACCTCCTCCACGTATGACATCATGCGTGGGCAATATTACTCCTTGAGCACCTGGTTGATGACGAGGTGGGAATCCCCTCGAACCACCAAGCGCTGGATGCCTAGACCCGCTGCCGCCCGTAGGGCTGCCAGTAGGCCCTTGTATTCAGCCACGTTGTTGGAGGACTTCCCTCGGTCGAAGTCCAGATGCATGATATACTTGAGGCGTAGGAAATCCAACGCCATGCAAAGGCGTTCACCATCATCAACATCCACCTGCACAAGCGGAGTATAGGCGGTATTTACTAACGCTGCGTCGAGCCGGAGAGGGGCGTCCGCCTCCTAGAAGAAATACACAAGGGAGACTTCGGCCACCACGCGTCAACTCAAGCAACATGCTCGAAGGCCAACCGCTACAAATTATACTGGCCAACCATAGCAGCCGACGCCGACAAGATGATCAAAGCCTGCAACGGCTGCCAGCGTTTCAGAACGCAAAAGCACAGCCAAGCACGGCGCTCAGAACCATCCCCGTCACTTGGCCTTTCTTCGTATGGGGACTGGATATGGTGGGCCCGTTCAAGACGGCCTGAGGCGGCATGACCCACCTACTGGTTGTCATAGAAGAATTCACCAAGTGGATCGAGGCCAAGCCGATCAAGAAACTAGACGGCCGGACCGTCATCACCTTCTTCAAGGACATCATCTACCGCTATGGCTACCCGCACAACATCATCACCGACAACGGCACAAACTTCGCCAAGGGCGCCTTCGGGCAGTTCTGCGGGGACAAAGGGATCCGGCTGGACCTGGCATCCGTCGCCCACCCCCAGTCAAACGGACAGGTGGAAAGGGAAAACGGCATGACCCTAGCATGCATCAACCCCCGGCTAGTCGGCCCGCTCGAGCGGGCACCCGGCTGCTGGATAGAAGAACTCCCCTCCGTTCTATGGAGCCTGAGGACAATGCCCAACCGGTCCACACGCCCTTCTTCCTCGTCTATGATGCGGAAGCCATCCTCCCGGTCGACATACAGTTTGACTTGCCCCAAGCTATCCTATACACCAAGGAGGACGCAAGGCGGGCGAACCAAGATGGGGTGGACTTACTCAAGGAAGCGCGTGATTTGGCCTTGTCCGGATCATCCATCTACCAACAAGACCTCCGCCGGTATCACAGCCGGCGAATACGCCCGCTCGCCTTCAGAGAAGGCGACCTCGTGCTCCGGCTGATACAGGACACGAAGGGCCTCCACAAGCTGTCCTCCCCTTGGGAGGGACCTTTCATCATCAACCGGGCATTAAGCAACAACGCCTACTACCTCATCGACGTACGCGAGCCGCGCAAGAACAAGGGGGACAACTCCTACGACGAGACGAAGCGCCCGTGGAATGCAGAGCTGCTGTGCCTGTTCCACGCCTAAGTGTAACACCATGTACCCCCGGATATTAATAAAATCAGCCGGCACCCTCGAGTAAGGCACTCGGGAGGGCCCGCCCTTTTCACCAGATTTATTACACTCATATCGCTAACCGGCAAAAGCAGACGGCTCACGCCCTGGAAATTAGTCGAAAAAGTAGCATACCCGGCGCCAAAGGCTCACTCTGCGGATCCGGCTGCAGACCGCAACCCGACAGTTCAGCGGCAGAGCACAGGCCAACGGCCCATACGCGAAAAAAAACGACTAAGGCCCGAGACAAAGCCGGTCGCCCAGCAACACAGCAAAAACCTCGCCCGAGTTCGACCACGCGGACGTTCGCCATTGTGCCCCCGATAAGACGGCCCCCTCTTTGGTTCCAGCTGCAGACCACAACCCGTCTGACACGTTGGCAAGAGCAAGGACCAGACGGAAAGTGCCACAAACTCTAACCCCCGCCTGCCGAACTAGTGCGAATTTTCACCCAACTTAGTCAAAATGGCTAAAAATAAAAATGTCCATCAACTTTCCGCTTTAATGGACTAACGATTTAACCAAGTCCCAAGTTATGGACAGAACATCAGCTACCTACCCACGAGGCGCAATCGACCAACCTTTTCCAACGATGCTTGAGATTGGGCCCGCCTACCAAGGGTAGCCGGCCCCAATCTCGGGGGCTGCACCTGGTGGGCAGGCTACAACACTACCACCGGGTAAAACGGAAAAAGGATGGAAAAAGCAAAAAGCAACCAGGAAAAACAAGCCACTTCAGCATTTACGAAGTAAAATTTTCAAGTATTACAGCTCCACCCGACATCCCGGGGACAAACGTCAAAGATCAAGTTCAAAAAAATACGCCCGGCATCCCGGGGACTCACTCGGTTCTCGCCACTTCTTCATCAGCAGCCGGCGCCATCTCTGCGAGAGGCGGAGGCATCACCGCGGCCGGGTCCTCGACTCGCGCTCCAGCCTCCCCCTCGATAGGTTCTCCCACCGGTTCCTCCATGTTCTCCTCCGTCTCCTCGGGGAAGAAGGCGTCAAGGTCCACGTAGCCGCCCACCCGGCTGGCGGCTTGCGAGCACCCAAAAGTACGCGGAGCGCCTCGAAGCTCGTCCCTTGGCGGAAGCCGCGGGTCATGCGCTTGAGGCCCACCTCGTCAAAGCCGCGGGTGAACCATGACATAATCATGGTCAGCGCCATCTCGGCACCAGAGCGCGCGACCAACTCCCCAAGGCGGTCGACGACGTCGGGCACTTCCTGCAGGCGCGCCGCAAGGTCCGCCATGCTGTCCGGCGCCGCCCTGTCTTCCCAAGTCGCCGAGAAGATGGCATGCCCGGCCTCCCGCAAAGCCTTGCCCTCATCCCCGAGGGTGGCCACCCGGTCCTCTACGGTGGGCTCCCAGTCGGCCATCGCCTCAGAATCGGCGGCCACATGAAGCTCGAGCGCGCGGCTGCGGCAAAGGACGACGTCCACCTCCGAATAATAACCTAACACGCGAAAGCAGCACTTTGGCGGGAAGATCTACTCCGCCTCACAACCGATAAGAAAGGAGAAACATACCGGTGGTGGCACTGCTGATGAGGTCGAGCTGGTCCAGAAGGGGCTGCACACATCCTCCTTGTCCTTCTTCGCCTTCTCCAGCTCCGCCTCGAGCAGCCGGAAGGCCTCCCACTGGTTGGTCATGGCGGCGGCGTGCTCCGTCTTGGTGGTCTCGAGGGCGGTGGCCAGGCGCTCCGCCTCTGCCCGATGGGCATCCGACTACTCGGCGCTGCGGCGAAGGTCGACGGTGGCCTCCGAGTGCTGCCGGTCACGATCATCCAGCATTTAGGCCGCCTGGGCAGCCGGCATGGAATTCTTTTCCGCCTCCTTCAGCTCGGCCAGCTCCTCTGCAGGACGACAAAGACAAGCCCGTCATTTATGTGCAAAGGGGCGAATTACCCGGCTAAAGGGGATAAGGCCACTTACTTAGCAGCTGCGAGCCGGCTGTCCGGACACGGTTCTCCTGGCGGCTCGCATCCTGAAGAGAAAAGCAAAAAGATAAGTACGCCGCACGACCATCTGTGAAACCAATACGGAAGAAAAAGGAACATACCCGCATCAACCTATTCGCGACCTCGCTGGCTGCCACTGCCAGCGCCAAGTCCTTGGCGAGGGCCGCCACCGTCGTCGCTTCCAAGTCCCTCTTTAGTGACCGCCCGACATCGAGCGGTTTGATGGGAACCCGGATGCTCCAAGGAGCCAGAGGACGGATCGCTGGCGCCTCCGAGATAGGCACAGAGGCCAACGGAAATGCCCCAGAGGCCGGCTGGCCTGCCCTAGACATCACTAGGAAGGAGGGCGGCATGCCCAACCCCTGTTATGTGCCAGAGGAGCTCGTCACCACCGCCAGCGCGGTTCAGGTCGTCGTCATCGTCGTCGTAGGAGGCATAGCACTTGGAGCAGAAAGGGTGGCAGATAGAAGCGCGGCAGCAAGCGGGGCCACGTCCGCGGCGGGAACCGGCACGGCAGCCCGAGGCTCGACCACCGCCTCCGGCTGCTGGGTCGCATCCGGCTGCGGCTAGTCCTCTATGGCCCTCGCCGCGGCGTCCGCCTGGCCCCTGGCCGCACCCAAGGACTCCACGGAGGGAGGAGCCGCTTCCCGGACCGGTGAGGGAGCCTGTGTCGGCATCGGGCTGGATGGGACTACGTCCCTACAAACGAAAAGGAGAAAAGGCACTAAGGGAAGAGTGCGTCCTGCGGAAGAAGAAACTGAGAAGATGGAGAAACTTACCCTGATACTACCGGAGGCGGGGCCTTCCTTTGTTGCCGGCTGCTCGAGCCAGAAGCTTGTCGCCGCTTGGTCGAAGCTAGCGAAGAAGTCAACAATCGACATCAGATTCGTCGTCGACATCTGTGACCTCATCATCCGGGTCGGGTTGCTTACCGTCACGAGCTGGTACCGGGTGGTCCTCCACCTCTTCCGCGTCGCCTACGGCCGGCTGCGTGGGAGGAGGCAGCGGCGTGTCGCACCCGGACTTCTAGAGGATACTCACCGTACGAACTGAACAGTATTTTGATTGGATTATGGGGCTTACCGGCACCCGCGTCCTCTTACGAGTAGGCCAACACTTATGTGTGATAACCAATTGTTACTGTTCACCGTCGATGTAAACTATCCCATAGAAATAAGGAAACTTCCATTGACGTACTTCAAACCATTCACACATGGTACGTCAACGGCGTTGAACAAATGATAACACAACAGATCTCTACGACACAAAAGATCGAAATAAGTTGCAAATAGCTCTCATTAGAGCAGAGATAGCAAATACAATCATCCAGAGGACACATGTCCCAACAATTCATCATTACATCACAGCGGAAGCATTCAAAATGTCTGAGTACAGACAAGAACCCAAATAGGCCTAAGAGGCCGGAAACGAAAAAGACGGAGCCCATCCACGAAGTCTCGGATCCTGCCCGGGTCCGCTATCTACTCGTCAGCAGTCTCGTCATACTCCACGTAGTAGCCACCATGTAGATCCTCGGAAACGTCGTCTGCGGAAACCACAGCCCCAAAGGGGTCAGTACATAAACGTACTGGCAAGCAAGACTCACAGTTCACCAAAGTGTAGCCCGTCAACACCAAGCACAGATGCATTGGGTTCAACGGAAGAAAGGGGATATAAAAGATGCTACCACTGGCTGCGCTAACCAACTACAGAGAACTACAACTTCCAACTAACAGAAAGGGGATAAGATCGAGTATTGTAACCAACTGAAAGATAACTCCAAACAAACCCATCCTGGATCTCGCCCCTTATCCAAAGAAGCAATCCGAGGATAACTCACACAGTTGGATTAATGATGGTTCATATTATTGTGTCAATAAGCCTATTACTAGTCAAGTTGTTAATCGTTGGGGGTAAGGTTGTTAATCATTAGGTTTAAGTTGTCCTGAGTACTTGTTAGCCAGTACTTTCACCAAGTAATCCATAACCGCGGAAAACACGGCTTCTCGAGAAGATTATCCCTGCAGGGTTGCACCAATTTGGCCGTACACGCATGAATAACCCGCCAGATGGAAAGGCCCTTCCACCAAGCGGGGCACTCAACACAACTCAACTCTTCTTCGCATCAAGCCCAAAGCACCTTGGGCGCACGGCTAATCGAGCCCAGAAGAAAATGGACCCTCATAGCACTCTAAGAACGTGTCCCCCTATATGCCGACTACGAAAGTTCCACCCGGGTACCAAGGGCTCGCAAGATCATGCATGCAGCAAATGGAAAACCCGAACTAAATGAGGCGATTTGGACGAGATGCGAATCGAGTCAAATTGAGGGGGGCGCCCATACTCGCTTCCCACATGCGGGTAGTGCGCTCATCATGGATCAGTAGACAAGACCCTTTTCCTATTAGGGTCGACACTAGCAGGCCTCAAAACCACAAAGGGCCTCCTGCCGGTGCCTTATCATCAAATTATTATTAATAATAACATTAGCATGATTGATTGATTAAACATCGAGCCCCCAGAACATAATAGAAATAGTAACAGAAAGTAACGGGTAACAGACTCGAGCAAAACAATCCTAAGCATGCTAGTAAGACACGGGCAACAAGCAATGGTTATAGGTATGGAGGTGAGGCAATATCAGGGTTAAAGGATACATGTGATAGGTTCGTAACAGAAGCAACTAATCATAGGGCTAGCAGAATAGACAACGGAAAGTATCGGTAACCAATGTTGAAAGGAACACGATGGTTCATGTGAGTGATAACTTGCCTGCAAAACCCAGTAGCCTGGTACTGAGCTAACTCCTTAGAAGGGGTGTCGTAAGTATCGTCGGTCTCAACGTCGTCGTTTATCAGAGAAGAAGCAAACAAACAATGCAGAAAGATAAACAATCAATAACATGTCATAGTGCACAAACATGGGATGATGCATGACCATTTAATTGATGCATCAAAATAAACTAGTTGACAGGATAACAACATGATTAAATGGACCCACATGCAATTGGATTGCATATGAAAGGCCCATGAATTATGGTTGAATTAATTGTTCTACAACTAATCAAATTGTGTAAGTGAATTAGCATGATGCATGGATGATGATAATAACAAAATAACAACAATAGATGCAAGTGGTAAAAGAATAAAACAAGTTTGGAAGTTATTTGTTAAGTTTGGAAAGTTTGGTTACTTAAACATGTCACACAAACAATGGTTGGTTTCATCAAATTAAAGTGTTCAAAACAATTAACAAAATTTATATTTGAAAGGTACATCAAATTTTTAGTTGGATTACATGTTTCAAATTTTGAAATAGGAGTTAGGATGAATTTATTATGACTTAAACAATATTAAACAAGTTTTAATTGAATTTAAAACAAGTTTGAATATTATTTGAATTTTATTTATTCAAAACATAATTTCAAACTCACATTTGAAAAGTTCACACTTTGATGGTTTGAAAACATATTTTGCATGTTCAAAAATATTTTATATTGATCAAGTTATGATTTTTAGCAATTTTAAATGAATTAAACAAGGTTTAAATTGTTTAGGCAATTTTAATTATTCAAAACAGGAAACAAAAATTATATTTGAAAAGGTGAGTTGAAATGGTATGGAAAACATATTTTATTTGCATTATTTGGATTAATAATGAATTAGTTATTGATTTAATCAAATTGCAATTGAATTGTTTGAATTCAAATTTGAATTGCATTTTGGAATTTCAAAACAGGAAACAAATGTTACCAATGGGTAGAGAATTAAATTTAGATTAGTGCACATATTTTATTTTCTTTATTTGGAGTTATAAAACAAAAGTTATTAGCTTTTTAAGTTTAGGGACTAATCTGTTATTTAGAAGGATTTAGATTTAAATACAGAAATGTTGGAAAACAATTGTTACCGCACGGAGAGCTAGCCCTAGGCACTGCCAGGGGGCCCAGGGCTCGCTGTGCGTGCGTGGCAAGAGTGTGTATGACGGGTGGGGCCTTGGCGCTGCGCAGCAGAGTAAAAATTTGGGGTTAATTCCCACCGGGGGGAATCGAACCCGGAACCTGCTGCAACGCGCGCGCGGTTCGCTGCCACTGGAGTGCTGCTGTAGTTGTGATGGGATACAGGTACGTTGGCATAAGAGGCAGTCCACTGCTGTTAACTGAATTTCCGTCAGAAACATTCAGTCATCGAGCAGCGAACACGAACGACAGCGCTGGATGGAGATCGACAGCGTGGTGGTGGTGCCTGTGCTTGCGTGACCATTGCGTGTTGATGTGCAGGGTGTGGGCTCGGGTGCGTGATGACACGAGGGCAGAGAGGATGAGAGGAGGGCACGGTGGGCTCAACTCCGGTGGAGTCGAGCAGAGGCGCGGTGCAGTCGGCCGGCGACGAACGGCGTGGACGGCGGCGTGGCTACGGGCCCCTCGAGCTCCACTGGGGTGTCGATGACGTAGGCGGTACCGAGGGCTTCCCGTTCCCGTGGCTAGCACGCTCTGCTAGCCATCGGAGACGGCGGTCGCCGGCGGGGTTCAGAGAGTGGGCTCGGCGGCAGGGATCTTCAAAGAGGTGAGGGAGGTGGCAGAGGGAGAGATGGCGGCGGTGGGTTGGCGAGCTAGGGCTAGCAGGTGTTCGGGGGGGGGGGGGTAGTTATAGGGTGGCCTCGAGCTGTACGGCCGGCGATCGGGTGGAGGAGGAGGCGATCGAATGGAGGGGATGGCGTCGTACAGAAAGATGACGACAGGGGGAGGAAGAAAGGTGTCGTGGGATAATCACGGCAGATGTTACCTGGGGTAACTGATCTTGGGGCAAGTCGACACAGGTATTTGGGAGAGGGTTTAGCTCGAAGGAGGACATGGCGAAAGCAATCTAAGAACCGGAAAGTAACTCGCCGGATCTCGATATGATTATACTGGATACTCGATAACGGGTGTTACAACTATGACTCGAATCTCTCTGAGGCTAAGCCTAGGGGTTGGTTTATATAGCACTCATACCCCCCTTGGCTTGCCTTTACAAAACGCCTCCTGAGTCCTACTCGAACTCTATACACAAACCCTAACTTTCCTTACCGCAACCCACAATCCGGGTCACAAACGTTACATGCCCTGGGCCTTCCAGAAGTTTCTTTGTCTTTAGCCGGATTTGGTCCAGCCGCCGTTTGGGCCGGGTCACACCTGGGAGTTGGGATACCGGGTTACTATCCCCTCATCAGTAGTCCCAGAATAGCTTGGGCTTCCAAGATTTACTCTTCGAAGCGTTGGCTATTCCCTACAGAAATATTAGATGCAAACACATGAGGATCAAGACGCAGCGCGTCGACGAATAGCCGTGACTGGTACCAAGGGAGCCAGGTAAAGACCCGGCTCTCCCTTCTTAGGTTCTCCCTTAATCTCCCAGACTTAAATCTTAATAGGAAACTCCCTGACCCCACATCCTTCTTGATAATTACCGCTGATAGGAGGAAGGCAATTTCCCCTTCCTTTTTCTCTGGATCATATTGGTCTGCGCATAAAACGTGCCTTTCAAATTTCGAAATGGCCAATTACTCCGCACTCCCCGGGTCTCGACCGTTAGGCTAAGCCCTTCCATCCGGGCGGTTATAAATAGAGCTCAAGGAACAAACCCAACTCTTAACGGCTCATTTTCCCCATTTCACTTCTTCTCAAATCTGAGCTCGCGGAGTGCCACCACGGAAGCCCCACGCACCTCGCCGGAGCCCATCCGCCGTCGCCTGCGCTCCGCCACCGCGCGACTCACTCCAACTCCCAAATCCGCCGCCAAGCGCCCGATTCGCCGACCAACAACCTCGAAAGGACATCAATCTTGCGCCATCTGTCTCCGCAAAGCTCTACTTCAATCCCCTTTGGTAAGTTCCTCGTATCCCCTCAGCTCATCCTCGCAATTTCTCATCTTTTCCTCAGATCAGATCTGAATCAAGTAGTCCGCGATTTCTCGGGCCGTGCCGGATTAGCTCAATGATACTTACCATAGACATCCTCATAGGTAGGATTCATAGCTTATATTACTCTCCTAACTCCAGTAGTCATTAACATGGCCATAAATTTAGAAATAAGATCCCCAATCTAGGCTCGGGCCATATAAAATTTCCGCCCTTGTTCTCCCTCCTCAGAAAATCTCACTTCTCCGGATCATTCGCAGATGGTAGGCACATAAACACCCTCATAACTTCTCCAAACATTTGCTTTTACGGAAAGCTCCATAGATTTTGTAATAGCACACAATACCCGACACATCATACTTGACTCGGCAAGGCAATACCCGGTTTGTGCTTAAATTGCCGGTAACTGCTTATCTACTAACTTCCGAGTTTTTGTTTCTTACGCCCTTTCCTTCAATGTTTTACCAGGTCAACCCCATGGCACCCAAGAGGCAGGGGAAACAGCCGGCTAGGCTAAATCCACAAACTCCATATCAGCCAATTGGGGGAAATCCTCTGTTACCACGGCCAAACTGGAGGAGTTGGTCGAGCTTGGAACCCTACCTCCACAGGAAGCTATCCACTGGAGAGTACCAGGCAACGAAACCCGACCTTCCCCAGCAACGGACGAGGTAATATGTTTCGTTGAACACGTGACCCGGGGCTTCAGGCCTCCGGGTCACCCTTTCTTCCGCGACGTCCTAGACCACTACAAACTCCGTATTTTCGATATAGGCCCAAACTCCATTTTAAACATCTCCCATTTTATCGTTCTTTCCGAGTCTTACTTGTGCACTCCGCCAAGTCTGGCTCTTTTCGTCGAACTTTTTCAGTGCAAGCCGTGTCGCGAAAGCGGCGACGGCGCACTTCTTACTTGCGGCGGGGTTTCCATCCAGCGCCGCAAGAACTCCCTGATGCCTCCTATTACTCTCAATTCTCATGTGAAGCACTGGCAGCTCTCATACTTCTACTGCCAGGATACCTCTCCACCCGGCGAAAAGAAGTTGCCGGGTTACTCGGAGGGTCAGCTTGACATCTCCGAGACTTTCAACGCCTTCGCCCCTGACTCGGACAGGGAGGCGATCTTGCCTTTGCTAGCTAGGATCTCCATCTTGTCAGCCCGAGGTCTCATCGGGCTAAACCTGGTGAAGACCTGGGTCAGCTTCCGCATCCAGCCAAACTCCATTCGTGAGAAGCTGATGTGCGAATACTCGGGTCTTCCCACAGACCCTATCCGATACTCTCCTAGTACCCTTGCTCCTAGTGATATGAACAAGATGATCAAGGGTTTTTTAACAGAGAAGCTCGAGGTGATCCGGAGCATAGCCGGACTAGAACCTTTTACCCTCGAGAATCCAGCCCCCGCAGTAAGCTTCCTACCTCTTGATTTTGACTTCTAACAGCTTACTTTTATTCTCTTCTCTTGACTCGATATTAATCACTATCCTGGCACCTTCTCCTCAGGCCGATGATGACTTTTGGACGGTCGACACCCCTCCTAATTCCGAAGATGCGGAGGAGGAAGACAATGTTGTTAACTCGGATGAAGGTACATACTTGATTCCCTTGCACACGTTATATCCCGCCTTTTCTTCTTCTTTATGCTATAACTCGGATATTTTTCAGAGCAAGAGGACCAAAGCGAAGAAGAAGAAACGGACAGCAGGAGCGGATCCACCAGCGAGGAGGAAGAGCCGGAGCTGGCCACCAAAGCCGGAACAAAGAGGAAATCCCAGAGGATAGCCCTCCAGGTTTTTACTTCATCTCATTACACTTTGGTTTTTTGTTCCCATAACGTCACTCCGGGGCTAACCCCATCTCCACCCCTTTTGATCATAACTGAAGGAGCCTCCCGCGACTAGGCGCCGAGTAACCCGGAACCATCCGGGCAACGAGACCCTTAACCCGGTCGCTTCGCCGCCCCCGGTTCAACACCCTGGTATTTATCGTAAACAAAATTTCTTTCCGGACATTCCTTTGTAACGTAATCCCAGACCTTTCTTGCCATTTTTCAGTCTCTTCCGGGTCTAGTGACGGCTTCCCCTCAGACTTCCCGGTAAACGCCGGGTAAGCGCCTTTTCCTGATACTATACCGAACTTTCATCCCCTTTTTTTTCATAATCAAAGATTAATTGCGCCTTTGCACCTTCTTCAGAGCCACGGTTATTAGTAGCGACCAGGAGGACACCGAGGCTAAGGTCCGGGTCGAGAACGAGCCGGCTGATGATGCTTTCACCGCGGCTGGCGACGAGCAAGTGTCGCCACCGGAGCCAGCTAGGCATGACGCCGAGTATCCAATCGCTTCGCACGCAGGCGAGAAGGAGAAGGGAGCAGCTTCGAGCGCGGGAGGGGGACCAGACTCCGACATTCGGATGACCCGGGTGCCACCTCCTGTTACAAGAAAAGCTCCTTTCCCTTCTTTCCAGGTACCCGAGTCATCTAACTCGGATAACGCTGATTTTAACCAGCTAATGAGCGCTCTTCTCGCCATGAAAGCTTCGGAAGGAAATGTCCTAGAGCGTATGGCTGCAGCACATCAGGTAATCTTGTTTGACACTTCTTACTATACATCCAGTCCCCAAGTTCCGAGTATAATTTTCTGTAATTATCCTCGGTACTTCGCATAATAATCTACTGTAATCATTTTCTCAGAGGAAATACTCTCGTGATACCCGGCTTACAGCTTCACCCGGTCTTTGCAGGCAGAGATTACTCAGTCAGATGAAGCGTTACTTAAGGCTGAGCAGCTCTTGCTGGCTGAAGTTAAGCGTAGGGAGGCCCTTGAAGCGGAGATAAAGACTTTGAAAAAAGATGTCTCCACATACAAGAAGAAGTATAATGCCGCCCAATCCTCGCTGAAGAACTTATCGACTCAGATTACGGACACTTACCGTATTTTGCTAAGTAAGTTTGTTTATTTGCAACTAGCTTGCTTACCTCCATTTTGCCGTTGTAATAACCAAAATTACTGATATGCTTTTGTGTTTTTCGATTGCAGGTGCTAACCTTGCTGCTCCGGAGGAGAATGCCATTACTCAAGTTAAAACTCTGAAGACTGTGCTCCGGACGTTTTTTGCCGGTACGAAACTTTTGCTGGATGCTATCAAGTGGCCTTCTGAGGTATACCCGGGCGAGGAGAACCTTATGCAGGCCTTTTCCACAGCGCCTGGATGGATTGAAATACTGAAGCGTTCGTCCTGCCGAATTGGGATGACCCGGGCTTTAACGCTGGCGAAGGCTTATTTTCCAAAGCTTGACCCGGCGAAGGTAGTATCCGGGTTCCCAGAGTTTAAAGCTGACGGATCCAAATTCAAGCCCCAGGATTTCAAAGCTATACAATCTGCGGTACGTCCTTCAGCCACAGCTTTGGCCGACAAGATGGATCTAAACACGATTATGAGCTCGTATGATTCTGAGGGCAAGGTTATCCTGGTGGAGGCACCCCCCCTATTGATATGTTGGACAAATGGTCGACTGATCTGGCTAGGAGGAAGGAAGAGGCTGCAAAGAGGGAAGCAGAGCTGGGCGTAAAGCCGTCTACCTCTACCCCAGCCGTGCCTCCGCCTGTTCGTCCAGATGTGAAGAGCCCGGGTAAAACTGCTGGCAAGGCCAAGGGGCAAGTCCAAGACTTAGACCCGGAGGACCGCTCTCAGGATGCCGAGTAGGATGCTACCTAGTGCTTTGCGTTTCTCGAGACTGATATGATATATTTTTTTTTGCGGTGCGCCTGTGCACCATTGGTGCTGATACTATGACTGTATGCTTGTTAACTTATGATAACTCTTTGCCTCCCCTGGTGTCGTGGGATAATCACGGCAGATGTTACCTGGGGTAACTGATCTTGGGGCAAGTCGACACAGGTATTTGGGAGAGGGTTTAGCTCGAAGGAGGACATGGCGAAAGCAATCTAAGAACCGGAAAGTAACTCGCCGGATCTCGATATGATTATACTGGATACTCGATAACGGGTGTTACAACTATGACTCGAATCTCTCTGAGGCTAAGCCTAGGGGTTGGTTTATATAGCACTCATACCCCCCTTGGCTTGCCTTTACAAAACGCCTCCTGAGTCCTACTCGAACTCTATACACAAACCCTAACTTTCCTTACCGCAACCCACAATCCGGGTCACGAACGTTACATGCCCTGGGCCTTCCAGAAGTTTCTTTGTCTTTAGCCGGATTTGGTCCAGCCGCCGTTTGGGCCGGGTCACACCTGGGAGTTGGGATACCGGGTTACTATCCCCTCATCAAAAGAGCCCCCTCGAAGGGGTACTGGGTCAGAAGAGGAAAAATGGGCCTGGGGTTAAGTTGGGCCTCTCCCCTCTCTCTGGTTTTAATTATTTTGGTCTATTTATTTTTTTGCAGAAAACCAATTGGAAGAAAAAGGTGGCTTTTAGGTTAGTAAAATTTCTAGAAAAATTAGGTTAAGCCAATTAGGTTAATAGAAAACAAATGCCAAGTTTGGTTTTTAAAACCATTTGAGTTTTGGTGCTGTTTGAATTTTGGAGGGTATTTGATTATATTTTATGATTAATTGGTTATTGAGACAATATTCTAAAATAGGGTGATCAATGAGTTTATTTGGAAACAAAAGAGCATATTTGTTTTGGTAATTTCATAATTTTCAACAATGGGTACTGTTTGAAAGTTTTGGCTTGAATTTGAATGATTTAATAATTAATTGATTACTATTGGAAACAATGTTTTTATTAGGGTGACCCCTATTGAATAAATAGAACAATGGTGATTAGAATTTGTTTGGTATTTTTATAATTTTCAAATGAGGTGCTGTTTTGAAGATGCTTTGAATTTGAAAGCAATTTGGAATTACTTAATTGAAATAACACCACCATTTTATTAGTTGATCAAACATGGAATAGATGGAAACAAAAGATTAGTTGGTTTTGGTGATTTTCATATTTTCAACTTAGGTGCTGTTTGTAAAATGTATTTGAATTTTTGAATGTGATTTGGAAACAATTGATTGCTTAAAACCATTAATTTAATAGTTGAGCACTATGGAATAAAAAGAAACAATTTGGTTGTTTTTTATTTGAGATAACATTTGGGAAATTGTAACATCACAAGGATGAAACAAAAGGTTTGAATTTTGGTTTGAAATTCAAATAGAAGACAAAGGAAACAAAGGAAAACAGGCAAAACAAATGCAATGAACATGATGCCATGATGCAAAACATAAAATAACAGGGAGCAAACATTCTAAAGGCTATTTTTCAGACTTGGGATGTTACACGGCGGCAGGTCATCGAGAAATTGCGGGCCATTAGGCCCATCTTCCGCCGCCTGAATCGCGAAGAGCTACATCGACCACGGAGCGTCAAGGACTAGTCGAAAAAACACAAGCAAGAAAACCAATCGGGACGAAGAAGACAATTACCTAGGGAGGGCGTTGCTGGCGGTTGTATGGCAGGAGTCAGAACTGCCAGAGCTCCGTCACTACCTCATTGGGTGCCAGGGCGCGCATCTGGCTCTTCAACGACGCCCAGTCAGCATCCGTCTGGGCCAACCGCTTGGGGTCGTTAACCCCGAAGGTGAAGCACATCTTGTGCGACCGATGGCGGAGCGGCATCAGCCGGGACACCATCCACGCCAACATCAGGTCCCGGCTGGTAAGGCCGTTGTTGACCAGTTCCCGGACCCGGGCGATCATGTCGTCACACTCCTGCGTGTTGCCCCGGGTGCGGTCCGTCCAGTTGTTCTGGGAACCCGTCAACCGATTGAGGAAGGGGTCGAGGCCGATGCGGTCGCCGCCTTGCAGATCCTCGGCGTAGAAGTACGTCTGCTGCCATATCTGCGCTGACTCCACCAAGATCGGCCTGGGCAGATGGGTGTCGTGCCGGGTCACGATGATGGCGCATCCGCACTTCACCAACGACCCTTGCGCCACCTCGGTTCCTCCTTTGAGGAAGAACATCCGGACGAACAGGTCGAGGTTGGGCCAGATGCCGAGGTAGTCTTCGCACAGGCTTACGAAGTAAGCCAGATACGTCATCGTGGTCGGTCCGAGATGGTGGATCTGGAGCCCGAAGTAGGCGAGGAAGGAGGAGATGAAGAAACTCACCCGAGGCACGAGGGCGCGGTCCAGGTGGGAGAGGAAGAAGACGCGCTCGCTTGGCTGCGGCTGCGGAGAAACCTTGAACTACGGTGGAGCCCGTAGCACTGTCCGTAGCCCCTTGTCGATCTCGGTGTCCGGGGAGCGCATGCAGCTGGTCATGGCCACCGCCGAGGCCGGGCCAAAGAAGCCCATGCCTCGATAGTAGCGAAGATCCCCCCGCGTCACGCAAGAGCCTGCCCAGGAGTCCTTCTGAGGCGGAGGCCATGGTCCTCCTCCAGCCTACCATGGTCCTTCGACGGGGAGTGCGCAAAAGCAGGCGAAGGTGGGCTCGCGGTGGCGGTGTGGTGAACAGTGGAGAGGGCTCGAGAAGAAGAAGAGGCAAGGGACGTTCGAGCGCGGAGAGGACCACGTGAGGGTCCTCCGCCCCTACTTATAGCGGCCAGGGGCCATCAGATGCACGACGCGTGGCGAAACCGCTCCCCACGCTCCCTCCCACGTGGCACGAGAAACAAGGGGTCGCGGGTAGTGCACCGCAAACGATCCGGAACGGCTTTCCAGGCTACAAAGGATACCAACGCGAGAAACGAAGCGATGACATCGACTTGACTGGGGTCGCAAGCCCACGTGACAGCATGCGTCATCATCAACGTTACCCGAGCGAATCATGACGTCACCACCAGCCGGCCTCGCGGAGAGACCGAGGCGTTGGGCGCCCCGCCGGATGATGGAGCCGGCAAGGACCAAGGGAACAGACGGGAGCTTCGCACCCGGCGTGCCGGCTTCTTAACTCCCACCTGTTCAGGGGCTAGTGTCGGGGGGATGATCCCGGGGTTCCTCAAGGAACCGGAATGAAATAGCCAACAACTAAGTCCTTCTCACGTACGTCCGGGGGTACTGTGCTAACACGCCCCGGGTGCCTCTTCTACCAGCAGGAAGAAGCCCTCGACCGGTTACCGGATGGTCAGCCGGACGGAAGGCCCGCCCGGGTGGTCCATGAGTCAAGGACAGTAGGGGAGGCCTAGTTACGCACGCCAACTCCTAAGCTTACTTGGGCCACAGTGCTACTCTACTCCGACCAAGATACTCAAGGATGGGCCACAATGGGGTACTCAAGGATGGGCTCGCCGTACCCGCGTACGATGAACCACATTTCAATATGAAGCTAGCCGGTGCCTCCCTTCGCCCGCCGTACCGTCTGCATGGGCTCACGATACTTCGCGTACGAACCGGGTACGAAGGCATGGGCAACTAGGAGTGGCTGCCGGGTACGCAGGCATGGGCAACCAGGCAGCCGGGAGTGGCTACCGGGTACGCAGAGATGGGCAGGGCTTTTCCCATCGTATGGTGCGTAGTACAGCACCAACAGGGCTCGGAGGCCAAAGGACGAAGGGCGTTTGTCCTAGAATTTCTTCGGCTGGTCTTGTACCAGCCGAACCCCACTTGTAAGCTGGCCAGTCCGGAAGTATATAAGGACTGGCCAGGCCTCGATAGCAGGGGACATTCTCTTCTTTCTCATACCCTTATACACTCGAACAGAGCTTATAGAGCAACCTTGTAACTTGTGCATCGATAACAAAGACAGATAAGAAGGAGTAGGGGTTTTACCTCGACGTGAGGGCCCTGAACCTGGGTACATCGTGTGTCTACACGCTTGCTATCCAATCTCACGCCAAAGCCACCGTCTGCTAGTCTGTCCCCTCTTTAAGCACCATTATGAACACCTTCTGGTGCTGCAGTGATTTACACCACGACACCTATGGCACATAGAGTAATCCGAAGGCTCATGCGCCTAGAGAATGGGATCATCATCTGACTAAGCGGTGCAATTCCAGAGAAGCTTCCCGGTCCAACAATTGGGGCCACTCCAACGCCAACATCCTAAGGGCCATTGTTCAGCTTACTGCTACTGCTGGCCTTATACTTGAGAGTCCGGCCCCCGAGAAAAAATCAGCAGCACCGCAAGCACGACATCAACAGTCCCCCGCCAAAGGAATACAAATGGTTCGATAAGAACGGGCAGTGGGTGCACGTGTGCGTCGACAGGGCACAACGTCCCCATGAATGCCCTCGTGGTCACCGCCCTTGTGGACATGTACTAAAAGTGTCGTTCGATACACAAGGCATGTTAGATGTTCGATACCTTGAGGTCACAATGTTTGGACAAGCTATTGTCCTGATGTTACCATTGGCTGCCGCAAGGGAAATGCCAAGAAGCCCTCGCGTTGTTCTCTCAACTCGAAACGTACGCCCTAAGACCAGACAACGTCACCTTCATCGTGATCTTGATGGCTTTCGGCTACTCTAGAATTGTGGATGAGGGGAAGACTCTTTGTTATTTTTGAGATGAAAAACGGGATGAGGGGAAGACTCTGATTGAGTCGATTTGCTCTCCATGGCGCGAAAAGAAAAAAGAGAAGCGGGCACCCGGAGCGGAAAATTCTGCGTCCTGATTGGCCCCTGAACCCCTCCCACGGATCGCTCTCCTCAAACCAATTCCCACCGCCCGCCCGCTCCCAGATCCGACGGCGCAGACGCCACATCACGCGGATCGAGCCCCTCTCCCGCTCACCTCCACGGTTGCTATAAAATTGCTCCCCGTCCCCGACATTCCAACCCACCAACTCAAACCATTCACCACCAGCAGAAGCAAGCAGCACGCGCTCAACCCCGAACCGCATCCAGACTTCGTCGGAGAAGATGGCCGGAAGGAAGGGAGGCGAGCGGAAGAAGGCGGTGACCCGTTCCGTCAAGGCCGGGCTCCAGTTCCCGGTGGGCCGCATCGGGCGCTTCCTCAAGAAGGGCCGCTACGCCCAGCGCGTCGGCTCCGGCGCCCCCGTCTACCTCGCCGCCGTCCTCGAGTACCTCGCCGCCGAGGTCCTCGAGCTCGCCGGCAACGCCGCCAAGGACAACAAGAAGTCCCGCATCGTGCCCCGCCACCTGCTGCTCGCCATCCGCAACGACCAGGAGCTAGGCAAGCTGCTCGCCGGAGTCACCATCGCCCACGGCGGCGTCCTCCCCAACATCCAGTCCGTGCTCCTCCCCAAGAAGACTGCCGAGAAGGCGGAGAAGGCCGCCAAGTCCCCAAAGTCCCCCAAGAAGAAGGTCGCTGCCAAGACCCCCAAGAAGGCAGAGTAGATCTTGTAGTCTTGTCGCTTAGTAGATCCACTGGAAGTGAGGAAATTTGTTTCTGGTTAGAGCCGTGTATGTAGTCCTGGTTCAGAAGACAACATCTGGTTGTGTCTGTTCTTGCTATTGGATGCTGAAAATTGAATTTGCCTCGCATGAATCCCAAGTGCTTTCAAGCTGAAAATACGTCTCTGCGATTCCCTTCGATTGTTCAACATTTTTGTTGGAATTTTCTTCATGTTTGTTCTTGAGGGTGTCCTTGCAATAACTAGGTTCAGGAGGTGCGCATCGGTAGTTATGTGGCGTTGTTCAGATCTGGGCGAGATCGATTTGGGGATAGGGTTCCCAGATGCTGTTCAGCGGGGGAAGAAGAGTGGCGCCCCGTGCGGTTCTAGCCGGGATTCTCCTGAACCGAAGCGCTGCTTTCTCCTCATGCTCCAAATTGTTCGTCGGAGGTACCATTTCGCACAATCGCACATCTCTTGCCTGGCCTGTGTTCAGTTTCTGGTCAAGCATGCTTTCTCCTCATGCTCCAAATTGATGCTTCGACTCGAATCTCTTTTTCCGTTCGATGTGCTTCTTTAACCATGCTGCTTGCTGACTGCAATCACAGCCTATTATTCTGTTGAAGTTGGAGCAAATATTGCCTTCAATTTTAGGTAGCAGAACCTTCAATTTGCAATAAACCTGGGAAGGATCTGTGTGAATTGATCCCGTCTCATGCTTAGACTAAATTTGCTTTAATGCTAGACTGAACCTATTGACGTGGTGAAGGATGTTTTTGATGTCCTATTATTTGTTCCACTGCAACTTGAGTTGCAGGTCTGTCCTATGACACCAACGAGATAGCTCTCAAGGATGCATTCTCTCAGCACGGCGATGTTGTCGAAGGTAGTAATCCATCTGTTCTGCATCTGCTCCGTGGCCGATCTGTGATTTTTGTTGATTATGGGGGGTTGCCTTCTGAGTTCTGACCGATGATAACGTGTTTGCCTGACAGTGAAAGTAATATGCCGGTGACGGGGACATCCAAAGGGTACGGTTTCGTCAAGTTCTCTTCGGAAATTCAAGCAGCTGCAGCGTTGGAGAAGATGAGCGATGAGGTAGACTGTGCTTCGTACATCTGTAGATAGATATGGCACAAGCCAAGTTGCTGCAGGATAATGTGCAGCGCTTAGTGCGGTTCTTTCCCTTTTGCTAACATGGCTTTCTTACATGATGACAATTGTTTGATTTCCAGCTGCTTGATGGTAGGAACATACGGGTGCACTATGCAAACCGCGGTTGATATGCTGCTGCTACTATCGACATGAGTAAGGTGCCTATTTGATGTTGTTTCTGTGATGTTAAATCATGTATTATGCATGTTAAACCGTGACCTATGTTGAACTGTTGGTACCCTGATCAGGTCCCAGGGAATTTAGCTGTGCATCCAGTAGTATATTATGTATGCTGCAGCAAGCTTGGCTTACTATTTAGAGTGCCACTGGCTCTGTATATAAAGTTATAAACTATCTTCCTCGAAAATAAAAAGTTATAAACTAGAGCCTTTTTTTTGGCAAATTTATTTAGCGGGCAGTAGGAAATTTGAGCTTTGTTTGGGCAACTTTACTGGCAGGAGAGTTCTTTTTCTTCAAGCACACATGATTCAGTCTAGATTCACAATGGGGAAATTATGTTACGAATCATCTCATATTTAAGTCAACCAGCCAATCATGTAATGCAAGCCTTCTTTATTTGTCCTACTGCCTTCAAGGAGCTCTAGGCCTGCAGCTCAACTTGTATAGGAGTAACACAGAACAGAAACCTGTATGTATATGCTTATATTGTAACTTGTCCAATACTTATCTTAAATTGCAGGCGTCATGGTAAACTGGACTTTTGTAGTCCCCAGTTAGTAGTTTCAGTAAAGCGAAACTAGGCTGTAAACCAACCCTTCATTCTAAGAAGAGGGATAAAGGAACATCACATAATAGATATTTCCACTTGGAAGGTATGATATAATCTGAACACTAAGCAATATAAACAGTACCACATACCCACATTTTATGCCAAATTTTGCAGATGGGTGGTTGAAGCAAGCATTCTTTTTGAATCAACAATTAACTTCCTTCAGTATGCACGTTAATTTCCCCCCAACAGTTATACTTGCCTGGATCAGACGACTTGGTTCGCTTGCCACCTGTAGAGGGAATGAACATTATGAGTTGCTAATATACTTGCTAGCATATGTTACTGTGAGCCTTCTCATGTAAATGAGCTTGAAAGGGTATGTGCATATTTACACAGCTGTTATGAATTGGTGTTTTCAGCTCACGTTTCTATGATATCAATGGTCATTTAGTTCTCCTATGCAGGTACAAGCAACCAATCATTGACGCTGATGAAGAAGATAATGATGCTAGAGATCTGGTTGGCAAGTGTGCAGATATGCTGGTTGTGCAGTCGTAAGGGTTGGTGGAGCATTTACCACTTGAGAGATCAAATCTTATTGAGAAAATTATGCCATGGACATCACTGTATCACTTCTCTGAGATGACATTTTATTTTAAGTTGTATAAAATCTTATTCGGAATTCTGAATCATCCTGCTTGCTGATTGCAATTCGAAACACTTTTTTTTTGTTAAATTTGTGCAATTACTGCCTCCAGTTTTAACTGAATGTAGATTGTTCGGAACAATCTGTGTGAGTCATTCTGATTCCTGCACACTACTGTCTGAACACTGATGGTTCAGGATGTTTTTGATGCCCTGTTATTTGTTCCACTGACTTGAGCTGCAGGTCTGTCCTGCGACACCAATGAGATAGCTCTCAACGATGTATTCTCTCAACACAGCGATGTTACCGAAGGTGCTGAACTATCTATCAGTTCTGGATCTTCTCGGCGGTCCATCTGTGATTTTTGGTTGATTAGAGATTGACCTGTAAAAATAATGGTTGTGTGTGACAGTGAAAGTCATTTGCCACCCTGTGACCCGGGAGATCCAAAGGCTATGGTTTCATCAAGTTCTCTTCGGAAACTGAAGCAGCTGCAGCATTGAAGAAGATGAGCGATGAAGTGAGCTGTGCTTCGTATATCTTTAGATATAGCACATGTGAAGTTCATGCGGGATAATACACAGAGCCAGCCACAGTTTTTACATGAGAATAATTGTTTAATTTCCAGGTGGAGCATGCGGGTGCACCACGTGAACCGCGGATGATCTGCTGCTGCTGCTGCTGACGACGACATGAGTAAGATGTCTATTCAATATCTTTTCTGCGATTTTAAATCATATGTAAAACCGTGAATGTTGAACAGTTGGTGCCCTGATCTTAGAACTTGAATATGTCATCATATCTCAGGAAAATAGGTGTCCACTCAGGAGTGTATTATGTATTTTGCAGCATGTAAAATCATGTATTAGGCATGTTAAATCAAATTTGAAGACTAGTTACTTCCTCCAGGCATATAATCTGTAAACTAATCTAAACGTGAACATAGTCTACAAAGTAATTGTTCATCAGAGCTGCTAGTCAGTAAAATACCGTGACATGTGCAATAAAAAGATACGGTCTCTGATGGCACATATGATTCTGCATGAATGCTATTAGGCGGAAGAAGGACATGAATAAAAGGATACAGTCCTGGACTGATTTCATCTAAGTGTTGGAGAGGAGCTCCTCGCAATCATTCGATGACTGCTCCTCTCCTTGTTATTCATTGGAGGTCCTGAAAAGTGCTTTTCCATCATGCTCCAAATTGTTTGTCAGAGGTACGATTTTTCACACTTCTCTTGCCCGTCCCAACCCGAATCTCTTGAAGTGCACTAGTCTGTTGAACTTGGTGCAAATATCACCTTCAATTTATGCCCCTGATCTTAATGCTCCAGTAAGAAAGTCCCTGGGAAAACATCTGTCCATTCAGTACTGTATTATGTCTGCCGCAGCATGCGTGGCCTTATCGTACTCGTATCTATCTATTGTGCCACTGGCTCTGTAAATTAGGGAGCACTTTGGAATTTTTATTTACCAGGCTGTAGTAAATCGAACCTAATTTGGGCAAATTTTTCTTCAAGCACACATGAATCAGTAGATATTCACAATGGGAAAATTATATTATGAATCATCTCATATTTAACTCAACCAGCCAAGCATATAACACAAGGAAGCAAGAATTAAATGCCTCCTGTATCTGCACTACTTCCTTCAAGGCTTGAGAATTTAAATGATCTGTTGCTCAACTAGTATAGGAGTAGCACAGAACAGAAACAAGAATGCACACACTTATAATATAATCTGTCCATATTTTTACTCTTGCCGCAAGCCTTCATGGTAAACTAGAGCCCCAAGTTAGTAGTTTCATGATCTCCTGTTATCTTTCAGTAAAGATAAGCTAAGTTGTGAAGCACTTGTTCTATCTGAGGGAGGAATGTGTTAAGGAGTGTTAGTATAGGACTAGGAGTCCGTATTAGTCTAGGTTTCCTTACTTCTATGTCAAGTCATATGTAATATATATATGCCCCATGGGCCTCCTAATAATATAAGTTGCCTATTCATAACAGGATGAACAGTAAAAGGGGACATTTCTAGACATTGTATAATTTGAAAATGAAAACTAAGCAATATAGACAGTAGCACATATCCACTTATTTCATGCAAAATTTCGCAGAACTTCAAGATACACCTTGACTTTTTCTCAACAGTTATACTCGCCCCGATATTGGACTTGGTTCGTTTGCTGCTATTGTTCTGTATGAACATTTTAGGGGCAGAGCTCAGGTTCAGGAATAGATAGGGTGAGTTGAAATTAAGGATATATGTGAAGGAAATGTACTACAACAGTTAGTAACTCTGCAACGTCCTACTTAGGCCCTCCACAATGTTTAAGAACCATAAAGTCTCATAGAGGAGACTCACGGTAAATATCTGACATCATTTTTAGCCGAATCCATTTAGTTAGTATACCAGCTCTGCTCTCATGCAGGAGACTCAAGGTAAAAAACTTTTTTTTAGTACAGTGCCATGAATTGCATTTCTTCAAGCAGAGGTGAATTCAGTGGAGATTCACATTTGAAGCATCTCATACTTAACTTAACCAGCCAGTCATAAAACACAAGGGAGCTGGGAAAAATTGTCTTCTGTACCTGGCCTAGTGCCTCCAAGGGAGCCAATCATAGAACTCCGACAACACGGTTGACGTACATGGCTTATTTCCTGGGAGTTGAAATCTATAGCTGTACCTCTCAAGCAACAGTTATTGTTACTCTCGTCGCAGGCCGTGATGGTAAACTGGAGTTCCAGGTTAGTTGTTTCATGACTCTCGGTAAAGAGAAGCTGGGCCGTAAAAGCATCCATTGTGAAAAGAAGAAGGAATAGATAGTGCGATTCACCGACACGTTTACTATTGTGCGGAAATTACAATTTCATTACCGCCCTCTCATGTAAATGTGCCAGACAGAAATTACGAAAGACAACAGGGTGTCATGTTGCATCTTTTCGACAGGGTGTGACATCAGCAGTCATTGGGTTCTCTAATGCAGGCACAAGCTGAGAATCATGGATGCTGATGGTGGTGATACCGGGGATTTGGTGTTCTGGGTGCATTCGTGCCGGTTGGCTTTTACATTGACCGTCAGAGAGATGAGGTCTTACAGGGAGGTGATACTCTGAAACACATTAATAAAAGGATGCAGTCCTCGAATGATTTTCAGCTAATTGACGGATGGAAATGAGCGCTCCTTGCAAATACTGAATGACTGTACCTTGTATCATCATCAGTGCACACCGCACCTCTCCCTGTGAAACATCATAGCTCTAAAATAATCTTCCCTACATTCTGAACATACTGCAAAAAAGACACCTGAAGGGCTTAGTAGGAACCAAACCTGATCCATCATAGGCATGAGAACTTTGGCAAAAAGACCCTGTGCCCCATTTATCATAGAACATTGTCACAAAAAATGAACCATTTCATACGTGCCCTATTTGGACCATTTGATGAATGGGGAAGCCGCTGAATGGAATTGGCTTGCGGAAGACACTAGCTCAGCTTGCTTCTCTAACAGACTCTGGTGTCTTAGAGCTACCCTGTAAGTCTGTAAGTCTTAAATGTACTAGAGCAGTGTAGAACTCCGACAATATAGTTCATGTGCACGGCTTATTTCCTGGGAGTTGAAATCTATAGCTGTACCTCTAAGTCTAGGTTCAACAACAGTTATTGTTACTCTTTTCGCAGGTTGTCAGGGTAAACTGGAGTCCTAGGTTAGCTATTTCATGAGTCTGATTAGAGAGAAGCTGGGGGATAAAACATTCATTCTGAAAAGAGGAAGCTGGGCCACCGACATGTTTACTCTCGGTGCCAAAATTATTGTTTCGTTACCGCCCTCGCATCTAAATGCGTCAGACAAAAATTATGAAATACACCATGGTACGTGTTATGTTGCATCTTTTCGACCACTCTGTTGTGAACTGGTGTTCTTGTCTGATGATGAGCAGTCATTTGGTTGTCTGATGATGAGCAGTCATATGAGTAATAAAGCCCTTTATAAAAAAAGAAAAAAAATTGGTTGTCATATGCAGGTGCAAGCTGCGACTCATGGGTGCTGATGGAGGTGATACTGGGAATTTGGTACTTCGGGCGCGCAGTCGTGCCGGTTGGCTGGAGAATTGACCGTGTCGTCGTGGATGCACTCTGAATTTTCTTGCGTTTTCACGATCACAAATTCACAGTACATACTTGTTGATTCACCAGCACCCTGGTTTTCTGTCTTTTTTCTTTTACCTTGGCAATGCCTGAAGTATCCTTATTGTTGATAACTGAAGAAAACAGAGGAGCCCATGATTAGTCACCTAATTTTCTTCGGAGAAAACAGAGGAACAGCATGGTAACTGAAGGAAACAGAGGAGCGCCATGGTTCACCTGCAGCTGCGGACACCTTATTTCTTCAGAGTTGAAGCTGATAGCCGTATCTCTCTCTCAAGCAACAACAATTGTGACGGTAAGGTGGACTCCCCAGCTAGCAGTTTCATGTCCTGTTGGCTTTTCCAACAGAAGCCAACATATCTGTCTAGTGCTATCGTAGTATCGTCTCGGATGCAAGATCGATGTTGGATCTGCTGGGGTGTAATTTCTTTGTTTTGTTGGACAGAACACCGCGCTGAACTAGGCTCAAATACAATTTTTTTTCCAGACATCAACACAAAGGGTTCACCGGATGGATACAATATATCAATTGGGAACAAGATTTGAAAACAGAGCCAGAGTTTACAGTCACAAGACTTGGACAGAAGACGGAGCTGAATCAAGCTTATAAATACAAAAAGGGTTCACTTCTCCCGATGAATTTCGTATGATCAATCCGCAACATGATATAAAATAGAGCCAGATTTTACGGTCACAGGAATTGGTACATCCGGAGGATATCTGCTTTGTCCTCTATATGCGTTCCATTACCATGCGTCCATGCCCCAGACACCAAAATAGAAGACGCCGTCGCGTCTCCGGGAACCGGCGGCAGGGGCTCGTCCAACATGTAGCTGACGACCTCGAGACCGCTGATGAAGTCCACCAGCTCATACCTCACCACCATCTTCCCCCTCGTCGGCATGGCTTATTGTTTCCTCAAAGTTGAAACTGAGAGTACGTTGAGGTGGAGGAAAAGCTCTCGTCTCCCACCCTCCTCTCGTCTCGCCTTCGCCTTTTTCCCTCCACGCCGGCCACTCCAGCCCCGGCGGCCACCAACCCTCGCTGCCCCGCGCCGTCGCGAGGGTGCAGCCATGGACCCTCCCTCCCCGTTCACCACCCCTTCCGCTTCTCCCTCACCCTCTCCCTCCCCTTCCCCCACCCCCATGTCCGAGGACGGCGGCTCTCCCCGCGGGCGCGACGAGCGCTGGCGCGGCGGCCGGGAGAGCGACTCCGAGGGGTCGCCTCGCTCTTACCGGGACGCACTCGTGGGCTCTCCGGCGGGCGTCATTGCCGACGGGGCTGGCACCTCCCTCGAGGGGCAGGCCGGACGGGGCGGGCTGCGCCCCGTGGTGGCTCGGGAGGGCGGGGTGGCGTTCGACGGCCTCGACAACTCTGGCGACTCGCTGGAGGGAGATGACGACGACGCCAACCAGGCGCCATGGGAGCAACCAAAGCGGAGGAAGGCCCGCGGCCGGCGTGGAGGGAAAAAGGCGAAGGCGAAGGCGGCGCGACCCGCGCGCGACGCCGGCGCTGGGGCCTTCGACGCGTTCCAGGGGCTCTGCCTCCTGTGCACTGAGCCCGATCACAGGGCCAAGGACTGCCCCACGGGCCCGGTGTGCATCCGGTGCGGCGTGGCCGGCCACATGTCCAGGTCCTGCCCCGAGCCGCGTCCGCGCACGCCGCCCGACCCCGGAGACGAACCTGCAAGGAAACGATCGGCGGGGGGCTCGGCGCGTTCTTCTCCGGACCCGCGGCCACGTCCTCCCCTTCCCCGGACGGGCGGCGCCGCCGCACAGGGTGCTGGGCGCATGGGTGACACGCGCAGCTCGATGGGGCCACAGCGTGGCTCCCGTAATGCTGCTCCGACGGCCAGGGTGGGTGGTGAGGCGCAGCCGCGGTCCGTCGCCGCGCCTCCAGTCGTTCGTGCATCCCGACCTGGGCCGCGGCCGCGGGAAGATGTAGCGAGGCCGGCTCGCGCCGTGGCTGCACCTGCCGTGCGCCCGGCCGGTGGCCCGTTCATGGGTGACGCCAGACGCGGCCAGACGACACGCCACGGCGCCACGGCCACCTCCTCCGCATTCATGGGGGACGCCAGGCGGGGCCAGCAGGCCGACCGTGATGCCGCGGCGGCGACGCGCGCAAGGGTGGAGCGTCCTGGGCAGGCCAGCTCACCTTCTCCATCGGCGGGCGCGCGGCGTGATGACCGGGCAGTGGTTTCACCTCTGCCCTTCGCCCGACGTGCGGCGCCTGCCCAGCTGGTTTCGCTTTTGGAGAGCTCGCCCGCAGGCCGGCGAGGACATCATGCGTCTTCTCGCGTACGCCGGAGGTGGAGGAGGCGGAGATGGCCTTGGGGAACGCTCTCGTCGCGATTCCGGTGGGCGAACAGCGCAACATCGCGGCGGACCAAGTGGTGGAAGCCATCGAGGCGATCTTCGATCTCCCCACGGAGGTCTTCTCCGTCCACCGCTACCGCGACAATGGCTTCTTGATCTACTTCTTCGCCGGCGAGGACAGGCAGGTTGTGCTCGACCAGGAGTACGTGCAGACGCCATTTTTCTGGCTGTGGGTCAAGCCCTGGTCGCGCCGGACGGGTGGTGGGCGCGCTCGGGGTACATGTCAACCTCGAAATCGAGGGGATTCCGGCGAACACCTGGAGTGTTGCGGCGGCGGAGGCTATCCTCGCGCCAAACTCGTGGGTCGAACGGCTGGACCCGCTGACGCGCAGCCGGGCGGACATGGATACGTTCCGGTTGTCAGCATGGTGCCTCGACCCTGCTCTTCTTCCGCGGGAGGTCGACTTCCACGTCGTTGAGCCGGGGGAGCCGCCGTCAGCTCAGGTGATGGCTGCGTCGGGCGCCGCGGTAACGCCGCCGCAGATTCCCACACTGCTCTACCCCCTGATGGTCCATGTGAGGAGCTTCACGGACTTCCGTCGTCCGGCTCCCGACGGTGGCGCAGGCGGTGGCGGCGGTGGCCCGACGCCGGGATGGACGGTATCGAGGCGATACAACTATGAGCCGGGGGGTGCCGGACTCACTGCCGCCCGGCGGCGCGCCGTCGTCGCCAGGAGGCACCGGAGCTGGAGCTGGTGGCTCCTCAGCCGCCTCCGGCCAGAGGGGTGGGCCACGGTTCCGCCAGAGAGGCGCAGTGGACTCGGTCCACGAGCAGGGCTTGAGGACGCTCACGTCAGGGGTGCAGGTTGGACCCATGCCCTCCTTGGCGGGACGCGCGGGCCGCGGGAGACGCGGTCGTGGTCCGTGGTCGTAAAGGAAAAAAGTGGGCCAGGCGGGCCAGATCCCCTGCGCCTCCTGCCGGTGACGCGGCCACACTTGGCGCGCAGGGGGTGGAGGAGCGGTTGACCGAAATTCAAACCACACCCGCCCCTCCCTGGACGGGCCCACGGCTGTTGGCGGGAACCAACCGCCCGCCTCGCAGGTGGTGGATGACGCGGAAAGCCCTCCTGGTGGGGACGATCATGACGCAGGGGTGACAGCTGTGCTGACGCGAAAGGAGGCAGACGGGGGAGGCTCGAGCAGTTTTCCCGCGCGCTCACTCTCCTCTGTCGCCCACAGCTTGGTGCTGGCCCATCCCGCTCCTGGTGGGCCTCGCTCTCCACTGCTGGGCTGTGCCGCTGCATGGATGCCGGGCCTTGAGGCTTCCAAGCCGCTGGGCCTTGACGCGTTCCGCCGTCGCGCTGCGGACGATGTTGATAGCGTGACAACGCTGGATTTAAACTCGCCCATTCTGGGCCCTGGGGTGCTGGAGGCTGCCAGGACGGCGCCATCAGACGAGGATGACACAGATGAGGTGGACGAGGAGATTGATATGGACCCACCCCCGCCACCACCGGTGCGGACGTCTATTACTACCCCTTCGGTTGCCACCCCCCTTCGGTTCGCCACACCTCCGCTGGTCTACGCACGACCGAGGTCGACTCAGCTGGCAAACATGCAACCTGCAGCGGCGGGGCCGCACACCCTAGGGGAGTTCCTGGCGGTTGCCAAGCTGCGACCTGACGTGCTGTTACGAGGGCCGACCCTTCTTCGCCGACTGGTGGCCCTAGACTTTCGTCCCAGGAGGAGCCCTAGGATTGCGGCTCAGCCTGGGGAGACGAACTCGGAGAGGCGCGCGGTGCGGAACCTGATGAGGCAGCTCGGGCTCTTGACGGATGATGAGGCGCCATCGGCGGCCGCCCTAGAGGCCTACCACAGGCTGTTCGAGTTGCCTCTCACCGAGGAGACGATCGAGGCGGTTGCAGAGCTCTACGGATGGTCCCTTCCGACACTGCGTGGATGCTCCACTCCAGTGGGCGGGACAGCGGGTGGTCGACTCGTCGAGGTTTGACCTTGTCGCCCTTCCCACCTCGGGTGTAGAAGACATTTTTATGTCTTACGAACCTAAGGTGCTGGTATGCAACGCGCGTGGCCTTATTGACCGCGCGCGTCGTACGGGTGTTAGGAGTTTATCCGGTACTACGGGTGCATCGATTGTATGCCTGCAAGAGACCAAACTTGCGATTGTAACCCCTTCTATTGTAATGGAAACCCTAGGCGCGGACTTTGACGCTTACTTCTGCTTGCCTTCTGTTGGTACGAGGGGGGGGGGGGATTATAGTGGCTTGGGTAAGCAGGGTGGTGCAGCTTGATAGCGCCCACATCGACGTTAATAGTCTCACGGCCAAGGTCACGCCCCCTGGAGGGAATACGGGGTGGTGGCTTACTTGCGTTTATGGGCCCCAGGAGGAGGCTGATAAGGTGGCCTTCTTGGGTGAGCTGCGAGCGGTGCGCGCTAACCGTCCCGGACCATGGGCTCTCTGCGGCGACTTCAATATGATCTACCGTGACGAGGATAAGAATAACGGCAACCTAAACAGACGGATGATGGGGCGATTTAGGCGCTTCCTGAATGACTGCGAGCTTAAGGAGACCTACCTCCACGGCCGACGCTATACCTGGTCCAACAAGAGGGCCAGCCCAACGCTGGTCAGGCTTGATAGGGTGTTCACCACGACAGACTGGGAAGCGCTACACGGCAGCTGCTCCCTGAGGTGCCTGGCGACGGTCATGGCAGATCATTGCCCCCTACTCCTAGACTGTACCCTGAAGTGTGTGGGGCCGAAGCGCTTCCAGTTCGAACGCTTATGGCAGAAGCTTGAGGGCTTCGAAGAGGTGGTTGCTATCGCGTGGAGCGAGATCGACGGGGACCCTGACCCCTTCCGCCGCCTCACGACAAAGATGAAACGCACGGCGCAGAGGCTGATGAGCTGGAGTGATAAGAAGGTGGGGTGTGTCCGCCTGCAGCTATTGACAACGCAGGAGGTGGTTTTACGGTTGGATATCGCGATGGAGACCCGTCAACTATCCCCTGACGAACGCCTACTCAGGGAGAGACTCAAGCAGACTTACCTCGGGTTGGCTTCTCTGGAGCGTACGATGGCTCGCCAGCGAGCAAAGATCACCTGGCTGCGGGAGGGGATGCAAATACGGCTTTCTTCCACTAGCATGTGGTGTATCGCCGGCAGAAGAACGTCATCCATGATCTCCAGGTGGACGATGCGCTGATTTCGGACCATGCGGCCATGGCAGAGGCCTCCTATACGCACTTCCAAGGCCTACTTGGCACATCAGGTGACCGGGAGTTCTCCCTGGACCTGGACTTCCTCGGCTTGCAGGTCGAGGACCTGTCGGAGTTAGAGAACCCCTTCACGGAGGAGGAGGTATGGGAGGTGGTGAGGCGACTCCCGCATGGGAAGGCGCCTGGGCCCGACGGCTTCACAGCCGAATTCCTCCAAAGATGTTGGGGGACGGTGAAGGGTGACTTCATGGAGGCTTTCAGGAAGCTCTTCACGTTGTGTGGGCGCGACTTTCAGGGTCTGAATCAGGCATTGTTGGTCCTGCTGCCCAAGTGACCGGATGCGGCCGCACTTGGTGATTATCGCCCCATTAGCCTCATACACATCTTCGCGAAGCTTGTGGCCAAAACTCTCGCGGTCAGGTTGGCACCTAGGGTGGGGCTGCTTGTCGATAGCAACCAATGTGACTTCATGCAGAAACGTTGTATCCACGACAACTTCATGTTGGTGCAGCAAACGGCTAGGTTCCTTAACGGGTGCAAGGAACCACGGGTGATGCTTAAGCTGGATATTGCCCGGGCTTTTGACTCGGTCTCCTGGAGCTTTCTCTTTGAGATCTTGACGAAACTTGGGTTTGGGCCGAAATTTCGCGAACTGATCGCGATTCTCCTGTCCACGGCTAGCACTAGGGTGATGCTTAATGGGGAACCGGGCCCGCCAATTTGGCACCGGCGGGGTCTCCGGCAGGGTGACCCTCTTTCACCCACCTTGTTCGTGCTGGTGATGAACACGTTGAACAGGGCCCTGGCGAAAGCCATGGAGATGGGTGTTCTCCGGCGACTAGCACGCCGAGATTTGGTGACCTCGACGTCACTCTACGCGGATGATGTGGTGATCTTCTGCCACCCTGATGAGACGGAACTACGTGCTATCCGCGCAATCCTGGAGCTCTTTGGACAGGCATCGGGGCCGCAGACTAATTTTGCGAAGTGCTCGGTCTCTCCGATTGCTTGTTCAGAGGTGGAGGCCACCAGGGCGGCGGAGGTGATGGAATGCGCGCTTGCGCCCTTCCCTGTCAAGTATCTCGGCATCCCCCTCTCCATTAGGCGGCTCCCTGGAGAGGCTCTCCAACCCCTGGTGAACAGGCTAGCCGATAAGCTGCCTACCTGGAAAGCGGCGATGATGCCGAGAGCTGGACGCCTTGCGCTGGTCCGGTCAGTGCTCGCAGCCATACCGCTCCATCAGCTGGTTGTGCTGAGCCTGAACAAACGGGTGTTGAAACAAGTCGATAAGATCCTTAGGGGCTTCCTATGGGCAGGGAGGCTGGATGCCCACGGATGCCACTGTCATGTTAACTGGGCGAGGGTGTGTCGCCCGCTGCGGCTGGGTGGTCTCGGGGTGCCAGACATGGCGCGCACCTCCATTAGTCTTCAACTGAGATGGATGTGGAGGATGCGCACTGACCCCCTGCGTCCCTGGCGCGGGCTCGACATGCAATTCTCCAGGCACGAGCGGGCCCTCTTTGATGCCTCCACCTACATGATTGTAGGGGACGAGACATCGGCGATGTTCTGGGAGGACAAATGGTTGGATGGCAAGGCGGTGAAGGAGTTAGCGCCGGACCTTTTCGTGCTTATCCCAAAACGCCGCCGGAAACGACGCACAGTACAGGAAGCGCTGGTCGAGCGCAGGTGGATCACCGATATCACGGGTGCCCTGAACCCGTTGGCCCTATGGCAATACGTCCAACTCTGGATTAGGTTGCGAGACGCCCAACTCACCGAGGAGCCGGACTCATTTAGGTGGCGCTGGACGACGGAAGCCCAGTACTCCGCACGGTCCTGTTACAACGCGCTTTTTGAAGGATCCGTGGAATCCGATTCATGGAGGCTGAACTGGAAAACCTGGGCACCCCCGAGGGTGAAGTTCTTCATCTGGCTCGCCTGCCTGGACAGATGTTGGACGGGGGAGAGGCTCGCACGACGGGGCCTCCCCCATGCGGCTCGTTGCCCACTCTGCGACCAGACGGCTGAGACGATGACGCACATCCTCACCGGTTTCCCGTTCTCTAGGACGATATGGCATGAGGTGTTGTCGTGGATTCGATCAACCGCGACTCCTCCCACGGAAGAAGGGGCTTTCAGTGGGTGGTGGACCCAGGCGCTTGACGCCACCCCCTGCGCCTTGCGCAAGGGAAACTCCTCGCTGATCATGTTGACAGCGTGGTGGATATGGAAGCACCGGAACTCCGTGATCTTCGACAATGCCCAACCATCGACGGCTTCCCTACTGGGCACGATCAAGGCGGAGGCACGCGACTGGGCAAACGCAGGGGCCCGCGGACTTTGCCAACTACTCCCTTAGTTAGGCTGGGTTGTGTTGTATGGTGTGGGGTCGCCTTTTCTCGGGCTTGTACATAAACTCTCTTTTTCTATCAATGAATCGAAACGCAAAGCTTTTTGCGTTTTCGCGAAAAAAGTTGAAACTGATGGCCCTACATCTCAGCCAGGTTCGGTGGTAGTTACTCCTACTCTTGGCGGTCATTGACTCATTGTAATACTGAAATTACGGCGAACACTGCTACAGGTACGATGGTTTGTGTCCGATACTTGTACGATAGTTCAATCACTCCGTCCGTATAATCTGTCGTACATGGGTCGGACATAATATGTCGTACGCATAGCAATATCGAATTACGGCGTTGTTACTGCTTGTTCTCCCTAAGAGCATCTCTAATAGATGGCCTATTTTAGCGTTGCTACCCTAAACACCATTATTTAGGTCACGAGACTTCTCCGATAAATACCCCATCACGAGGCCTAACAACGCCAGGCTGCCCTAAATTTTGCTCCTCTCTACCCCATATTTGAGACAAAGAGGACCGCGCATGGCCGGTGCCCTTTCCTCCAAATCGCACGAGCGCGAAGGACAGCCGCCGCGCTGAAACCTCCGCCGCCCCGCCTACTCCCCTGATTCGACAACCGCCGACGATCTACGCGGCATGGACGGCCATGGCAGGGCCATCCCCGTCTTCCGCCCCCGTGTCAAGATCTCCATTTCTGAACTCTGAAGATTGGGGAGTGAAGACAAGGGAACAATACTTCAGCTATCGGAAGGTCAGGAAGCATAGGTACCGTTTCGTTTATGAGGATCGCACGGCTGTTGTCAAGTAGCAGGTTCGTTCGTAGAGCCACGTGTATTCATCGTTTACCTCTGGAGCTGTCGTTGTCACCGTCAGCTCACCCACTTCTCCATTTTCTTGCTGTCATTGAGCATATAAGCTCCTGAGTTGTATCCCTAGAGGCATCTATCGAATATTCCAAGTAATGAGAATCCCAGTGCCGCCGCCGCGTCTCGGCTCGGCTATTATCTCATCTCCCCTAAATTTCTTCTGAATTCTCCCCTCTTGCTCTGTGATTTATCTCTCCTTGGGGAAATTCGTGTTCAGGGCTTGACAAATTGGTACCAGAGCCACGATTTTGGCCTCAATTGGAAGGATCTGAGCTAGAACAGGCAAGGGTTTGGGACTGGTTTCCCTGTAAAATTCCGTAGCCATTCTAGACAGACCAGCTAGTCGGGGGTACTGTGGAGGCCAGGGTCAGAGATTAGGTTGGAGGAGCACCCCGTTCCTCTTGTAAAATCCCAAATCCAGCATACCTGACCTCTTGAGGAGATGGGGAAGACAAGGGCTGCACTTGTGGAAGGTGATGTCGAAGAAGATCTGGTAACTAGAGTGGAGTTTGAGGGCTTTGCAGCAGATGTCCAGAAGAAGTTAGATGCATTCGCCCAAGTACAGGCTGAGATGGCTAATCTCCAGGAAGATACAGGGGAAAACCTTAATAGAGTCCAGGCAGAAACCAATGCTAAGCTGGACAAGCTGTCTGAGTTAATTTCTAGCCTAGTGGTGAGGGTCTTCACTCCATCAGATTTCAGGAATCAAGCAGATTTAGAAAGAGTGTCGAGTGTGCATGGTAATTATGAGAAAGGAAGCACCTCAGATCATCCAGTGAGTAGGCCAGCAACAGAATCTATTCCTATGACCAATGCACTCTCGGCAACTTGGCCCATGTCGACAGTCCCCGGATTACGCACTCCGGTATATACGTCCGCCATAAGGCCTACTGTAGCAAGGATGGCAATTTTGGGGCCTCCAGTACTTAGTGATCCAATGGGCACTCTCCCTCTGAACTTTGGGGGGTCACTACAACGGTTTCACTCATGGACCAACCAGTAGTGACCAGACACATCAACATTATCCCACCGCAGCAATATGAGTACAACCAAGGGGTGAATGGGCCTGGTGCTAGAAATAAGCCACAATACATAGGAGACCATGAAGAGAACTGTTGTGACAGAACCAATCAACCAGTAGGAAGAAATAGAGGGCAAAATCAAGAGCACCTCACATATCAAACCAGTCAATACATGAGAGGACCAAAAATGGATTTTCCAGAATTCAATGGGAGCCATGCAGAGGGATGGATCAAAAAGGCTAAGAAATTCTTTAAATTAGCAAAAACCCCTGAGGAGCAGAAGATAGAAATAGCATCCCTGTATTTTGTGGATAGGGCAGACACTTGGTTGGATGGGTCTGGCATTGACACAGATGAAATACCTTGGGAAAGTTTCTGCAGAAAATTGAAGAAGAGGTTTGCTGAGAAATCTGAATATGATCTAGTCTCCGTTTTCCATAAAATACAACAAACTACTACCGTGGATGCTTACATAGATGAATTTGAGGAGGCAGTGAGAGGAGTCCGGAAGGCAAACCCAAATTTACCAGACGACTATTTTGTGAAGAGCTTTGTGTCTGGTCTCAAGGAATATGTGCAGAACCTGACACAAGTACAAAGGCCTGACAGTCTACATGAGGCCTACTGGCTTGCCAGGAGGTATGAGCAGTCCTACCCTCTAAAGAAAGCCAGTACTGGGTATAGCTCAATGCCATCTAGATACACCAGCTCTCACAACAAGAGTAACGCTTGGAACAAACCTGGAAGCTATAAGGCAGTCAAGGCTACCAACACTCTCACAGAGAACAAAAGTGAAGGACAGAATAATATACCAAAAAGTGAGAAATGTTTCAGATGCAACGAGAAGTGGTTCCCTGGACATAAATTCCACTGCAAAATGAATAAAAAGATCAAAGCCATGATTACATTGGAAGATGATGACAGTGAGGACCACACAGAAGAACAACCTTCTGAGGAAGAAACAAGGGAGGAAGGGCCGGCAGAAGCAGAGAAACCAGCAACAGCCCAACTCTCAATGCATACGGTGCAAGGTACTGGCTCCCCAATAAACACCTTTGTGCTTAACATCTTCATTGGAAAGGTGAGGGCTACTGCCCTGGTGGATACTGGCAGCACAGGAACATTCATTGACTCCAAGTTTGCCTTGAAGAGCAATCTAACTGTGAGCCCTGCAAGTGACTTAACAGTAATAGTGGCAAATGGACAAGAGTTGATTAGTAAAACCCAGTGCTCATACTGCAAGTATCATATACAAGGAAAAAAATTTACCAATAGCTTTAGAGCTATCAACTTGAAGGGATATGATATTGTGTTAGGTACTGATTGGATGTTAGTGCACAGTCCTGTGGAATTTGATTTCAGGGACAAGGGTAGGGGACTCACCCTTAATTATTATGGCCTAGAAAAGGTGAAGCTCGTGGACGATTTTCAGGGAAATAAGAACACCCTAATCACTGTCAAGAAACTACCAAAGGCACTGAAGAAAGGGGTGGTAGGAGCAGCTATACAATTTAACCTGATGAGGCCTACCGTCAATGGCAAGACAACTACAGTAGCAGAACTGAACATGTATTACAGGAATTTGCCAGTGTGTTTGATGAACCTACCGATCTACCCCCAACAAGAGAATGTGACCATGAATTCCCACTAAAGGAAGGATCTACACCAGTAAATGTCAGGCCATATAGAGTGCCACATCATCAAAAAGATGCAATGGAAAGTATCATCGAACAATTGATGAAAACTGAGTTCATAAGGCACAGTGTTAATCCTTTCTCTTCTCCTGCTATATTGGTGCGAAAGAAGGATGGGACCTGGAGGCTATGCATTGACTACAGGCAACTGAACCAAATGACTATCAAGAACAAATATCCCATTCCTGTGATAGAAGACTTACTAGATGAGGTGAATGGTGCCAAATGGTTTTCCAAAATTGACCTGAGATCTGGCTACCATCAAGTAAAGATGAAGGATGGGGATATTAAGAAGACGACATTCAACACGTATCTAGGGCACTATGAGTTTGTGGTTATGCCTTTTGGGCTGACCAATGCTCCTGCCACCTTCCAGTCACTTATGAACACAGTCCTGGCACATTACTTAAGGAATTTTTGTGCTAGTGTTCTCCGATGACATCCTCATATATAGTAAGAACCTGACAGAACATAAGGAGCATTTAACACGGGTGCTAAAAGTACTACACGAAAACCAACTCTTTGCCAAGAAGAGCAAGTGTGAATTTGGCAGGCAGAAGGTGGAATATCTGGGACACATTATCAGTGAGCAAGGAGTGGCAACTGATCCAGTAAAAGTGGAAGCAATGACCAGGTGGCCAGTGCCTACCAATGTAACACAGCTTAGAGGATTCCTAGGCCTCACTGGTTACTACAGAAGGTTTATACAAGGATATGGTGTAATCTGCAAGCCATTATTCCTGGCATTACAGAAAAATGGATTTGTGTGGGAGAAGGCACAACAACAAGCTTTCGACAAGCTGAAAGTAATAATGACCAAAGCCCCAGTGTTGGCCCTACCTGATTACTCAAAACCATTTATACTAGAAGCTGATGCCAGTGGATATGGAATTGGGGCTGTGGTAATGCAAGAACAAAAACCTCTAGCTTACATGAGCAAGGCCATTGGGCCAAAGGCTGCTGGATTTTCCACATATGACAAGGAAGCCCTTGCCATTTTAGAGGCCCTTAAGAAATGGAGGCACTACTTTGCAGGGTCCAAATTGATAATTAGAACGGACCAACAGAGTCTGAAATACATCCAAGAGCAAAGGTTAACAGAAGGTATCCAACATAAGCTACTAATCAAACTTCTTGGGTTTGATTACAAGGTGGAATACAAGAAAGGGAGGGAGAACAAGGCAGCCGATGCCCTTTCTAGGAAAGTTATGGATGTGCAATTATCTGCAATAACCACTGCAAATCCACAATGGATTACTGAAGTTATTGAAAGCTATACGGAAGATGAGAAGTGCAAGGATCTAGTTACTAAATTGACCTTGGATCCTACTGCTGAAGCAAACTACACACTCAGGTCAGGCATATTGAGGTACAAAGGCAAGGTAGTCATTGGGAACAAGGCAGATCTGAAGAACAAGATAATTTCATCATTCCATGATTCTGCTCTAGGGGGCCATTCAGGAGAAAATGCCACATACAAGAGGGTCCACCTGATTTTCCATTGGAAGGGCATGAAGAGGGACACCATAGAATTCGTTAAACAATGTGCTGTGTGTCAAATCAACAAGACATACCACACACCATACCCGGGACTATTGAGACCACTCAAGGTCCCTGAGGAAGCTTGGAGCCACATATCCATGGATTTTATTGAAGGATTGCCTAAATCCGAGGGCAAGGATGTTATACTAGTAATCGTTGATAGATTAACTAATTATGCACATTTTGCAGCTCTCAGCCATCCCTATACTGTGGCCCAAGTAGCAAGGCAGGTCATAGACCAACTGTATAAACTTCATGGTATGCCAGCTGTCATTGTCACGGATAGAGATAGAATTTTCACTAGTGGCTTATGGACATAAATCTTCAACGCCTTGGGAGTGAGAATGAACTTCAACACATCTTATCATCCTCAAACGGATGGCCAGACAAAGAGGGTGAACCAGTGCCTTGAGAATTATCTCAGATGCATGACCTTCACAGCCCCCAAGAAATGGGCACACTGGTTACCCTTGGCAGAGTGGTGGTATAACACTAGCTACCATACTTCACTCAAGATGTCTCCTTTCCAATCATTGTACAACAAACCCCCACCCCAAGTCACATAAGTGGTATTACCTGATGATCCTAGTGAGGAAGTGCAGGATTTGCTACAGCAGAGGCAACTGGCTACAGAAGTAATAAAGGAAAACTTGCTAAAGGCTCAGGACATGATCAAGAAATATGCTGATATGAATAGGAAGGAAAGAGAGTTGGCGATAGGAGACATGGTTTACCTCAAGATCCAACCTTACAGACACACATCATTGAGCTTACACAGAGTACTAAAATTACACTCAAGGTATTACGGACCATTCAGAGTTCTGGCCAAGGTGGGAGAGGTTGCTTATAGGCTGTTATTACCAGAAGGTTGTCAATTGCACCCCACTTTCCATGTTAGCCAGTTAAAGAAGCATATTGTCCAGAGAGCTGTACCTACCCCACACTTGCCATTGGTGGATGCTGATGGTAATATCCATGTAACCCTGAGGAGCTAAAGGAAAGGAGAGTCATACCGAGGAATAATGAACCAGTGGTTCAGTGGCAAATCAAATGGGTGAATCTGCCCGATACAGCTACAACTTGGGAGGACGCAAGCTTCATTGCTAGAGTGTTTCCGGCTTTCTATACAGAGAACACTACACCTACTTGAGGACGAGTAGGGTTTCAAGGAAGGGGTAATTGTCAAGATCTCCATTTCTGAACTCTGAAGATCGGGGAGTGAAGACAAGGGAAAAATACTTCAGCTATCGGAAGGTCAGGAAGCATAGGTACCGTTTCGTTTATGAGGATCGCACGGCTGTTGTCAAGTACCAGGTTCCGTTCGTAGAGCCACGTGTATTCGTCGTTTACCTCTGGAGCTGTCGTTGTCACCGTCAGCTCACCCACTTCTCCGTTTTCTTGCTGTCATTGAGCATATAAGCTCCTGAGTTGTAGCCCTAGAGGCATCTATCGAATATTCCAAGTAATGAGAATCCCAGTGCCGCCGCCGCGTCTCGGCTCGGCTATTATCTCATCTCTGCTTCTTCTTTCTCACCTAAATTTCTTCTGAATTCTCCCCTCTTGCTCTGTGATTTATCTCTCCTTGGGGAAATTCGTGTTCAGGGTTTGACACCCCGCCACCACGAAAAACCCTTGCATGCCGCCCGTCCGCCACCTCTACCCATCACCCTTGGCAGGAAAGTGTCTCATGACACAATTCCGGTGGGGAAAACAAGTGGCGACCTCCAGAAAACATTGTCCCCGACGACAAGCAGGCTTCGACGATGGCATGAACGGGGGAGAAGAGGAAGCGGAAGGCTGGCCACAGCTCCAAGCCCTACTTTGGGGGCATCTGTTGGAGTAGTGGTGTCGAGCAATTTTGTGTGTGTGCCCTAAAACGCTAAAACATGTGCCTTATAACCAAAAAGTGGCGATTTCATCTCAAAAAAAGAAGTGATTTAGGATAGATCATCTATTAGAGATGCTCTAAGGGTATACACTATGTGCAAAAAGTCACATGACAATCCTTATGGTTCACCTTATAGACAATGGCTAACAATAAGCTTCACCTTAAACTTAAGTTATATTACAAGTCTGCGGGTGTCCAAAGGGATTAAAATATCGATCTCTATTCTTCTCTTTTGCAGGGTATATGACATGTGGGTTCAGATTCGTTAGGAAGGAAGGAAAATGCACGTTGGTTTCCGATCCAAACGGGACGTATATTTACCTTGGTTGCCGTGGCGACCGCTCTCCATACTCCAGATCGAGATTGTTTGTCTACATCTCTAATCTCTCACACACTAATTCCCCCTTCTATTTGTATATATACTCCCTCCGTTCCATATTAGATGACTTTTATTTCTATAACTATAGATTTTCTTTTTGATAAAGGGCTTTTATTACTTAAAATGTTTAAGCATTACACCCGGCCTCTGCATCATGACAATGCACACAGCCGAAATCCAAAAAACGAAAATGAAAATAGAAAACGACAAGCCTAAACAAATCATGTAGACGTAGACTGTCGCTGCTATGGAGCTGCTATCCGTAGATCAAGCGGCCATCCATGTGGGATAAAAATGTCTCTCGCCACCCGCTCCAGCCGTGCACATGCCTCCATACAAAGGTCTCGAAACTCCCCCCGCTGTAATGTGGACCACGAACAGAGAATACCTGTACACCTGAATAGAACCTGCATACGAGAGAAATTTTTATCGTTGAAAATCTTGTCATTTCTACAAAGCCAGAGCGACCAAATAACGGCAAGCGCTCCTACCCTAATAATGGTCTTGAATCGTTTATCTATCCCATCTATAACTATAGATGTACCTAGACATGTTTTAGTCTATATGTATCTTTAGTCTTTAGATATAGCACATGTGAAGTTCCTGCGGGATAATACAGAGAGCCAGCCACAGTTTTTACATGAGAATAATTGCTTAATTTCCAGGTGCTTGATGGCAGGAACATGCGGGTGCACCACGTGAACTGCGGATGATCTTCTGCTGCTGCTGACGACATGAGTAAGATGCCTATTCAATATCGTTTCTGCGATGATAAATCATGTTATGTAAAACTGTGAATGTTGAACAGTTGGTGCCCTGATCTTAGAACTTGGATATGTCATCATGTCTCAGGAAAATAGGTGTCCACTCAGGAGTGTATTATGTATTTTGCAGCATGTAAAATCATGTATTAGGCATGTTAAATCAAATTTGAAGACTAGGTTACTTCCTATAGGTCATATAATCTGTAAACTAACCCAAATATGAACATAGGGTACAAAGTAATTGTTCATCAGAGCTGCTAGTCAGTAAAATACCGAGACATGTGCAATAAAAAGATACGGTCTCTGATGGCACATATTATTCTGCATGAATGCTATTAGGTGGAAGAAGGACATGGATAGAAGGATACAGTCCTGTATAGAATTATTGCACTAGCCATATATACCAAAAGTCCGAACTGATGGAAAGGGGCTAGGCGTGTATTTATATTTCAACACTCCCCCTCACGTTTAGGCTATTTTAGTCCTTAGCGTGGGTTTGGTGCGGGCCGCAGAATCTTTTTTTTCTTTTGTTTTTAATACTGCGTGAGCAGGGTGTCGAACTCGAGACCTCGTGGCTCTGATACCATATAGAATTATTGCACTAGCCATATATACCAAAAGTCCGAACTGATGGAAAGGGGCTAGGCGTGTATTTATATTTCAACATCCTGGACTGATTTCATCTAAGTGATGGAGAGGAGCTCCTCGCAATCATTCGATGACTGCTCCTCTCCTTGTTATTTATTGGAGGTCCTGAAAAGCGATTTTCCCTCATGCTCCAATTTTTTTGTCAGAGGTACGATTTTTCGCACTTCTCTTGCCCGTCCCGACCCGAATCTCTTGCAGTGCACTAGTCTGTTGAACTTGGTGCGAATATCACCTTCAATTTATGCCCCTGATCTTAATGCTCCAATAAGGAAAGTCCATGAGAAAACATCTGTCTATTCAGTACTGTATTATGTCTGCCGCAGCATGTGTCGCCTTATCGTATTCGTATCTATCTATTATGCCATTGGCTCTGTAAATTAGGGATTACTTTTGAAATTTGTATTTACCAGACTGTAGTAAATCGAGCTTAATTTGGGAAATTTTTTCTTCAAGCACACATGAATCAGTAGATATTCACAATGGGAAAACTGTATTATGAATCATCTCATATTTAACTCAACCAGCCAATCATATAACACAAGGAAGCAAGAATAAAATGCCTCCTGTATCTGCACTACTTCCTTCAAGGCTTGAGAATTTAAATGATCTGTTGCTGAACTAGTATAGGAGTAGCACAGAACAGGAACAAGAATGCACACACTTATATTATAATCTGTCCATATTTTTACTCTTGTCGCAAGCCGTCATGGTAAACTGGAGCCGCAAGTTAGTAGTTTCATGATTTCCTGTTATCTTTCAGTAAAGATAAGCTGAGTTGTGAAGCATTTGTTCTATCTGAGGGAGGAATGAACAGTAAAAGGTGACATTTCCGGACCTTGTATAATTTGAAAATGAAAACTAAGCAATATAGACAGTAGCACATATCCACATTTTTTGTGCACAATTTTGCAGAACTTCAAGATACACCTTGAACTTTTCTCAACAGTTATACTCGCCTCAATATTGGACTTGGTTCGCTTGCTGCTATTGTTCTTTATGAACATTTTAGGGGCAGAGCTCAGGTTCAGGAATAGATAGGGTGAGTTGAAATTAAGGACATATGGGAAGGAAATGTACTACAACAGTTAGTAAGTCTGCAACATCCTAGTTACTTAGGACCTCCACAATGCTTAAGAACCATAAAGTCTCATAGAGGAGACTCACGATAAATATCTGGCATCATTTTTAGCCAAATCCAGTTAGTTAGTATGCCAGCTCTGCTCTCATACAGGAGACTCAAGGTAAATAACTTTTTTTAGTACAGAGCCATGAGTTGCATTTCTTTTAAGCAGAGGTGAATTCAGTGGAGATTCACATTTGAAGATATTATACTTAACTCAACCAGCCAGTAATACTCCCTCCGTATCGAAATATAAGATGTTTCCTACACAACATGTATCTAGACATGTTTTAGTATAAGATGCACATCTATGCATACACTAAAATGTGCCTAGATACGTTTTGTCTAGAAAACGCTAAAACATCTTATATTTTGATATGGAGTGAGTAGAACACAAGGGAGCCAATCATAGAACTTCGACACCACGCTTGACGTGCACGGCTTATTTCCTGGGAGTTGAAATCTATAGCTGTACCTCTCAAGCTAGGTTCAGCAACAGTTATTGTTAGTTTGTTACTCTTGTCGCAGGTCGTGATGGTAAACCGGAGTCCCAGGTTAGTTGTTTCATGACTCTCCGTAAAGAGAAGCTGGACCGTAGAACATCCATTGTGAAAAGAGGAAGGAATACATAGTGCGAGTCACCGACACGTTTATTATCTGTGCGGAAATTATGATTTCATTCTCTCATGTAAATGTGCCAGACAGAAATTACGGAAGACAACGGGGTGTCATGTTGCATCTTTTCGACAGCTCTGTTGTGAACCGGTTTTCTTGTATGATATCAGCAGTCATTTGGTTCTCTTATGCAGGCACAAGCTGCGAATCATGGATGCTGATGGAGGTGATACTGGGGATTTGGTGTTCTGGGTGCATTCGTGCCGTTTGGCTTTTACATTGATCGTCAGAGAGATGAGGTCTTACAGGGAGGTGATACTCTGAAACACATCAATAAAAGGATGCAGTCCTGGAATGATTTTCAGCTAATTGACGGATGGAAATGAGCGCTCCTTGCAAATACTGAATGACTGTACCTTGTATCATCATCAGTGCACACTGCACCTCTCCCTGTTGAAAATACCATAGCTCTAAAAAAATCTTCTCTACATTCTGAACATACTGCAAAAAAGACACCTGAAGGGTTTAGTAGGAACCAAACCTGATCCATCATAGGCATGAGAACTTTGGCAAAAAGACCCTGTGCCCCATTTATCATAGAACATTGTCACAAAAAATGAACCATTTCATACGTGCCCTATTTGGACCATTTGATGAATGGGGAAGCCGCTGAATGGAATTGGCTTGCGGAAGACACTAGCTCAGCTTGCTTCTCTAACAGACTCTGGTGTCTTAGAGCTACCCTGTAAGTCTGTAAGTCTTAAATGTACTAGAGCAGTGTAGAACTCCGACAATATAGTTCATGTGCACGGCTTATTTCCTGGGAGTTGAAATCTATAGCTGTACCTCTAAGTCTAGGTTCAACAACAGTTATTGTTACTCTTTTCGCAGGTTGTCAGGGTAAACTGGAGTCCTAGGTTAGCTATTTCATGAGTCTGATTAAAGAGAAGCTGGGGGATAAAACATTCATTCTGAAAAGAGGAAGCTGGGCCACCGACATGTTTACTCTCGGTGCCAAAATTATTGTTTCGTTACCGCCCTCGCATCTAAATGCGTCAGACAAAAATTATGAAATACACCATGGTACGTGTTATGTTGCATCTTTTCGACCACTCTGTTGTGAACTGGTGTTCTTGTCTGATGATGAGCAGTCATTTGGTTGTCATATGCAGGTGCAAGCTGCGACTCATGGGTGCTGATGGAGGTGATACTGGGAATTTGGTACTTCGGTCGCGCAGTCGTGCCGGTTGGCTGGAGAATGGACCGTGTCGTCGTGGATGCACTCTGAATTTTCTTGCGTTTTCACGATCACAAATTCACAGTACATACTTGTTGATTCACCAGCACCCTGGTTTTCTGTCTTTTTTTCTTTTACCTTGGCAATGCCTGAAGTATCCTGATTGTTGATAACTGAAGAAAACAGAGGAGCCCATGATTACTTGATTAGTCACCTAATTTTCTTCGGAGAAAACAGAGGAACACATGATAACTGAAGAAAACAGAGGAACGACATGGTTCACCTGCAGCTGCGGACACCTTATTTCTTAAGAGTTGAAGCTGATAGCCGTATCTCTCTCTCTCTCAAGCAACAACAATTGTGACGGTATGGTGGACTCCCCAGCTAGCAGTTTCATGATGCTCCTGTTGGCTTTTCCAACAGAAGCCAACATATCTGTCTACTGCTATCGTAGTATCGTCTCGGATGCAAGATCGATGTTGGATCTGCTGGGGTGTAATTTCTTTGTTTTGTTGGACAGAACACCGCGCTGAACTAGGCTCAAATACAATTTTTTTTTCCAGACATCAACACGAAGGGTTCTCCGGATGGATACAATATATCAATTGGGAACAAGATTTGAAAACAGAGCCAGAGTTTACAGTCACAAGACTTGGACAGAAGACGGAGCTGAATCAAGCTTAAATACAAAAAGGGTTCACTTCTCCCGATGAATATGATCAATCCGGAACATAATATAAAACAGAGCCAGATTTTACGGGCACAAGAATTGGTACATCCGTAGGATATCCGCTTTATCCTCTATATGCCTTCCATTACCACGCGTCCATGCCCCAGACACCAAAATAGAAGAAGCTGTCGTCGTCTCCGGATTAAAACATTTGGTGGGTTACTTAATTCCACATTTGGTTGATGGGGGTATTTCCATTTTACAATATGCGGATGATATGATCCTTTTTTTAGAAGATGATATTGATAAGGCTGTTAATATGAAGTTAATTCTGGCATTGTTTGAACAATTATCAGGGTTAAAAATTAATTTCCATAAGAGTGTACTTTATTGTTTTGGCAAAGCCTTGGAGAGGCAAGATGAGTACAAATCCTTATTCGGATGTGATGTTGGTTCTCTTCCGTTTAAGTATCTTGGTATTCCGATTCATTATAAGAAATTGCTTAACAAAGAATGGAAAATGGCCGATGATCGTTTTGAAAATAAACTAGGTTCTTGGGCTGGGAAAATTTTGTCCTATGGGGACAGACTTGTTCTCATTAATTCGGTCCTTACTAGTTTATCTATGTTTTTGTTATCTTGTTTTCCAATACCCGTTGGGGTCAGAAAGAGGTTAGATTTTTTTCGTAGTAGGTTCTTCTGGCAAAGTGGCCTACACAAGAGAAGGTATCGCTTGTTTAAGTGGGATATTGTCGGTAGGCCAAAAGAGCAAGAGGGTTTAGGCATTGAGGTTCTCGAGGTTAAGAACAAATGTTTATTGCCCAAATGGCTCTTTTAAGTTGTTACATGAAAAAGGGGTTTGGCAGAATCTATTGATTAATAAATATTTGTTCGATAAGTCATTGTCTCAAGTGGAAGCAAAACCACATGACTCTCCGTTTTGGAAGGGAATCATGTCAGTTAAAAAAGATTTCTTCCAACGAGGTTTCTTTAAGATAGGTAATGGCCTCTCTACTCGGTTTTTGGAAGATACTTGGCTAGGAGTTACTCCTCTCGCTGCTCAATACCCTTCTCTCTATAGTATTGCGAGTCATAAAAATGTGTTAGTGTCAGAAGTGCTGTCACATAATCCTCTCAATATTTAGTTTAGAAGGACTCTTTTTGGGAAGAGATGGGAAGCATGGCTGGGTTTGGTTCGTAGGCTTATGTGTATTCATCTTAATTCAAAGGAGGATAACTTTGTTTTGGGTTTGACTGATAGATGCATGTTCTCGGTGAAATCCATGTATTACATGCATGGACGTACTCTAAGGGTATAGATCATCTATTAGAGATACTCTAAGGGTATACACTATGTGCAAAAAGTCACATGACAATCCTTATGGTTCACCTTATTGACAGTGGGTAACTATAAGCTTCACCTTAAACTTAAGTTATATTACAAGTCTACAAGTGTCCAAAGGGATTAAAATATCAAGAGATTGCCTATGTCTCAGTCGATTGATTTTTTCGTCTCAGCCAATTTAGAAAATTGTAACTGTAGTTTAAAGCCACTTTTTTAAACTGCGGTTACACTTTCCTCAACAGTGACCGAGACTTAAGAAAATCTTATTCGACTGAGATTTAGCAAAACCAAAATATCAATCTCTATTCTTCTCTCTTGCATGGTAACGTGGGTTAAGATTTGTTAGGAAGAAAAAGGCGAGTCAATGGCTGGCTGCCGAGGACCCACGATGCACGGATGGCCGCACGTTGGTTTCCGATCCAAACTGGATGTATATTATACTCACTCCGTTCCAATATATAAGACATCTTACATCTTATATTTACTAATTGGAGACTCCCTAGGAGTTACCACGTTAATCCTGGGGCTAAGAAATTTTATCCATCCGATTAACTAATAATCAATACATGTATATACATATGCATGTGGTAAAATGCTAGAACATCTTATATTATGGAACGGAGGGAGTACTTTGGTTGCCGTGGCGAACTCCAGATCGAGATTGTTTATCTACATCTCTAATCTCTCTCACACTAATTCCCCTTTCTATTTGTATAGGTTTGTTTCACCACGGGCGCGTATCGATCTATGGAATAAATCTACCACATTTCGTATCGATCTATTTGTATAGGAATAAATCTACAACATTTCGTCCAGCGATTCACAGAAAAGACTAATTCAGGATTGATCACGAATTGACACCGAATCTGACGGGTGGGACCTACTTGTCAGGGCTGATGTGGCAGAAATATGGTCAATTTGTGAGTTGGACCAGGTCCTACTCACCGGGGCGAATAAATTTTTTTGAAGAATAAGAAAAACAGGTCGTCTTCTTCCCTGTCCCCCCGATCACAGGCGCCGCCCCACCTCGCCGCCCCACCTTGCCGTACCCACCTAGAACCGGAGCACAGGCGCCCCCTACCCCGGCCGTCGAGGACCATGCTCACAACGCCGCCCTTGGACGCACCGCCGCATCCCTAGCCGAGTAGCACCGCCGCGGGGGACCACCTAGAAACGGGAGCGCGGGTCACCGCCCCACCTTGCCGCGATGCCCCTCTTGCTCGCCGGCACATCCTGTGGCAGTCGGGTCCCCTGCTCACTGCACCGTCATGGGTGGCCGGCAGTGCGGTTGGTGGTCACCGTGGAGATTCGGTTCGAGGTGGGTACACGGAGATGGGCACGCACAACAGGAAGCTTCGTCGGCGAGGAGGCGTTCTTGAGGTCGCCGCGACGCCCCTTGCTCGCCGTTGACCTCGCTGCACCGGTGGGGTAGCTCGGGATGTGAGGAGGAAGAAGACTCGGTTGACCGACCGGCTCCCAGTTTTTTTTTCTTTTTTAACCGCCTGACAAGTGGGGCCACCTCATCTTGGTGGGACCCATGTCCACCTCAACAACAACAAAATTGACTCTCCCGGCCACGTCAGCCTGACTGGTGGGCCCTGTTGTCAGTTTCAGTGTCAATTCACGATCAATAACGGATCAGTCTTTTCTGCGGATTCGGCCGCAAAATATGGTAGATTTATGTGCCATATCACTAAAGTGGTACCAAACAGCAAATTTGAGTTCTAAAGTGGTAGTTTTATGCTAATTTCTCTGCATACAACCATCGAGTAGGTGCACACGGATGATGCCATGCTTCACATTCCTCGCTCGCCCGGTGATTGCGGGATATATTTCGGGGTTACGCCGAGCGGAGGTGACTACACGGTGGCCGTGCTCAAGGAAGACAGGATGACGTTGGTGGATTATTCATCGATGCCGGTTCACTACGGCTCATCCGTGTGCACCTACTCGACATTAACGAACGAGTGGATCAACAAGCCCGTGTCTCTCCCGGAGGATCTTACCCGCTGGAAATGGAACATTGACACGGTTCATGCCAGTGGCACGACCTTTTGGTGGGTGGATCTGCATTGTGGAAACCTCTCTTACGATTATGTTGAAAATCAGTAAGAGCAATCTGCCGCCGTGCTTGGGTTCATCCCACTGGGGTCATGTGCATCCAACCGGACCGCGATGATCCCGAGTACCACCTCAGACAAGACCGCTGCATCGGCGTCAGCGCCAGAGTGCTCCGATGTGTCCATATTTTTGAGGATCGTGTCAAGGCGTGGAGCTGGAGAGGCGAGAAGGAGTGGGTCGAGGACTACAATTTGAAGTTCAGACAATCTCTGGGAAGGCAAAGGGTACTCTCAAAGTGGTCTTCCCAAGTCTGTGCTGGAGTATCCGACCGTGGACCTCTCCCATCTTAACCTGGTGGACTTCTTCTTGCCGACTGGGAAGAGTTTTGATGGTTGTCTGATCGGTGTCGACCTGGTGTCAATGGAGATCGTGTACTGCAACGAAATGCATAAGGGATTGATTAACATGGTGACAGGGTTAGAAATAGTCGAGCTTTCATCAGGTACACATGCATGAATAACTTAGTGTGATGAGACCGAATATTATTTACTGCAGGAAATGCAAAGAGTGATAGTCGTGGGCGTGACATTATTTCCATTCCTACTTCGAGTCCTTGTTTTGTTCTCAATACTAGATGTGCATTATAGAAGATGTGTTGGAAAATCAGTTCATAAATCATATTTTCAATTAATTTTTATTTTTGTGAATTTCCATGTAAGGAAATTAGTTAATTAGATGGCTATTGTTATGAACCCAGTTATCCTAACGACGCAAGCATTGAGCTTCCTACATGGACGAAATGACCTATCGATCGGCTTTGTATAAATTCGTAACTCCCCCCCCCCCCCCCCAAATGTACAATGAGGATTCGATGTTGGGATACTAACTCACAATGAAGGCTTACAAATGGAGATGCAAAATAACAACCAAACAAGCAGAACAGACGATTGCTACACACAACATGTTCTAAAACACCAAATAACACATGATGTTGCCACATAAAATGAATGATAAAGAAAATATACTACCAATACTTCATAGAACCTATTCCGTCCAAGTGGTTTCCACTACAGCCATATTAGTTAGCCGAGCTTTGACTTTTAGCAACGCTCTATATTTTAGCATTTTTCTTTATTTTAGCACAAACATGAAATTGAACCAAAACTAACTATTCTAGAACTTGAACTAACGATCTATAGATAGGAAAGTGGATGACTAGTAGCACCAATAACATGCTTCCCCTTTATTATATCTCACACACATTGTTATCCCCGTCTACAGTTCAAAATGGATGGTTCAGACATAAGAAAATCTCATTTGACTCGGAAACATTAATAAATAGAGATAAATCATCCTCATGGAGTTAATTAAGGGCATCATGCTCCCTTTTTTCGTCTTTTTTTTGCGGTGCATTCATAAATTTGAATTAGGGTTCTTGCACCTATCGCAGTATCGATATTTGAAAAAGTTCTGAGGCTAGTCTAGCTTGTGTAGGTTTGATCTATATATCTTGTGCCATCCCAATATAGACAACCATGTGTCCGTCACCCCCCATAGCGAACATACTTTCAAGGTGTGTCAGACAAATTATCGGGACCGACGATGGAGATTATCTAAGCTATCGAAGAGTCCATAAGTGCAATTGGAACGTTATTAGGTCCAGCCAGAACTCAAACTCATAGCAACTGCAGGGCCTCCTGCAATCTAACCAGCCATAGAGCGAGCGGCTCAATTAGCAGGCGTGTTGAGAGATTCCTATGAGTTAGAGGAATGAGCTGGAGATCCAAATGAATTGTCACCCAACTCAACTATAGGGATCAGATAAAAGAAAGTCTCACCCGCCTCCGGCGAATCAGCCCGAATGGAGTGAGGAAGAAGGCGGGTGCATCATGCGCACTACCTTGCCGAGGAAGTCACGATACACGCCACAACGACATTACAATAGAAACATCTGTACATGAATCTTTCACTCAGAAAAGAGCGAATTCCACGTTTTACCCCGTATTCGCCCGGTGCGGGACAACGCGAGGGTCTGCTCTTGGTTTTTGCATATGTACTATTTCTGTTTCTAAATGTGAGTGGTTTTGGTACTTTTTGAGCTACTACGAAATCCGTTACATTTAGGCGAAATATTCTTTCAGTGGAAGGCGACGTTTCCGTCGACAGCGAGACGCTTGTGGTGACTTCGTCAATCTCAAGACCCGCCGACTCAGTCTCTCGAAGGTGCTCATAGGGGTAGTATGTGCGTGTGTGCGTTTATATGCGGATGAGTGTATGCGGGTATATATAAGTGCTTGCGTTTGTACCGTGTTTCTAATTTTTTTTAGAGAAAGTAGAGATGAAAACAGAGGCTACTACTAAATCCGGTACGGATGATACAAAAAGACAACATGCGAGTTGTGTTGCACACGGCAAACAAACACGCAGACACACAGCAAGGAAACCATCTAGGAAGTCAGTAGGTCTAGACGTCTAGTTTTTTTCTCGAGTAATTCGTCTAGTTTTCCGATTCCTAGACAGAAAGAAACTCGATCCACGCGTATAAATATACGTCCTGTTTGGTCGCCACGGTAAAAGCTCTCCAGATCGAGATTATTATTTGGTTAGTTCTCTAATATCTAACGCTAATTCCTCCTCTTCTAATTTTAGGTTTGTTTCACCATGGCCGCGTATCGATCTATAGATCCAACAAGTACCGATGCACGTCCCCTTTTCTCATATTATGCCGTTGGAGGTACGTACGTCACTACAGGAAAAGCCTTAGTTGCCGACAACCTTTTATATGCTGACGGTTATTTATCGGGGCTGTTGGCATACAGGCCAAATGCTGAAAGCCTTTGCAAGGCCGTAAGCGTAATACAATCATGACACCCAAAGCGTAATACAATTTCCTCTTGTCTAACTTTCGTCGACTTGCAGCCAAAAAAGAAAGAGTTAAATACGCCTCAGATCCCAATAGTTGTATGACATGTGCAAACTGGTCCCAATTCTTCTAAACTGGGACGTGGTAGTCCTAAAACTTTTCAACCGGCGCAAACTAGTCCCAATTGATTCTGCTGCTGACATGTGTCCTCGTTTGTTTTTCGAATAGCACCTTATATAACTTTTGTATCATAAGTATAACCTTAGTTCTGCCTACTGTATTCGGTCCCACCTGTCAGAGGTTGAAATAAATCATAAAATTGGAAAAGCTGAAGCGGGCTACGGTTGAAATAAGCCCTGTCAGAGGTGCATGAATAACCTAGTGTGATAAAACTGAATATTAGTAGATAGAAAATAGGAGAGAGAGAGAGAGTAGGACCCACCCGCTTGGACGCGTCGTGCGCAGTGGTGACCATGCCCATGGTCAACCTGAAATGAGCTCCCCTGATTACATCTGGGCATGAAACTTGCTCTGAGAAAAAAAAACTGGGCATGAATCTGACTCACCCCATCGTATTTGGGCCCAACAAAACTGGGCTGCATTACGAGGCCGGACTGATTTGGGTCCGTTTCATGGTACTACTTTAACGGAAGCCAACACGATCCATATGATCCAAACCGGAAAACAACCCCAGAGCGAGAGGAGCAGGGGAAGGTGGGGGTGATGGCGGCGGTGGATCTGTCCAAGGTGGTGAAGCAGAAGAAGTTCTGGGTCGCCTCCTTCCTCCTCGTATGGGCTGGAGCGCTCCAGGTGCCCATCCCATCTTTTTTTGTCCACTTTCCTTTGCTAGCTCTACAAATCTGGATGTGATCCCAACTTGCGCAGGGGAAGGTGTGGGCGCATGAAGCCTTCAAGGCCGAGTTCGGCGACCCTGACAAGCAGCCGCTTCCTCCCACCAGTAAAGGCGAGTGGGTGTAGATTGATGAGACGGAGATCCCTTTTTCTTTTTCTCATGTGGTGGTCCGAGATTTACATAAGTTAGTCCGAGATCCCCTTTCTTAATTAATTAGATGCAGTCCGAGATTGAATTGTCGTTCCTGTTTCAAGTCGCCAACCTTGGGCATAACTTAGTTGTCTGCTTGATGGATTATAGTATCTCTAGACATATGTGTATGGGAGTTTTTTTTGGTATCTCTACTGAATTGAGTGATTTGGTTCACTTATCTCAACTCAACACCACAAGAGGTCATCATCTGTTGATGAGACGGGGAGTGTTGGAATCTGTGATTGTTTGGGTGACCGCAATTTCAAAATTGCCAACATCAGTTAGTCAGTAGCTATTCAGTGGCGTGCAACTATCTGAATGAATGGATGAATTTGCGGTTCATCCATTTCTTGGGCATAATTAAGCTGTCTGCTTGCTTGATGCTTAAGAAATATACATATGGGTGGTTTTTCTTATCTGAACCGAATCGCAATATTTGTACTAATAATTTGGTTCACTTGTGTGAACTCAGCGACAGAAGTGGTCATCATCTGTTGAAGAAACCGCAAGTGTTAGAAGGGAAATTTTTTTTGGTTGTTGCGACCGGATTAACCATCCATTAGCTCTGTAGGATAGCAGCTAGCTGCTGGTGTTGTTGTTTCATTGTTACAAAGAGGGCCAGGTCTTGTTTGGAGTTACAGAGAACATACAAATATGCTCTCCGCAAGACATTATATTGCCATCCCCGAGTGAATTCTGCAGCCACAACTTTGTATGGACTTTGCTTCCAAGCTTGGCAACCTGTGGATCACTTTTTCTCTTCTTCATCTGTTGGATGGATGGAGCAGGTTTGATCTGCTACCATTGGCCATTGGTTTGATCTGCTACCATTGGCCATTGGTTTGATCACCAGGGAACAGACCGGGCATCTTTATTTCCTTGAATAGCATATGTATGTATGTTTTCATAAATGTGGGTAGACAGAGATTCAGACGGATGGATATTCTGACGGGGGTATCCATATCGTCGTTGCCTACCCGTAACAGCTAGCAGTGGTGGTTCAATTCCATCCATACGCCCATCGGTCGAGCCATTTCTTTTCTTTCTCTTGTCAAGGGGCAAGATTGAGTCTCCTCGAGGAGCACGTGCAGTGCCTTTCTTCCGCTAAAAACTCTGTTAACTAGTTAAGTGCCAGCGATCAGTTTGTCCATCAAATTGCTTGTGTTCCTCAAAGCTTGCCGGCACTGATCACAGGAGACAGAAAATGTGTCTGTCAAAACAAAACAAAATATCACTTCATTGACTATTAGCAAATCCAAATAATCTATGGGGCGCAACTTTGTGCATAACTCAAAATTTAAGACCATGATTTTTCTAATAATTCAAGGAGGACTCAAATTAAAAGTACCACACAATTATGTGACAAAGTAGTCGCATTTTTTTAGACTAAAAGGGCTCCCCCCCCCCTCCCCCCCCCCCCCCCCCCCCCCCCCCCCCGATTTCATTGAAACCAACCAACCACAGTAATCGTTTATTACAAACCAGCTCCACGAGCAAAGCGACAGCAAATCAGGGAGTCGACGAAGGACTCCCCCCAGGCTGCAGAAAGTTCAGACATCAAAAGCTCAAAAGGGCGCGGACAACTAGAGATAGCTAAACTAAGGAACAGCTCCACTCCTACCGCTTCGAAATGAACTTGGAGAGCAGCATCTTGCAGGTCTCCTCTTGAGCTTCTGCAGCAGAAAGGAAGAGCTCCGAGCCTCTCAACGAACATGGCATCATTGCCAGGCGATCCGCAAAATCTCTTCGCGCTTCCTGTTCAGCTTCAGAATGCACTGGTCTAGAAGTGTAGAGACGTCGACGTTTTCCAGGATCTTCCATTGCGAGAGCTCCCCTACCATCCTTCGCCACACGTCCCGAACACCTGGCCAGCACAGTCCCTGAAAACAAATATCGTTAGCAATTTCCAAATAGACCACAGCGCAGCAGTGCACACCACATTGATGAATGCGTTCTTTTTATCGCTAAGCCACCACCTTGCAACTGATTCAAAGTCCTGTCCCACGGAAACATTCAAAAGTTTTGAGACAAAGGACCAAACAATTTTGGCCACAAAGCAGTCAAAAAATAGGTGATGGTTAAGATTCTGCTTCAGAGCAAAAAAGGCAGGAAGGTCAGGGGCCTCACGACGTTTAGCAAGGTTGTCCCTCGTGAGAAGCCTGTTATTTGCAAGTAGCCAGAGAAAGATATGCAGTCTTGGAGGAACCTTAAGGTTCCAAACTGCAGGGGTATGAATAGGAACGACTCCTCGATCATTGACCAAAGCATAGAACGACCTCACACTATAATTCCCTGAAGATTCGAACATCCAGATGGGATGGTCAGGTTCTTCAGAGAGGGGAAACGAAGCCACTAACTAAGTTAATTCTTCCCACTGCTGCCACAGTGCTGGTGATACAGTCCTCCTGAATGTTAGTCTAAGCTCCCCCCTGACACGCCTGAGCAACAGTGATGTCTTGCTCATTGGAAATCTCAAACAAATTCCAAAAGCAAACTGCTAAGCTGCAGTGACCAATGCAAACATCACTCCAGAATCTAACACTAAGTCCATTACCCACTTTCCATTTGAAGCCACAGATTGCAGCCCTAGCAGCCCACATGACTCCTTTCCAGAAAGGAGAGCACACATTTGGGACTGCAGAGAAGATGTTTGGGTTGGGGTGATATTTAAAATCAATGATTTCTTTCCAGAGCTTGTTCTCATCTTTGTGGTATCTGTTGACCCAGGAGGCTAACAGACACAAATTAAAATCCCCCAAGTTTTGAATACCCAAACCACCAAACTCTTTTTTCATAGTCACCAAATCCCAGTTAGCTAGATGTTATTTCTTGTTCCCATTAGAATCACTCCACAGGAAGTGAGACATCTGAGAATTGATGGCAGCAATGTCCCATTTAGGGAATTTGATGACATATAAAAGGTACATAGGGATACTAGCAATGCAAGATTTCAGTAAAACTAATCTACTTTGATAGTTCAAGAGTTTACCCCTCCAGCCAGAAAATCTTTTAAAAGTTTTATCTACTACTGGCTGAAGATCTTCTCTCTTCAGCTTAGCAAAGTGGAGTGGCACCCCAAGGTACTTACAGGGGAAGTCAGCAAGTTTGCAGTAGAAAACCTATGCAAACACAAGCATTTCTGCCTCCCCAACATGAATCCCCATGAGATCAGTTTTATGGTAATTAATTTTCATACCAGACATATTTTCAAAACATGCTAGCAACCATTTAAGAATTCTAGCATACTCCAACTTGGCATTTATAAAAAGAATAGTGTCATCAGCATACTGAAGGCTGATAACACCACCAGGAACAACTTGAGGGAGCAACCCTTGGATCATGCCAGAAGAAGCAGCTTTATACAACATTTTGGTAAAAAACATCTGCCACAAATTTAAACAAGATGGGAGAGCTAGGGTCCCCTTGCTTTAAACCTTTCCCAACTTAGTAGGGACTATTTTCATCATTAAATCTAATACACAAGGAGTCGCCTACCAGAAGGGAGCTAATCCAAGACCTAATAATAGGTCCAAAACCCCTGGCTAAGAGCATGTCATCTAAGAATTTCCAGCTCACCCTGTCATAAGCTTTTTCATAGACTATTTTCAAGACAAGGGAGGATTCCCCTCTGGAATGAGCAGCATGGATAAGTTCCTGCGCAGAGACCACACTTTCAAGAATAAACCTACCCTTAATGAAGGCAGTTTGATTTTTAGAAATCAATCTACTGCCCACAGCAGAGAGCCTATTATTGATAGCCTTGGAAATAATTTTTAAGCTGCAGTTGCCCAAACTAATAGGCCTAAATTTTTTAAGGTCCCTGGCATCAGGTTCTTTTGGTATGAGGGTCACAATGGCATAATTAAGTCTGGAAACAGACAACCTGCCAGATTCAAAATCCCTAACCAAAGCCATAAAATCATCCTTAATCAGCTCCCAAAATCTTTGATAAAAGAGAAAGGAGAAGCCATCAGGGCCAGGAGCACCACCAGCATAGGAGGTAAAAACAACATCCTTAATTTCTTCCAAGGAAAAGGGTTTTTGGAGAAGCTCATTTTCCTCACTGGTAACCAAATCATCAGGGTCCCAAAAATCATGACCCAGGGAGAGATTGGCAGTAGGTTCTGCAGCAATTTTTTTTTATAAAAGTCTAAAGCGACCTTGATCATTTCTGGATTACTATCTACAGGTCCCAAAGGCCCTTCCAGGACAGTAATTTGCTTCTTCCTTCTTCTCTGATTAGCAACAGCATGAAAATATGCTGTATTCCTATCCCCTTCTTTAATATACCTATCCCTAGATCTTTGCCAAGCTTTAGTTTCCTCATCTCTGTAGATTTTATCAAGATCAATCTTGATTTGCTTAAGCCTAAGAGACCCAGAGTCAGACAGAAGACAGCTTTCAGAAAAAGTATCCAAGATATCAAATTCTTGGAGAAGATCTATTTTGTTTTTCCTATTAGCAGCATCAACATTGATACTCCACCCCCTACAATGCCTCCTCAAGGTCCTGAGTTTAAATTGCCATCTATCTATGGAGGTGGGCAAGGCACAAGGGGAGGTCCAAACCTTATAAACCATTTCTGAGGAAATCAGGGTATTCCAACCACCATTTCTCAAATCTAAAAAGCTTAGGGATCATGGCATTATGAGCTCCAGAGTCAAGGAGGAGAGGGGCATGATCACTAACAGGTCTAGGTAGAGTTCTAACAGTACAAAGTGGGAATTTAGCTTCCCACTCAGTACTGACCAAGACCCTGTCAAGAGTAGCCATAATGGGTACTTCCTGATTGTTAGACCAAGTGAACATCCTGTTAGCAGGTTTCAGTTCCAAGAGGGCCCATCTATGAATCCAATCATTAAAGAGCATAGTATGATTAGCATTAATCACACCATTACTCTTCTCATGGGCACCCCTAACTAGGTTAAAATCCCCCCCCCCAACAAAGTAGGGAGAGAGCTAAGTTCCATGATATCATGAAGCTTAGCAAGAAAATCCATCTTCTTTTCCTGGTAAGGGGATCCATAAACAACAACAAGTTGCCACATGAAATCCTCCAGGTTATCCTTATTACTACAGAAATGCATAATTCAAAACAAGAGTGGCTGATCACACCAAATCTATCCTTCTTAAAACCTACTAGAATACCACCAGCAGTATTCTTAGCAGGTAAAGAAAGCCAATTAAATTCACATGGACCAGAAATATAGTTTAAGAAGTGATCAGGGAAGGCCCTTCTTTTGGTTTCTTGAATACCCACAAAGTCTAGTTTATTTTTAATGATGAAGTCAGCTAAAGCTTGCTTGCGGCCCGGTCTCCCTGTGCCTCTACTATTCCATAGGCCTCCTATCATAACTGTTGATTTTATTTTTCCTATGAGACACTACAGTCCAGGTGCTATTGTTATCATCAAGTTCACAGCAAGTTATCTTACTAGAACTTGATTCATTCAGCATCAAAGGGGAAATAGACAAACCACTATCAGTAGCAGCATTATCATCTAAAGACTTAGGTAGGACCAGGACAGGATTGTCCATAGCATATACATGATTGAGAGCAATCTCCTGATCAACAATTTGTTCAATAATGTCATGTTTCTCATCAAGAGAAGAACCACAAACAATATCCACAGACTCTAGAACATCACTAAAGACATGAGAGTCAAGAACAGCAAAAGAATTACCTCTAAAAGTAGTCGCATTTTTTATCTAGCAAGTAGTATGTGATAAGAATCTGGGAGTTACACACGATAAAAAAATGTTGAAACATGTTACTATCATGGATCCGGTAGTTCTAAAGATTCAGTTCTAGGTAATATATAATCTGGCAACGAAACATGTTACTATCATGGATCCGGTAGCTCTAAAGATTCAGTTTTAAGTAATATATAATATGGCAAGTAGTATGTGACTAGATCAACAGTGAAATGAAACATTAATCAGGTTTACGGCTGAAGAGATTAAAGTTTTAAATTTTGAGAAGGAAAGAATCTTTGATGATGTCATCATGCCCATGTTAGAGAAAAAAGTGAGATGGTCAAATTATATAGTTACAAGCACACTCGGATGTTTGAGAGTGTGAGTGTTTAATTAGATGCATGCATGTGGCGCTGCACGGGATGTCGGGATCGCAACTATAATTCAATCATTAACATTTTTTATTTATAGTTTGTTCTTAACACTCCGCCAAAAGATTTGAGAAAGAGGTCCTTGGAAACACCATCCACACTCTAGAATATTCCATGTACATACACCTAAATATGCATAGAATCGTATATGCCACAACTTATCTTAGGTAAGCAACCGTACACTCAAGAGACATCTATGGATTTATTTATCGGAGGCTACACTTTTAAGATCTTTGTGAGTATGTTAAACATGAGGGATATCTGAAAAACAAATACGTGCATGTCGACTAAGACTCATATGAGTGTCACATGCTAATTTATGGCGGGATAGATTTTGTGTTTACTCAATGTTGTTGAAATTTGGGGGAATTGATTTTATAAAAGGTTTTCTTGGGAGGCTATGTAACAAAGAAACGTCCTGACAGCATTGTGCAAATTATTGTTTAAATTTAATTTGAAGTATATTTCTAAGCAAAAATATTTTAATTCATAATAATGACACCGTGACTTATGTTAACATTTAGAAGAAATGTTATGTTGTTGATTTTATGAAGTGTGATAGAAAACTATACTAGTTAAAACAGATACATCCGCCGATGAGCAATAGAACCCGACATATACTCTCAGTGATTCTCACTTAAAGAAGAAGCAGTTGAGAAGGCTCTGGCTGTAAAGGAGAAAAGACAGTTAAGGATAGATCAGGCCAAGTTCCGACTAAGACACTTAACGTTGACACCTGATTTAGGAATGTTGACGTGGAATCAAGGAACCACTGGATTTCTGGGGAGGAGGGGAAAAGGGAACTTGAGTTGATGTCACCGTTTCCTAGTAATTTGTTTGTGACTAGAAAAGTAAATGAGCAAAAATATTAACTGTATTTAATTTTCCTCTTATTGACTTTACTTTTAAGTTTTAGTAGGAGTTTTGGTTTGTCGAACTCAAAAAACTTATAGAAAAAGGTAAATGAAAATACGATGGTATACCGAGGAGTAGGCTTAGTTAGTGATTCTTGATACTTGGTGAGTTCCTTTTGCACTCATATTTTCTTTGATTTTTACCTTGTTATTCTCAAGATTTATCTCGGAATATACCATGATCTCTTACTTTTAGTTGGCTTCCCACGTATATTATTTGCATTGTTTTAGGGAGACTTTATCTCGCCATGAGTACTTACACGTCATCGTCACCAATCTTGGAGCTAAAAGGGATACGAAACAAACCACTGTATTTAGGAACTTACAAATGACGCCCTAAAGATGGCCGCAAATGAAAACAAACCATCAACATGAAAGTTGCATGTCCCAGTTGAAAAAAAAATCAATTATGCTTTTGGATCATGTCAATCTGAGATCATATGCAACTTGTAGAGCCAAATTAATGAAGAAGCAAACCGAAGCCAAAATAAAAGAATGTACACTCGACATTGGTATGAACTGATCGCTCGTATCAATGGTTGTATCGTGTGATTTTGAGCTCGGGAATGGCCTAATCACTTTGGTTTGTCTCCTAGTTTGGCGTCATTGTGCATGGTTGTTAAGAAAGTTGGACGGATAAATATGAAGCATCTTCCCCGGTCTTCTCTATATTCAGAGCAGGCATGGCCATCATCCCGCCGTCCATGTTATTCTTCTCCCCTGTGTATATCCCACATTGGGCTGCAATTCTCCTTAATTCTATGTTATCGATAATTAGCTTGCATTTGGTTATCGGGCCGAGCCGGGGTAAAAATTGCCTAGTGCTGAAAATCTAGGCCCGAGTCGGGCCCTACCGCCAGGCCTAACAAATCCGGCCCGAGCCCAAGAAATCCCAATGGCCCGGCCATTTACGTGGTCCACCATGCTAGTTTCTAGTTAATTTTACATGAGGCATATATAATGACATATGCTGTTGTGTCCTCATTGGATTCTATTGGTTTGTTTTTTATGAGAAATGAGTTGTGGTCGCTAAACAAAGCATCCCTCTCTATGGCCGAACCGAAAAGAAGAGAAGGAAAGGCAGAGAAAGATTCTAAGATATGCGATGTGTTAGAGTTGAACATGTCATATAGGTTCGCTAGAGTTTGGTACTACTTCACAGGTGGCTTGTTCACGCAGAGTTGCAGTGGAGATGGATGGAGGATATCCTCATCGAGTTTGAGTCGACCCAATCGTCACCAACTTATAATTAACTAGTTGAATGCCCGTGCGTTGCTACGGGCCATACAATTTCATTTCTCACCCGGTATTGTGCTTCGCAGACACCCCACTCGAACACCGTTGCAAGTCTACTCAATACTCATACTTCAACAACATGCCAATGGGCATTGCACGCCCACCACATTCATTCTTGTAGCCCATGATTTTGATTTTATAATTACTTTGATTTTATGGCCATGGCGACCATTGGATCTGGTTCACGCAATCATGCTAACTCCATTAGCCTAAGCTTGTTGACGCACGACGTTGGAAGCCATCACCTGTCCTCACCACAGTGGCTCACTGGATAGCATGTGCCTGAAGTTGTTCTTGTGCCTATGTTTTGAAAGAGGCTGAACCCCAAGACGCTGGAGGAGATAGTTTGGCCCTGAAGCTCGAAGATTCTCCCCGGAGTACATTTGAGGATAAAATAAACCTATCACGCACATTTTTGCAAAAAGGAAAACAACAAATCTTATATGCATTGTTTAGAGAGTCTTATCGAAACAATACTAAGTGCAAGACACTAACATTTTAGATATCCCAACAGGATACCCATTTAGTCATTTATTTTCCCAATCTGTGTCTCTAACTCCGTAAACAATTGAGCAAGATAAAAAATACAAAATTCTATCTCGGGCAACAATGGCCTCTTACACTTTCACAATTGACAAATTTTGTATGTTTGTTTAATCCAAAATTTGCGCACGTATAGATCAATATTTTCACGGACTTAAATGCTGAAGGGACGAGAGGTGAGAGAAGTGATCAGATAGAATCGTGCATTGTACAAAAAAAATCAAAAAGTTCTGAAGACAGGAGGGAAGAGGGGTGAGAGCAATGATAAGATAGAATAAGGACATGGGAGATTCCCCGCAAGTACAATGTAGATGTTCTTCTCCTTGTTCTTGTTGGACTTGAACCATATAGTGAGGTCGGAGAAATTCATAGGGAAATTCTTTTGGTCATCTCACCAGCTCACCAACGGTGTGACGGTGTCCCCTTCTCGCCTTCTCCGCTAGGTCCTCCACGGCCTGGTGGCGCACCTTCTCCTGCTCTGTCTACCACGCCCACAATCTCTGGATAACCTCCACCTCCAGCCGGGTGTCATTAAAAGAACGCACACTCAACCAAAAAGAATAAAATCAGAAACATCCCCAAGTGGATAAGGTAATTGAAAGCAAGCACAAGCATAATTCTATGTTCTTGTAGGAAAAACACGAAAAACATGGTTGTGTTTGTTGATTGACCTTCAATGCGTTGGAAAGGGAAAAGGGAAAGCCAACTTTTTATCCCATCCAAATATGATCGACACGGACGAGAAAACTTTAATTTTCTGTCTTTATTAGACAATGGGGTCTGTATGAAGAAACAAATAATCATACAAGGGATCTGTCGAGACATCGTAGTAGTTTTCATAGACTGGGGTGCCATGAGACTACGGTAGAGACGTGGGGTAACGGAACGGCGTAGTAACACAGAACACGGGATTTTACCCAGGTTCGGTACGTCGCGACAGTACGGCGTACCTACTCCTGCCTTTCTCACTATAAGGGACTAAAGCCCGTAATTCTGGGTTACAGTGTGAGGGAATAGATCTAGCTTTACTCGGCGAGGATCAGCTTCTCGGCGAGATAACCTAGAACTTAGAGCTTATTCAACTTAGAACTTATGAAATCTATCCTCTGTCCGGCTTTATATAATAGCCGGACTAGGGCTTACAGATTAGGAAACCTAGAAGACTACGTTTTAACTGGTAACTTGGACGGTAAGGAATCCGTCTTCTTCTCCAAGCCAGATCACGCGGGCCGTGATCCGGGTTCTTCTAGAATCCGGCTTCTGCGCGTCGGCCTACTGGGCCGCCCAATGGACCTAAGCCCACTACCGCTTGGGCCACCCTGGTAGTCCGGCACTTTTGTCTACCATCTTCTATACCCCTATTCGGTATATATCCGACAGTAGCCCCCAGGAAGGATCAAAACTCTGAAACTCCGCCTTTCGTCAAATACATTTTGTCCGGGAAACTTGATTCAGCAGTCTTGATTCTTTCTTCTTTCCTTTCAAAGGAGATGGTAACATAAAACTCGGAACTATGAAAATCCGGCTTTTCTTCTCGCGATCCTTCGCGGAAAAGGAAAACGTGACATCAGCGCTTTAATCATGCTGACGCAAGCGCCGCTTGGTTTCACGCGGGAAAACCCTGCAACGTATCTCTGACAGATTCTCACGAGAAACGAGGAGATAGCCATCATTCCTCTGTCGTTCCGTTTCCCGGATTTTCCGGCGAGCGACACGCGTCGAACATCCAACGGTCAAAAGAGCCGTTGGCACGTATCTAAACGATTTCCAGCTATAAATAGCCGTCCTCGAGCCCATCGGCAATCTTCTTCACTTCCCTCACTGCCTTCACCATTGGTACGAACGCAAGCTCGAGAGCGAAAGCTAGTCCCTGCCCCGACGAGCCCTTGCTACGCCGGAGCGCACCAGCACCACCAAGCACGATGGCGTCCCCGAAATCATCACCGGCCCGCGCCTCCATCGACGAACTTCTGGGCGATCTAGATCCCCAAGTTGGGTCGCCCAAGCACGCCGGCGGCGAGCCAGAGAAGAACATGGCGTCCGCGGCGGGCGGCGGAGGAAATGCTTCCGCCGCCGCAGATGTAGCGGGCCCAAGCACGACAACATCCCTGCCACTCGCGCCGGAAACGATGGGGGCCAAGACTCATTCTCGTGGCACTAAGCGCTTCTCCGCCGGAGCTGACGAAGAAGCAGAATTTGTCGGAAATTGGAATCAGAGTGATACTTCACTCGTCCTCCTTCGTCGGATGTCAAGGGACAGATTAATAGTTAAAGGCAAATGGCGGATCTCGAAGAATGAGCCAGAGCCCAAGCCAAAGGAAGGTGAACGCGTCCTCCTCACTTCTCATATCACGAGAGGTATGGGTTTTCCCCCTTCCGCCTTTTTCCTTGACGTCCTCAATTTCTATGGTGTCCAACCACATAATATCTCTCCAAATTCCATCCTCCAATTAGCTAGTTTCCAAGCTCTTTTCGAAGGGTATCTTGGAATAACTCCCAATTTAGACTTCTGGCATTATTGTTTCGAGGTAAAACACAATATCACAAACGGTGTCTCGCCCATCTGCGGTACTATATCTTTTATCCTCAGAAACTTTAGGGAAGAATGGTACCCCAGGATAAGAATGCCGAAACCTGACCAATCTTGGCTAGGTTCTTTCTTTTATCATCAAGACATTCCGTTCCCCAACAAAGAAACTGGACTTCCTCCCTTTGTTAATTCTGCTGCCATTCCTCATGAAAATTGGACACTTGAAATAACAGAGGATTTGCCTGAAAGTCTGATGAAAATAAAGCGTCGCATTGCCAAACTTTCTTCTTCTCAACCACCTTTGGTTTGGAAGGATATAGTGCTATGCTGGTTTGGACGTCGCGTACAACCTTTATCCCTTCGTTCCCGACTTCTTTGTGAGTACACGGGACCGGAAGATAGCATGAGAGGCACTGATAGATCCTTTAGCAAGAAGGATTTTGTCGAACGCCTTCATCAGATAGTTGCCGCCGACAGCCAGGTTGAAGAAAGTCTAGCCATATATCATGCGGAAAATCTGGTTCCTAAGGTACTTTTCTTCCCTTGCTTCTGAGTTTCCTCAGACTATCTTCTCTCTTCATTTTTAACATACTGCTGATTCTTTCCTAGTTTGACGAACTTGGAGAAGATGATCTTGCTTCTGATGCTGAAATCAGCCAATTGTACGCCGAGTTTTACAACACCCAAAAGCGTAAGAGGCAAACTACCATCAAAGAAGAATTCCCTTCTGCAGCTGCAGGTAAAAGGGGGAAAACGAATATGCCAATGGGCGGAAATCTTCAATCACCCGTCAGAAACGAACCCATTCCTGCTCCAGATGATATCCGGGTGAAAGAAGAACTTTTCGACGAACTCGGATATATTCGTCCGGAAGCTAAGAAGTTTTTTGCTCCCGCGCCTCTGGTTCGCCCTTGGCCGCAAAATGGATTAGTTATCCGCAACAATATCGCATTCTCGCCCCGGCAGGTCATACACGATGGCCTTCACCACGTAGGAATTCTTTTCATGGAATATGCCCGAGAATTCAAGGAGACCTTAACTGATTTGCGAGAAATGAGCCAGGTAATACCTCTAGCCCCCAAGCATTAAGTTGAAAATCTAAATTCCTCTTAATGATTCTTTGTATGCTTGTTCAAACTTAAGCATCTGGCTTTCATTTCCATGTTTCAGCATTCCGCAGATGCCATAAACGCGGAAGTTTTGAAAAAACTTAGCCTCAAGAGCAAAGAAGTAAAAACACTTCAATCTGCTATTGAGTCAAAGAGCAATGAACTGGCGTCGACTCAAAAGCAATTAACCAAAGCCACGGGTATATTTCTTCGTGTTTGTTGACTTTTGCTGAAAAGTTTTTTTTTTTTTTTTTTTTTTTTTTTTTTTTTCGAACTCTTGCCGTAATGTCGGATTATTTTGTCCCTGCTTTTCAGCTGCTTTAACCAAAGCCAAGAAGCTTACAGCGAACGCTGCTTACTTTTCTCAACTTCGTGAAGAAAACTCCAACCTTCAAAGAGAACTTTCAAAAGTTCGAGAAGAACTGGAAGCCAGTAATCTAGCCCTTGGGATAGCGCAATCCAAGGCTTCTTTGCAGGCAGCAGAGGATAAATCCATTATCAATGATTTAGAAAGTATGCTATTTCCTCGTATGAAAGAAAGCGATGAAATTGACGCGGTTCTTGGTAAGTTGACTTCTTTTACCAATATTTTCATGTCATATTCTTATATTATCTAATCTTTGCCTTTTGTCAAAAAGCAGGGAATTTTCCAGGGATTTCTCGGACGGAAAAGATCCGGGCCTTTGGGAAGATATGGAATTCAATCAGAAATGCAGGGATGCATTTACTTAATAAATTCCTGCCTACCAGCAGTATACAATTCCCAGAAGTTTACCGACTTCCGGACGGCATTATGGAAGTAGCAAATTCGAAGGAATCTTTCCTTCGCTCTGCCGCACGGGGTGGTGCGCGAATGGCACTTGGCCTCATGCGCTTACACTACCCTGATGCAAAATCCTGGCGAGTAGCATCCGGTATTCCTCAAGAATGTTCAGAAGCACAAATGGATGCAATCTTTAAAGAAGTTGAAGGCCATGCCACACAGATTGCTTCCATGGTAAATATCTCCATTACTTATCCGGAAGAAGAGGTGCCCGCAGCCCCCGAGAATGATGGCAGCGATGAAGACTCAGAAATTTAAAAGGGGGCGCACTTTACCCTGGACGATGGATGCGCATAGTAGCTTTTTTACAATGTAACTCATATTGTAATACTTCTATGTCATTTGTCGAAACAAGAAACTCCGCCTTTTGCGATTTCAAACTTCTTGCAAAGTTTTTCCGGGTTTGGCTGCTCCTTTATCTTCTAAGTAATCTGGTATACATGCTTTAACTGTTCTTAGTGTTTGAAATGACTCAAATAGCATTATGAATCGTTATGCCGAGTAACTGGGGACGAACCAAGCAGTTTTAAAACTCGAAAACATGAATCATGCTAAAGGCATTTTTACTAACTAGTTCCAGTAACCCAGCATACGCACGATCAGATAAAACATAGAGAAAATAAGGAACTGTTCTGAAACTTGGGCACGCAGGCACAATCCGAGTTTCCTTTAACCTTTAACAGGTCGAATCATTCAGCTTTTTAACACCGAGCACGCAGGCACAATTCGGGTCAACATTGAGTATTTGTAAGATCATTGGGAAATAGAAAAAGCGGAAATATTTTGTACTTATAATGAATATGAATTCCGATAACTTTATTTCATGATCTCAAAGATGTTTACATAGAAATTGAACTAAGTGTAGAAGGGACGTAATTGCTGGATACTCCAAGGCCTATTTGTCTCTCCTAGTTCAGCATCTATTTTTCTCTTTCTTTTGCGATTCGGCTTTTTGGGATCATCCTCCGTATCTCGAATGTCGACAAGATAATATGATCCATTCTTCATGGCTTTACTGATGACAAATGGTCCTTCCCATACTGGGGCCAATTTGTGCTTTCTTTGCTGCACCAATCTCAGCACCAAGTCGCCTTCTTTAAAAGAGCGATGCCTGATTTTCCGACTATGATAACGTCGTAAACCTTGCTGGTAGATGGCGGATCTTTGAAGCACAAGTTCTCTTTCCTCTTCTAGGAGATCGACAGCATCCTGTTGTGCTTCTTTGGCATCTGAGTCATCAAAATTTTGCACTCTTGGACTATCATGGATCATGTCCGTTGGGAGCATGGCTTCCGCACCATAAACTAGGAAAAACGGGGTTTGCTCGGTTGACCTGTTTGGCGTTGTTCGAATACTCCATAACACGGAAGGTAGTTCTTCTACCCATGCTCCGGCTGCTCTATGAAGAGGAGTTTCGAGTCTTGGGCGTATTCCTTGCAGGATTGAGCTATTCATTCTTTCAACCTGTCCATTAGATTGCGGGTGCGCCACAGATGCAAGATCCAAGCGAATTCCCGTTTGTTGGCAGTATTTTGCCAACTCCCCAATGGAGAAATTTGTCCCGTTATCAGTTATTATGCTGTGTGGGACGCCATACCTCATTACTAAATCAATAATGAAATTTCTGGCAGTTACGCCATCCAGCTTTTTGATGGGTTTAGCCTCCACCCATTTTGTGTACTTATCTACTGCTACAAGTAGATGTGTAAGTCCACCTCTTGCAGTTTTGAACGGTCCCATCATGTCTAGCCCCCAGACCGCAAACGGCCAAGTGATAGGGATAGTTTTTAATGCTTGGGCCGGCAAATTGGTCTGTTTAGCATAATATTGACATCCTTCGCATGTATTTACTATGCGTTCGGCGTCTGTCTTGGCTGTTAGCCAGAAAAACCCTGCGCGGAATGCTTTTTTGACTATGCTTTTTGATTGAGCATGATGTCCGCAATCGCCGGCATGGATTTCTTGCAGTATTTCTCTTCCTTCCTCTGGTGAAATACACCGCAGAAAAACTCCAGAAGCACTGCGTTTGTATAAGTGGTCGTTGATTACTACATATCCTTTGCATCGACGTTGTATTTGCCTTTGCAGGACTTCATCTGCTCCTTCCGGGTACTTCTGATTGACTAAGAAGTTTAGGTACGGGATTGTCCAATCCGGTTTAACGAACATGACTTCAATTGTTTCAGATGCTAAAGGGTAATCGACGTCTCCACCTTTGATGGATGGTTCATGCAAATGCTGGACGAATACCCCTGGTGGTAAAGTTGTTACTCTCTCTGATCCCATGCGGGCTAACGCATCCGCGTTCCAGTTTTCCTCCCTTTTTATGTGAAGGACTTCGAACCCGAAGAAACAGATGGCAAACTCATCCACCGTTCTCCGATATTCGGCCATTATGGGGCTTTTCGCATCCCAGGTCTGGTTGAGCTGATGCTGTACCAAATCCGAGTCTCCGTAACACAAGATGCGCTTTACCCCTATTTCTTTTGCAATATGCAAGCCATGAAGCAAAGCTTCGTATTCTGCCACATTGTTACTGGCGTTGAAGTGTATTTGCAATACGTACTCCATTGTGTCTCCCTTGGGAGATTTTAGGACTACGCCGGCTCCAGCTCCTTCTTTCATCTTAGATCCGTCAAAGTGCATGATCCAGTACTCGGATTCTGGCATCGGTGTATTTTCCATTGCTTCTGTCCAGTCGGCGACGAAATCTGCCAAAACCTGGGATTTTATTGCCGTTCTTGGCTGATACTTAATGTCGAAGGCTGCCAGCTCGATGCCCCATTTAGCTACTCGGCCGGTTGCCTCCGCATTGTTTATAATATCTCCTAGTGGTGCTTTACATACCACTGTTATGGAATGTCCTTGGAAGTAATGGCGCAGCTTTCTGGATGCGAAAAATACGCCATATGCCAGTTTCTGATAGTGCGGGTATCTTTGTTTGGATTCGGAAAAAACTTCGCTTATGTAATATACCGGATGTTGATCTGGTATGCTTTGCTCTTCTTTTGCCCGTTCCACAACGATTACCGCACTGATAACCCGACTAGTAGCCGTGAGGTATAACAACATGGGTTCTTCATCTTTGGGAGATGCCAAGATGGGGGCGTTCATCAAGGTTTCTTTTAACTGTGTTAACGCTGCGTCGGCCTCTTCTGTCCACTCAAACTTGTCGGATTTCTTTAACAGTTTGTATAGTGGCAAGGCTTTATCCCCCAGCCGACTAATGAATCTGCTGACGGCTGCAGCGGAACCCGTCAATCTTTGGACATCTTTTACACATGTAGGCTTTGAGATATTCAAGATTGCCTTGATCTTTTCCGGGTTTACTTCTATTCCTCTGTGAGAAACGATGAAACCTAGAAGTTTTCCTGAGGGAACCCCGAATACGCACTTAGATGGATTCAACTTCATCTTGTAAGTGCGCAAGTTTTCGAAAGTTTCTCGCAAATCCTCAAGGAGTGAATCTTTTTCCTTGGTTACGACAGCAATATCGTCCACGTAAACATGGACGTTTTTTCCAATCTGACTATGCAAACAACGTTGCATGCAACGCTGGTAGGTTGCACCTGCGTTCTTCAGGCCAAAAGGCATGGTTACGTAGTAATACGTCCCGTACGGGGTTATAAAAGAAGTCTTGATTTGATCTTCCTTTTTCATGCGTATTTGGTGGTACCCGGAGTATGCATCCAAAAAGCATAAAAGCTCAGAGCCTGCAGTGGCATCTATTATTTGATCGATTCGCGGCAGCGCAAACCTATCTTTCGGACATAACTTGTTCAATCCTGTGTAATCTATACACATTCTGAGTGCAGTTGTGTCTTTCTTCGGTACTAATACCGGATTTGCGGACCAGTCAGTATGGATTACCTCCTTGATGAAATCCGCTGCTAAAAGCCGGATAATTTCCTTGCCAATAGCCTTCCGTCTTCTTCCGTCAAATCGACGGAGACCTTGTTTGACGGGTTTTGATCCGGGAATAACCTTGAGTTGGTGCTCAGCAAGTTCCCTGGGTACGCCTGGCATGTCAGCTGGACACCAGGCAAAAATATCCCAGTTCTCACGGAGGAACTTGATGAGCTCGCCTTCCTATTTGTTGGTCATCCCAGTCCCTACAACGACGAATTTTGTCGGATCTTTGGGATCTAGGATTACCTGTCTTGTATTCTCGGATGCCTTGAAGCTATCTGTTGGCTTCCGAGTTTCTTTCCCTGCCGGCATTTCTTTCGGCGATACCTCCTTGGCTAACTCCTTTAGTTCTTCCTGAGCTATAACTCTTTGAGCGCAAAGGGCGTTTTGCTTCTCCAACTCGTTTGCCAGCTTGAAATCACCGGCAATGGTGATTACTCCTCCTTTGGGTCCTGGCATCTTCAGCTTGTTGTAGATGTAGCAAGATCTTGCCATAAACTTGGCGAAAGCCGGACGTCCGAGTATTGCGTGATACACGCTCTCGAACGGCACAACTTCGAAGGATACTTTTTCCTGTCGGAAGTGATCTTTATCTCCGAAGGTGACATCTAGGGAAATTTCTCCTAGTGAGCGTGCTTGCCTGCCAGGAACAATACCATGGAAGCGTATATTGCTGTAATTGAGCTGGGACTCGGATATCTTCAAGTGTTTCAATGTATCTAGGTACATTATGTTGATGCTGGATCCTCCGTCCATCAGCACTCTTCTTAGCCTAGTGTTTTGAACAATAGGGCTTACAACAAGAGCTTGTGTGCCGGGTTCAGGGATATTTCCGGGATGATCAGACTGATCCCAGATTATTGGTGTGTTGGAATACTTCAAGAATTTCGGGGTTGCAGGAATGACTGCGTTTATCTCCCGGAGTGTTCTTTTGGCCACCTTTGCTGATGGAGTTGCTAGGAAAGTTAACATTGCTTCTCCATCAACTCTCGGAAATTTGGGTTCGCCTTGCCGCTGTTGTTCCTGGATTTTGTTATCAGTGTCCGATTCACTGTCTTCTTTGTCAGCTTCTGGCTTTTGTCTGGCGGGCTTCCTCTTGGAGCCCTTCCCCTTATTCCCGGATCCTGCATTGCCTTTCATATGCTTATTTAGCCGGCATTGCGCGTTTGTATGGGTAGGTTTGCCAAATTGGGAGTGGTGGACGCAGGGTTCCGACTTAATTCTCTCCCATTCTTCAGGAGTGTAATTGATGGGATCCGGACTGCGGCCTTTCCACTTGTTCCCTTTTTCTCCTCCAAAGGCTAAGTTAACCTCCTTGGGCTTTGTTGTTGACTCCGGGGTTGCTTTTTTATCAGAACGAGGTGTTTTCTTGGCCAGTATTAGTGACTCAATGTTGCCTCCTCTTGCTCTGATGTCGTCTTCGGCTGCAGCATGCTCATTAGCGGTTGTAAGCATAGACCCGAGATCTTTGTGCTTTTTAGAGCCAACCATGAACGGTACGAGTCCGGGTTTTAGGCCATTGACGAAAGCATGCATTGCTTGTACGTCAGTTACCCCAGAGCAACTATTCTTCATTGCAGTCCATCTGGAGATGAAATCCACGTATGGTTCGTCTTCAAATTGGGTGCAACGGTTCAGCTGGTTGATGCTATTTGGGCGTTTGTATGTTCCTCGAAAATGCTGAGTGAATACTCTCGCCATATCATCCCAACTGTCGACAGTTCTTGATGGTAAACCATTAATCCAATCTCTGGCTCCGTCTAGCAACATTAGGGGAAGGAACTTGACAGCTTCCAGGTCTGTCCCGTTGTTGATCTGGACGGCTGTGTAATAATCTGAAAGCCAGGTATCCGGGTTTGTACTGCCGGTATATTTTTGGTAGGTTGGACCAACTTTGGCAAAGCCAGAATGCAGGGTTATCCTTCGGATCCTGTCAGTGAAACACTTAGGACCAAAGTATAGATCATCCTTTTCTGCTCTGTCAATATGCGCAGAATATCTCCCGGCTGAATGGACAGAAGGGGATCTACTCCTTTCTTTTCCATTGTTACGCGGACGCGTTTTTCCGAGGTTATCTCTATCTCTTCCGTTGTCACGCCCTCTGGGATTAGGTGGAGTCCTGCTCCTGTACCTTTCCTTATCTTTGGGCGGTGTCCGAGATCTTTCACGCCTGTGAGGTGTATCGTATCTTCCAGCTTTTTCGGCTGGGTTTCTCGGAGGTGGCATTATTTTGCCGTCATTCCGGTGTTTGTCTTCCCGATCGTGTGGTTTATATCCATCTTTCGGGAGATGAGGTCCGGTTCTAGACGCTGCGTCCCGGTTGTCGGGGTTTTTCTTGTCTTTTCTCGGATCCTCTTTTTTGTCCGAATCTCCTGGTTCTTCCGGTCCAGGTGCTCCAGCAGCGCAAGTAACAGTTTTGCAGAGGGCGGAATTATCATGCAGCCTCCCTGATCGCTCTTGTCCTCGCTGTTGCTGCTGTAATGCTTTTCCTAGGAAAGCATACACCCCTTGGAGTTTTTCCCCGTTAGAATACAGATCATTGTTCAGGATGGCGAACGCTGCTTCCGCGTTTTCAGCTGCGGTTTTGTATATTGGTTCACCCTTGGCATCTTTGCCGTTTAGCTGCTTTTGCCAAGATGGGTTATAGAACCTTTCTTTCGGCGGCAGCTCTTCCGGTTTTGTAATTCCGGGTAACCTTGTAGGTTTTAAGACAGATCTGTGCTTTCTCTCGTACTCCTCAATTTCTTGCTTCATAATTTTGATGTCATTATGGGTTTGTTGGAGGTGTTGCCGAGATCTAAGCAGTTGTTGCTGTTGCCGTTGGAAAGCTTGTCTCCTGGCTTCCAGCATCTCAGGGGGTTCATTGGGTCCCACTGGAGTTTGTAATAGTTCTTGCTCTTCCAGTTCTGTCATTGGCGGAGCAGTGATTTCCTTAGATTTCTTTTCCGCAGGTTTTGTGCCACTAACATCTCCAACTTCCAGGTTTTCGTCAGCGAGATCAGCTAACTGTTTCTTCCGGAGTTTGTACTGGAGTTTTTTGGAAGCACGGTGCTTTTTCTTGGAAGATGGAGGTTTTTTGACAGGTTCATCCTCTGTCATCTCCTTAACATTAGGAAATATCGGAGAGGTTTCTCCGTCTTCCCTCTCTTCCTCTGGCGGAGGGGTTTTAGGGCTTTCCTGGCTATCGGCACCCTTTGTATCGGCTGGTTTTGCCATTAGCACTTCATGGAATCCCTCTTGAAAGGATTTAACTTTTCGTACGAAGGCATCGTCATCTTCGTCTTCGGAGAAATTATCCGATCCGGTTTCCGACTCCAATCTCGCCTCAATGGCGGCGAGCACGGATTCTGTTTCCGAGTTCATCGTCTGGTTGACAGATGTCGGATCTTCCGTCTCTGTGACGGGTATTGGTTCTTCCGTCTCTGGGACGGGTGTATTGTTGTCTGCCTCTTGCACGGGATTTCCGTCATCCGTGTTTTCGGCGATCTCGGATTGCACCATGCCGATAAAGTGGGTATCACTGTTTTGTCGGCGATCTGAGCAAAATCCGGCATCATAGTCGTCTTCGACTGGGTATAGGGCGGGTGGGAGATAATTGCTTTTACCGCAAAACCCCATTGCTTCCGCGGTTAATCCGATAAAGATATTTGCAGATCCAATCGGTAAAACGCAGGCACTTACCAGATGGTTTTTGCGCCGGGATGTAGGATCCGTTGTCGAGGAAGCGCCCGACGTCGTTGTCGAATTCCAAGCTTCCGACAGTGATCGATCTTCCGATTCCGCCTAATATCCCAGATCGGAACTTCACGCCTGACGTCGTCCGCCCCACGGTGGGCGCCAACTGTCGAGACATCGTAGTAGTTTTCATAGACTGGGGTGCCATGAGACTACGGTAGAGACGTGGGGTAACGGAACGGCGTAGTAACACAGAACACGGGATTTTACCCAGGTTCGGTACGTCGCGACAGTACGGCGTACCTACTCCTGCCTTTCTCACTATAAGGGACTAAAGCCCGTAATTCTGGGTTACAGTGTGAGGGAATAGATCTAGCTTTACTCGGCGAGGATCAGCTTCTCGGCGAGATAACCTAGAACTTAGAGCTTATTCAACTTAGAACTTATGAAATCTATCCTCTGTCCGGCTTTATATAATAGCCGGACTAGGGCTTACAGATTAGGAAACCTAGAAGACTACGTTTTAACTGGTAACTTGGACGGTAAGGAATCCGTCTTCTTCTCCAAGCCAGATCACGCGGGCCGTGATCCGGGTTCTTCTAGAATCCGGCTTCTGCGCGTCGGCCTACTGGGCCGCCCAATGGACCTAAGCCCACTACCGCTTGGGCCACCCTGGTAGTCCGGCACTTTTGTCTACCATCTTCTATACCCCTATTCGGTATATATCCGACAGGATCCAAAAACCAAAGGAAAATTAAGCATCTAAAATTCCTAGATCCATATAAATTTACCCTTCTAGCATTCCTATATTTTTCCTACTGAAATAAAACATCTATGCTAGATGATAAACCAACCAATCAAGTAGAAAATTAAAAGTTGAGAGACCTCGTGATTAAATATGAAATGATATCAATCCATGAAATGTTGGAACATTCTCGAAAATAATGAGTAATTGACTATGTATCTAACATGTGGAAGGGCTCCTAACAATTTATAAAATACTAGTTGAATGCCCGTGCGTTGCTACGGGCCATACAATTTCATTTCTCACCCGGTATTGTGCTTTGCGGACACCCCACTCGAACAACGTCGCAAGTATACTCAATACTCATACTTCAACAACATGCCAATGGCCATTGCACGCCCACCATAGTCATTCTTATAGCCCATGATTTTGATTTTATAATTACTTTGATTTTATGGCCATGGCGACCATGTGGATCTGGTTCATGCAATCATGCTAACTCCATTATCCTAAGGTTGTTGACGCACAACGTTGGAAGCCATCACCTGTCCTCACCATAGTGGCTCACTGGATAGCATGTGCCTGAAATTGTTCTTGTGCCTATTTTTTGAAAGAGGCTGAACCCCAAGATGCTGGAGGAGATAGTTTGGCCCGGAGTATATTTGAGATAAAAGAAACCTACCAGGCACATTTTTGCAAAAAGAAAAACAACAAATCTTATATGCATTATTTAGAGTCTTATCGAAACAATACTAAGTGCAAGACACTAACATTTTAGATATCCCAACAGGATACCCATTTGGCCATTTATTTTCCCAATATGTGTCTCTAACTCCCTAAACAATTGAGCAGGATAAAAAATACAAAATTCTATCTCGGGCAACAATGGCCTCTTACACTTTCGCAATTCACAAATTTTGTATGTTTGTGTAATCCAAAATTTGCGCACATATAGATCAATATTTTCACAGACTTAAATGCTGAAGGGACGAGAGGTGAGAGCAGTGATCAGATAGAATCATGCATTGTACAAAAAAAATCAAAAAGTTCTGAAGACAGGAGGGAAGAGGGGTGAGAGAAATGATAAGATATAATAAGGACATGGGATATGCCCTGCAAGCACAATGTAGATGTTCTTCGCCTTGTTCTTGTTGCACTTGAACCATACAGTGAGGTCGGAGAAATTCATAGGGAAATTCTTCTTGGTCATCTCACCAGCTCACCAACGGTGTGAAGGTGTCCCCTTCTCGCCTTCTCCGCTAGGTCCTCCACGGCCTGGTGGCGCACCTTCTCCTGCTCTGTCTGCCACGCCCACAATCTCTGGATGACCTCCACCTGCAGCCGCGTGTCATTAAAAGAACACACACTCAACGAAAAAGAATAAAATCAGAAACATCCCCAACTGGATAAGGTAATTGAAAGCAAGCACAAGCATAATTCTATGTTCTTGTAGGAAAAACACGAAAAACATGGTTGTGTTTGTTGATTGACCTTCAATGCGTTGGAAAGGGAAAATGGAAAGCCAACTTTTTATCCCATCGAAATATGATCGACACGGACGAGAAGACTTTTAATTTTCTGTCTTTATTAGACAACGGGGTCTGTATGAAGAAACAAATAATCATACAAGGGAACCAAAAACCAAAGGAAAATTAAGCATCTAAAATTCCTAGATCCATATAAATTTACCCTTGTGGCATTCCTATATTGTTCCTACGGAAATAAAACATCTATTCTGGATGATAAACCAACCAATCAAGTAGAAAAATAAAAGTTGGGAGACCTCATGATTAAATATGAAATGATACCAATCCATGAAATGTTGGAACATTCTCGAAAATAATGAGTAATTGACTATATATCTAACAGCTAGTTGGCTGGTCTCCAGGTCCCTCTGGAGCTTCACAGTCAGCTTGTGAAGGTCCAGGTTCTCGCGGCGGAGGTTTTCAGCGTTGCCGGCATGTTCAACGATTTGTTTGGCTTTCGCCAAAGAAGCTGAAAAGCAAGTAAAGGAAGAGTTATAAACTCGGAAAACTACTTAGAAAAAAATCACAACTAAAAGCAGAGAAATTCTTACCTGTTGTTGCTGAGTGGATGCCAGTTCTGCCTCCTTATCCTCAAGAATGGAAAGAAGGGTTTTCACCTCCTTACTCTTGATGGTAAGTTTGTTGAAAAATCTCCATGTTGATGTTCTCAACAGTTTGCTGAAACACGGAAAAGAGACAAAAAATGCTTAAGTTAAAAACAAGCATAACAATGAAAAAAGCATTAAGACAAAAGTATGCATTTGACTTATTGCTTGGGGGCTAGAGATATTACCTGGCTCATACGCTGCAGACCCGACAAGTTTTCGTTGAACTCTTTTGCATAATCTGCAAAAAGAGTCCCGACGTGATTGAGGCCGTCCTGGATGACCTTGAAATCCTTGTCGAAAGTCGGAATGGGCTCCTCCTCGGCTGTGTGAGAAGGATCACCCAATTCCGAGACCGCCTTTTCTCTCGTGTCCGTTTCCGGCACAGTAGGCTGGCTGGTCTGCTGGCTTTCTTCTTCCCTGGCAGCAGTGCTTCCTTCTGCGGCCATGACCGGAGTATCCGGGGCAGTAGCAGGAGAAGGATGTGGTCCTATTTTAGCCACAGAATTAATTTTCTTCCGGCCTTTTGGCTTCAATGTTGTCGGAGCCAGACTAGAAATATAAAATACGAGATGTTAGAATTCCGAGAAAATAATAAAAATTCCTGCGACAAAGGTAGAGAAAGAAGTAACCCGAATGATTTACTTGGAAGTAGCGACGGGAACCCGTCAAGGTCGATTATCTGCTATGTAGCGGAAGGCTTCTTGCCCTTCCGTCTGCCTGCAAAGTTGGCACACATTGCGTCCAACTCGGCATCGGTCGCAAGATCTTCCTCAAGAGGATCGACAATCTGTCAAAAAAGACAAAGTCCGGGTTAAGACAATTATCCGAGAAAGAAGAAACGCAAAACCAAATCCCAAAATGTAAAAGATGTACCTTTGGATCCGGGTTTGTCGCCGTGTACATCGGCAGCTTTCCTCATATTGGTCGCGTGCTGCGACCAACTGGTTTACACGTTTCCTCAAATCCTTTGCCGTCAAAGATTTGTTCGTCGTCCGCATGGCGTCTTCGGTTCCCGAGTACTCGCACATAAATCGAGGACCGTGATGAGCCAAAGGCTGAATCCGCCTTTCTAACCAGCAAAGGACTGTATCCATGCCGGTAAGAGGTGGATCGGAGGAGACGAGTTTAGCAATGCGCCGCTTAATCCTAAGCAAATCCGGCGGCAGAGTTTGAACTGCCTCCACTGCCCAATTATCTTGGGGAGTGGCAGCGCAGTTGGTGAAAGGTGGAATCCCCGTTTCCTTTCCAGGAAACGGGATGTCTTGGTGGTAGAAGAAGGAACCAGTCCAGAATTTGACGTATTCCGATGTTTTGATCTTGGGGAACCTATCCTCTCTGAATCTACGCAGGGTGAAGCATATGGTCCCGCAAGTCGGGACTGCGCCCTCTGAGGGGTTTCGCTTAACTCCGAAGCAATACTGCCAGAAATCTAACCTAGGTTCTAATCCTAGATACCCTTCAAAGAGGGCCTGGAACCTTGCTAAATAAAGAATGGAGTTTGGAAGCAGATTGTGGGGTTGGATGTTGTAGTGGTTGAGGATTTGAAGAAAGAAGTCGGAAGGCGGAATTCCTATACGTTGAGAAATGTGCGAGGTCAGGAGAACCCTTTCCCTGGCATTGGGCAAGGGCTCGGACTCGTCTTCTTCATGCCGCCATTTCCCCTTCACAAGCAGCCCCTCCTTCTCCATTGTCGGAGGAAGGGCAGGGGACAAGGTGCACCGGCTCCAATTGCCGGACATCTCTCCCTCGTCTTCGGCTCCGGCGGCCGCAGCGGCGAGTTCTTCCCCGACGAGGAGGATTTTCTCTTCCGCCGTTTCAGGGACGAGTGGCGGAGGCGGCGCAGAGGAAGAGGCGGCCAGGTTCTCGGTCGCGAGAGGAGGATCCTCGCGGACCTGGTTGCCGGAAATTTCTCCGACGCGCTGGCGGCGGCGCGGCTTAGAGAATCGAGCTACGGGTCGATGTTGTTTATTATCTCGTCGATTTCGACGGAGACCGAGTGCTCCTCTACGGCACGCGGTGAGTCACCGGTGTTTATTCGCGGGCGGCGCAATGAGGGTCTTGAGCTTCCGACGGAGAAGTTCCGGGAAACGGTGCCGGACGTGCACGGGCTCTGCCCTCGCTAGGAACCTTGGCTCGGGGGCTATGGCCCTTGGGAGCTGGGAGGTGAATGGGAGCAGAAGAATCGCCGGAGGGATTGAGGGAGGCTATTTATAGCAGGAAAAATCTTTGAGATGCGCTTCAACGGCTCTTCGGACTGTTAGATCATCAACGCGTGTCACTCGCTGGACAATCTGGGAAATGAGGTGGCGGGTGATTATGAGTATCTCCTCGTTTCCCGCGAAAATCTTTCAGAGATACGTTTCAGGGATTCACATTTGGAACCCAAACGTCCCTGACGTCAGCATGCTTTTATCGCTGACGTAGGAAGTTCCTTCTCCATGAAGGCTCGTGGAAGAGAAAGTCAGATTTTTCCCTCAATCCGAGTTTCGCGTTAATGTATGGTTTAAGGAAAAAAAGAATCGAGACGAAGAGACAACATTTCTCGTAAATAATTCAAATTGACGAAAGACGGCGAATTGGAGTCTTAATCCTTCTTGGGGGCTACTGTCGGATATATACCGATTAGGGGTATGTCCGGCATTGTCCTAAAGAGCCGGATTACCAGGGTGACCTGATTGATAATGGATCACAGTCCATTAGGCGGCCCAATAAGCTGACGCGCAGAAGCCAGATTCTAGAACAACCCGGACCACGGCCCACGTGGTGCGGCTTGGAGTAGAAAGCGGATTCTTGCCTTCCAAGTTAGAAGCTTACCGTAGTCTTCTAGGTTTCCTTTCTGTAAACCCTAACCCAGCTATCTATATAAACCCGGACGGAAGAGAAGAACACATATAGACAATTAGCTAGAAGCCAACTCGCCGAGAAGTTGATCCTCGTCGAGTTAGCGCACCCAAACTCACATTGTACTCTGCATGCTTTAGGTTTCAACACTGATTTAGTGAGATTGCAGGAGTAGGAACGCCGCTTATTTGCGACGTACCGAAGCTGGGCAAGCTTTGGTGTCCTTGGTCGTCATACTATCAGGGACGGAACTGGGCCCCGGGCAGCCCGGGTCTTGGCCCGTGCAGTCATGTACACCTCTTAGAAATTTCACAGAATAACTAGGCAGGCAGCGGTCCAGCCCGTGTCTTTGGGCCTGAATGAGTGAGGCTAATCTACAAGCCCAGCAAAGCAGGGCTCCACCACATCCACTAACACTTCTTTCACGTCCAGACCGGTCGTAACTATCTACAGTATTTTTTCTTTCTTCCTGATCGATAGAAGGTAGCTAGCTAGGGCCGGGACGTATTTCTTCGCTAACAGAAAAACAAAAGCAGTTCGCCGTTTCCTATCGCCGCTCAATTCTCGCCCAAATCACGCCTAATGGCCAACGCCGCCGCCACGACGGCCGACGGAGAGGCGCTAATCTCGATTACGCCAAGACACCCCCACCGTACCATTCAAGATCTCGACCTGTAGAGCCACGCCCTCGTCTTGACTTGCAGAAGCAGACCACGAATCACGTCTCATCGCCTCTAAGTAGATTGCTTTTTGCCCTCTCTGCTCATAGGTAACTTTTGTATTTGATCAATTCTAATACACCCTCCGATCCGAAAAAAGTGTCGGAGGAAGTAGCCTATGTATGTACAGATTAGTACTTGGCTCCCGACACTAATTAGGGATCGGAGGGGGTACAAAACTCTGACTGCCAGTCCTAAAACTTCTACGATTAGGTTTGGCTGATTATACCACGTGAAGATAGTGGTAAATTATTTATTATCTATACAATTACAATCTATGTGTCATATATCTATCCAAAATATTTTCTGATTTTTTCTTATATTTTTAGGTTCTGATTCTTCTTCAATGATCGATGAGGGGACCAAAGCAAAGTTTCATTATTTAGGTGTGTCTCGCTATTATGTCAACACACTATTTTTGTGCTTTTCTTGTTGTCATTTGGTTAAGTATTAAACTTATGCTCCACATCAAAACTCCATTGATTCATTTTTATTGTTCTTTGGCTAATATATTATGCTGTTGGGAGGGGATCGATAGGTAATTTTCTCTCTCTAGTTTTTGGGCAATTGAAATTAGTGCGGAGACAACCTACATTGCTGGTTGCTAAGAGAGCGATAAGCTCATAATATGTATGTGGACATGTTGAATATACTCCATTTCAAGGATTAGACACTTGATCTGATAACACAAAAAGCATCAAATGGAAGAACTCGTCATGAAACCAGTCGTGTTTATATACAGTGACAGACACAAATAAAAGATCATATATCAAGAAACTCACCGGTCTGCTGCTTCCACGATCAGTAGAGATATTATCACATCAATCTTTGATTTCCAGATATCTACAACCTTCATAGCAAGCGGCTCCATTGAATCCGCAGGGACAGCTACACAACGATTCTCGTCAACAGATGAACTAACCAACCTAGCGTCATATCTGTTGAGCTCATGTTCAAGATGGAAACCTTAATTTCTGAATGTGTGTCCTTGACATATGATAGGTCTGAACCACAACAACAAACAAAAATAAATACCAAACGAAACGTGAGCATGGGTAGGAGTAGGACGGATGTTACCGTTCTTGGCATCTCATTTAGAAGGGAGTAGACGTTGGTAGCCGAAGGAGACTGGGTCGTGCACGAGGTTGGACGGCGGCAGAAGATCTAGCAACAAGATGGGACGGGGAATCGTAAAGAGGGGCGAGAGATGCGCAAAGTATCAAAGTAGATCACGAAAAACAGCGGGGGAATCAGAATCACCGACTTCTTGCATTCTTCGGCCGCCGCTGCTGTTTCCGACAGGTTGCGCTGGATCTGGACGACGGACCTGGGCTTGGCGGCGGCGCGGTCAGGCGAGGAGTCGATCGGCGAAGAGGCAAGGGGGACAACGCAGCGGAAGCCCTTGCGGTTTCCCTGCCGCCGTCTTAGAAGAGGTGGTGCAGGAGCTTGGGGGAAGTGACGCCTCACTGCATCTGAGCAGGGCGCGTATCGCCCAGCACCTGGGTACCTAGTGCCTCCGCGGGGGTGGCGTCACGACAACGAATCGCGGCGGCAGTGCGGCAGGGGATGGAGAAGAGGAGGTCGCAGCAGTGAAGGGCTCTCATCGTTTCTGTGGCCGCCGTGGTGGAGTGAACGATGAAGACTGCCGCCGCCGACGGACTTTGTCCTCCGTGACCGCCGCCGCGAGAAAGGGAGGGCGCTGGGAGAGGCCAAAATCACAAAACTAGCCCTCAGATCAAAGTTTAACACAAAATAGCCCGGCTCTAAATCTTTAATCAAAACTAGCCCATACTAGCACCGCCAAACGTCATGGCGGTAAGATAAATGAGCTACCGCCGGGAGAAGTGGCGGTATGGATCTGGACAAAATATATTAAGGCAGTTCGCTGCCCAGAGTTATAAAAGATGGATGAGATGGTGCAGCGGCTATTGTGCCTGTACTTTTCTCTTTGGTTTTGGGTTCGAATTTCACCAACCTTTTTTATAATTTTACGCATTGCAATTTTTTATACATTATTATTTTTCACCACAATGAGTGGTAAGGAATGTCGCAAAGTGCAAACCTAATATAGTTATCTATGTACACTTATAATATTAGAAAATTAAGACCAACATGTTCGATTAAATGTACTCTATCCTATCCGAAAAATATGTCGCTAGTCGTACCTTGCTTTCTTACGACACTTTTTTTCGGATCGGAGGTAGTAACTTAGATGACTAAGAAATATATTTGTATATAAAAGAAATCCAATACTTTGATTTTCTTAGGAAAAGTACTTAACTATTTATGGCTTGGCCACTTTTGTGTTTTTTTTTTCAATTGCCATGAATGAAAACTAATAATAGAGTTCCAAGTTTTTCGGTTAAAGATCTATGCAATTTTATAGGTATGTGCAGATATTTAAAACTGTATTTTTTTTTTTTGAAATGGAAGTTGAAACCCCGCCTCTGCATCAAAGTCGGCACGGTTTAGACCGACAGTCGCGCCTCCCTGAACCCGTAGCAGGCTAGATAGCCACCAATCGCGAGGTCGATGACGCCACCATTTCCCGAATCAGCGCCGACAATGCCAGAGAAAGCTCCAGCCACCACGCACGCGCCTCCCGCGATGAACCTAGACTCGGGACCCCACGATCCACCGATCCTACGCACCGCCACAAGGAGCCGCCACCAGACCCATCATTCCTGGCGGACGGGACGCCGCCACCGCCATGTCACCACGCCTCCACGACACACCGTCGAGCAATGTCGTGCCGCAGGAGAAGCACCAATAGGAAGAGAACATGCAGCCGATCCGATCGTTGATAACTTGATGTTGTGGATAGACAACTCCGGCTCCGGGATAACCAGTTCAAATCACAAAAAATCTTCATTTTTTTATATTTATTGAAAAATAAACAAAATTACGAAGTATAAAATATAGAGAACTACAGGTTTTTGAGCTATTTATTATACGAGATGAGAAAAAACAACATTGTGTGAAATAGAAAGGACTACGGCCGAGGTTTATATCTTTTTATTACACGACGGAAAAATGACACCGTATAAATTCTGAAGGACTACGGAATTTTCAGGTATTTATTACATAGTGGTGCGCTTATATAATATAAATCAATACATTTTTTTAGCTATTTTTTACACACCAAAAAATTGGGCCGTATAAAGTACTACTTCCTCCGTTCCAAAATGTAAGCCTTTTTAGCGAGCTAAAACAGTTCGCTAAAAAGGATTATATTTTGGAACGGAGGGAGTACATAATTTGTAACTATTTATTACACGGATAAAAACGTTATATAAAAAATATAGACGACTGTGTTCTTAACTACTCCCTCTGTTCAACAATATTTGACTCTATTTGTCCAAATATTTATGTATCTAGATATGTTTTAGTGTATAGATAAATTCATGTTTGAACAAATAGAAGTCAAATATTGTTAAACGGATGGAGTATACGCCAAAAAAATCAAACCGTCAATGACCACCCTAGGCTTTGAACCCACGACCAAAAACGCATTGGTGGTGCAGCCATACCAACTGAACTATCGCGTGCAAAATGTTGAATTTAGGGTAGCTACTTCTGTTGAACTGTATGTGCTGGACACTACCGTCACAGATTCCAGCGGTACCCCATTTAGCTTACCGCCATGACGTTGAGCGGTACTAAAGTGGGCTAGTTTTGGCTAAAAAATTGGAGGAGGATCATTTTGTCGGCGTTGATTTGGGAGATGGTGGCGTCATCGACCTCGCGGTTGGTGGTGATCTAGCTACCTACGGGTTTGGGGAGGCGCGACTGTCGGTCTAAATCGTGCCGACTTTGACGCTGAGGTGGGGTTTCAACTTCCATTTAAAAAAATTTGCACATACTGATAAAATTGCATAGGTCTTTAACCGAAAAACTTGGAACTCTACTATTTGTTTTCATTCATGGCAAGTGAAAAAAAAAACACAAAAGTGGCCAAGCCATAAATAGTTAAATACTTTTCCGAAGAAAATCAAAGTATTAGATTTCTTTTATATACAAAGATATTTCTTAGTCATCTAAGTTACTACCTTCGATCTGAAAAAAAGTGTCCTAAGAAAGCAAGGCACGACGCATAACCAGCTAGCTAAACTAGAGACATATTTTTCGGATAGGAGAGTACATTTAATAAAACATGTTGGTCTTAATTTTCTAATATTACAAGTCTATATAGATAACTATATTAGGTTTGCACTTTGCGACATTCCTTACTACTCATTGTGGTGAAAAATAATACTGCAGAAAAAAAATTGCAATGCGTAAAATAATAATAAAAAGGTTGGTGAAATTCGAACCAAAAATCAAAGAGGAAAGTACAGGCACAATAGCCGCTGCGCTCTCTCATCCATCATCTATAACTCTAGGCAACGAATTCCCTTAATATTTTTGTGCAGAACCACACCGCCACTTTTTCTGGCGGTAGCTCATTTACCTTACCGCCATGACGTTGGGCGGTACTGATATGGGCTAGTTTTGGCTAAAGATTTGGAGCGGGGCCATTTTGTGTTAAACTTTCATATGAGGGCTAGTTCTGTGATTTTGGCCGCTGGGAGACGAGGCTGGGTGAATCCAGTGATTCCATTTTTTCCCCCTTGCGAGTCAGGGCATTCGCTAGGTTTTCTTACTAGGCCGGGCCAGATTTAGGGACCGATGAAGCCTGCGATCGATCCGGCAGACCACCCAGACGACGTAGGTACGTTCAACTGCAATTTAATAGTGTGGGCGTGCACTTACGTGAGGTTTTAATCGATTACAATATTGAGCGGTTTTCCCTCTCGGCTAGGGTTTTCTGTTCTCTCGGCGACTCGAGGGCGACTCGAGATCGCTGTTGAGTTTACTTCCCTGATCCTGATGAGAACGTGACGAGGGATCTTCGGGCTGATCAAGGGGCGAGCGTGACTCGCTACCCGGCCTTGGGATCCTCTCGGCGACGGTTTTCTCTGTTAGGGTTCGGGGTTTTCAGCGACGATCTAAGGCATGGCGGCAGGATCGTCTAGGAGCGAGGGAGGCAGCGACCTAGAGTCAATGATGGAGCAGTTGGGGATCAAGGAGGCAGACTTGGACGATGTTGTCTTTGAAGAGGTGGTTGATCGACCAGATGAGGCAGTCAGATGGCTCGCAATTGCAAAAGTTTATACTGAGAAGGAGTATAGCGAATTTTGGTTAAAAAAAAACATGATCACAGCGTGGGATTTGGCCCAGCAAGCTCGCGTCTGCACCCTGGAGGGGAACCTATACACTATTCAGTTCAAGTGCCTTGGAGATTGGGAGAAAGTTATGGATGGTGGCCCGTGGAATTTTAGGGGAAATCCGGTTGTGTTAGCTCCTTATGATGGCTTCACTAAGCCATCGAAGGTTGAACTGAATTTTATCAATATATGGATTCAAATCCATGATCTACCTGATGGTTACCTTCCGATGGTGAAGGCTTTGGCGTCCAAAGTTGGAGATTTCATCGCATCTGAACCTGCGTCTATGGATTTTGCGGGTAATTTTGTACGGGTCAAGGTGAAGTTGGATGTTCGCAAACCACTCCGCAACCACGTCTCGATTAGTAGGGCAGGGAAGCATGAAATCTTCATGGTAAAGTTTGAAAAACTACTTGACTGGTGTGTTGTTTGTGGAATGATGGGGCATGTCTTCAAGGAGCATGGCAATGGACTCCACCCACCGTCGGCTTTGATATACAAAGACCTCCGAGCTTCTTGGAGTATCAGAGAAACGGGTAGACCCTCTTGGTCTAGAGGGAGTCAAGGAGTTAGAGGCCGTGGCCGTGGAGGTTTTGGGGGAAGAAGGAATGCACATAATGATGGTGAAGAAGAAGAAGGGGACGATCAAGACATGATACCGAGAGAAGAGGAAACAGATGACGAGGGGAACCGAAAAAGGGTAGCTTTGCCATGAAATGTCCTCTCCATGTTTGAGGTTTCTAACAAGGGCTCTGTCCCTCCTAGCCCCCTCTCAAGAGAGATCCGAAGAGGGTTAAGATGTGGGGAAATGAAGGTGGTGATGAGATCAATGAGAAGAGATCGGCGGACCTCCAAGGGGGGTACCGCCGGGAGCAATGAGTCTTATTAGTTTCAACTGTCGTGGAGCGGGCAACGACACGACAGTTCATGAGATCCGGGATCTCGCAAATAATTTTTCCCCCAAGTTTTTTTGTGTTTTAGAAACTCAGATTAGTAAAAGTGGAACATAGAGTCTTGCAAGGAGAATAGGTTATGATCATAGTTTTGCGATTGATAGTGTGGGTAGAAGTGGTGGTATTGGTATTTTCTTGAACAATGGAATAAATGTGGATGTGATTGGTTATTCATGTTACCATATTGATTTGAAAATTGTTGAGGCAGGTTCATTACCATGGAGGTTGACTTGCGTATACGGAGAGGCTCAAACAAATGAGAGGCATAAGACTTGGGATACTCTGAAAAATATCAGTACCATTAGCAATTTACCTTGGCTTTGCGTTGGTGATTTTAACGAGGTCTTGCGTCACTCGGAGTATGAAGGAATTGGACAGCGTTCTAATACCCAGATACATGGGTTTAGAGATGCTGTGGATATATGTGGACTGATGGATATTGGTTTTACTCGACACTTTTGGACCTTCGAGAAACAGGTTGTCGGTGGTTCGTATACCCGATGAGGCTAGACAGAGCTCTGGGTTCCGTGGCGTGGAGTTCTCAGTTCCCTATGGCGGTGGTATCTCACCTCACAGCAGCCTCTTCGGATCATTCCCCCATCCTTGTGAAGTTTGAGGAAACACCAAGCTTGTCAACTCACAGTAGGCCTTTTCGTTATGAATTGATGTGGGAAGAGCACGCTGAGTTGAAGACCAAGGTGACAAGTGTATGGGCGGGTAACCCCAGTGAATCGGTGGAGGATATCAAGGGGAAGCTGACTGGCCTCGCGGAAGATCTGGCGTTGTGGAACAGAAGTACTTTCGGTAATGTTAAGTTGGAAATAAAAAAGCTAAAATCCCAGCTTGCTTTGCTTCGAAATTCCCCTACCAGAAGTGGCCCGAGTCATGTGGAGCTCAAGATTAATGAGAATTTACTTGAGCTATACAATAGTAGATTGGCTAAAGTCAGGTGACAAGAACACTAAATTTTTTCACCTAAGGGCCTCTATGCGTCGAAGAAAGAACACTGTAAAAATGTTGCAGAAGGCTGATGGACAGATGACCGAAGACATTGTGGAGATGGAGGAACTTGCCTCTAATTTTTATAATAATCTTTTCACTTCGGAGGGGGTTGTAGAGATGGAGGAGGTATTATCTCATGTCCCTCAGAAAGTGACTCAGGGGATGAATGACTTACTGACTGCGCCCTATAGGGAAATTGAGATTAAAGAGGCTTTGTTCCAAATGTTTCCCACCAAAGCCCCTGGCCCCGATGGTTTCCCTGCTCACTTTTTTCAGCGTCACTAGGATGTTTGTGGAGCGGATGTGACGAAAACTGTGTTGAGAATTATTAAGGGAGAAGAGAGTGCGGAATCTATAAATCATACGGTATTGGTTCTCATCCCGAAGGTACAAAGTCCAACATCCCTTTCTCAGTTTCGTCCGATCAGTCTTTGCAACGTTCTTTATAAAATTGCTTCGAAGGTTATCTCAAATAGATTGAAACAAATCCTTCCGGATATCATATCTGAGGAGCAATCAGCTTTTGTTCCGGGAAGATTGATAACTGATAATATCATTGCGGCTTATGAATGTTTACACTTCATGAAGAGAAGTAAGGCCAAGGTAAATAGCACATCTGCTCTTAAACTTGATATGATGAAAGCTTATGACAGGGTTGAGTGGTGTTATCTGGAAGCTATGATGAAGAAACTTGGATTTGATCATAATTGGGTAGCTACAATCATGGGCATGGTGAGCTCGGTTTCGTTCTCGGTCTCTTTTAATGGGAAGAAACTTGAGGAGTTTAAGCCATCAAGAGGTATTCGGCAGGGGGATCCTATTTCACCCTACCTTTTCTTATTAGCAGCAGAGGGCCTTTCGTGCCTCCTAAAATTTCGATTACCGTCATCTCTTTTGGATGGGATCAAGGTTGCTCCATCGGCTCCGTCGGTGAATCACCTCCTTTTCGCAGATGACAGCCTGCTGTTTTTTAAGTCAAGTGTTCAAGGGGCGGAAGCGCTATCAAATCTGTTGGAGACTTATTGTGCGGCCTCGGGACAGAGAATTAATAAGGAAAAATCATCTATTCACTTCAGTAAGCAATGCCCGGATCACTTATAGGAAGGGATTAAAAATGTACTTCAGGTACACAATGAATCTCTTTCTGAGAGGTATCTTGGAATGCCAACGGAGGTGGGACAATCTCGGAGTGGCACATTTAAATTCTTGAAGGATAGGCTTTGGAATAAGGTGAAAGGATGGCTAGAGAAATTGTTATCTGCGGGTGGAAAGGAAGTTCTTATTAAATCTATTGCTCAATCACTGCCGGTATTTATTATGTCTTGTTTTAAACTCCCCAAAGGTTTCTGTGAGCATTTAAATTCAATGTTGAGGCAATTTTGGTGGGGAGTAAAAGAGGTAAGAGGAAGGTGCATTGGGTTTCTTGGGAAGCAATGACAAGGCCAAAATATATGGGAGGACTTGGTTTTCGTGATATGGAGTTTTTTAACCTTTCTCTACTAGCACGACATGCGTGGAGAATTCTTTTGGACCCGAGTTCTTTGAGTGCTAGAATTTTGAAGGCAGTATACTTCCCTAATTCAAATTTTCTTGATGCAAATTTGGGCTCCCATCCATCGCAGATTTGGCGAGCAGTTCTTGAGGGGCTCGGTGTCCAAAAAAAAGGACTTATTCGGAGAATTGGTAATGGTGAATCAACATGCATATGGGAGGACAACTGGCTGCCACGGTTATCTATGCCAAGACCACTGTTATCATTGCAAGTTAACCCTCCTCTCCGTGTCAGTGAGTTGATTGATCACACAGAAGCGCGATGGCGTAATGATTTGATTAACCAGGTATTTCTTCCTATGGATGCTTCAATGATTAAATCCATCCCTATTTGCACTTGTTCTATGGAGGATTTTTGGGGATGGATGCATGAGAAAAGCAGAGTGTTTTCGGTTAGGTCCGCTTATCGCATGCTCATCACGGAGAAAATTCAGCAAGGTGATCAGGCTGGGGGGCCCTCAAACACGATTATTGAGACGAAATCCTGGGAGTCTCTCTGGAAGTTAAAAGTGCCACCGAAAATTAAATTCTTTGTGTGGAGATTATCGAAGCATTCTTTACCTTCTGCGGATATTTTGCATAATCGTAATATGGCTGCTGCTAACACATGTTCTCTATGTGGAGATGTTGACTCCTGGAGACACTCCCTTCTTGATTGTCCAATGTCAAGAAGTGTTTGGGCTTTAGAGGAGGATGATCTGTTTGAAAAGATTCAGAATTGCGGTGAGATTAATGCAAAAAAGTGGCTGTTCATTCTTAACGATTCTCTACAGCAACATGAATTCACTCGGGTGGTTGTTAAGCTTTGGGCTGTTTGGTCGGCGAGGAGGAAGGTGATCCATGAAGATATCTTTCAAAGCCCTTACTCAATCCACTGTTTTGTTGGAAGATATATCAAAGAATATGAAGATGCAAATAGGTGTTCTTCGACTATACCCACAGCTCTAAATCCTATTGGTCTCGGATGGGTTCCTCCTCCAATGGGCTCGGCTAAGATAAATGTGGATGGGGCTGTTGGGAGTCATGGTAGATTGTGTTCAGCTGCTGCTATATGTAGAGATCATAATGGTACTTAATTGGGTTCTTCGTTGATTGTGGTGGAAGGGATAAGCGATCCAGAGGTCTTCGAAGCACTGGCGTGCCGGGAGGGCATGTCTCTAGCTACTGATCTAAACCTGAACCAAGTCCTACTTGCGTCGGATTGCAAGAATGTGGTGGAAGCAATTAATAACATTGGTCTGGGAGCGAATGGACCAGTTGTTAGAGAGGTGCAAAGGAGGTTTAGATCACTTGATCAGCGTGTTGTGGTTCACGAGAGGAGATCTCTGAATGTGGAAGCTCATAATCTCGCAAAATTTGGCCTCTCTTTGGAGATAGGTAGACATATGTGGTTAGGTACACCTTATTGTTCATCTCTACCTGTAACTTTGGTAACTGATTAATACATAGCGAGAGTTTTTATCAAAAAAAAAACTGCAATTTAATAGTAACCTCGATGATGGTTGAACTCCATCGATTTCTCGATCCAACGGAATTGAAGTTTCGCCAGCTAAATATTACTCCCTCCGTCCAGGTTTACCAGGCCTCTAAGAGAAATCACCGCGACCAAGGCGTGATTTTAGTGGCTGCGTGGCCTGCCAATGAGTTGACTAACGCAGTTAATTTAGGCATGCATAACGTCTCTTCAGCGGAGAGAAATAACTGGAAACAAAACCAGGTTCGGGAGAGTTTTTTTTGCGCAAATTTAGCTGTGCATGCAGTGGACAGTTTCCTTTTCCCGTCTCTCCCTCCTTCCCTGCGCAGTGGACCAGTTAACACCGCATGCAAAGGGATACCACACAATTCACACGCCATGCAAACTTTCCGTTTCACACCAGCTACACACATGGAAACGCAACGACTATGGGGGGGGTTTCCAAGCGATTTCACATTAATCACGGATCGGTTTCTTAGGGAATTAAATTTTACGGGCCTTGTGGCCACTTCATTCCTGGACAAATAGAAATCTCTTAGAGGCCTGGTAAACCTGGACGGAGGGAGTACAGTAGTTAACACGTACAGTACGTCACTAATTAATTAACCACACCGTGTATTGGTGAGGGCGGGATTGCGTGTCATTAAAGTATCACGAACATAACATGGAGCAAGGCCTAGCATTGCTGCCCAGAGAAGTGCGAGCGGAACAACTAAAAACGCCGTTGTAGACACTTCTTTCTCTTTCTCTTTCTCTTGCTAAAAAAAGTGTACAAGACACCCCTGTGTTTGACGTAGCTGCTAGTTAGTTGTCATAAAGCCAGTTCCTGTTTTCTGACACCCACGCTAGAGTACACTTCTTTCTCTTGCTGTCGCTAGCGTAAAGGCATCCACGCTAATTGCTACATATTTTCTATACATTTTGCATCATTTTTATGAATTTTCTTAGGACTAACCTATTAACAAGATGCCATAAAGCCAGTTCCTGTTTTCTGCTAATTTTTATTTTTAAAAAAGTTGTTCTGAAAATATTCTCGAAATTGGACCAATGCTACATCTTGATGGTGCCTTGACGGGGAGACTTCTTGATGATGATTAAGTCCCCGGCAATGGCGCCAGAAATTCTTGTTGCTATAATGGTGTGTTGGGAACCCCAAGAGGAGGGTGTGATGAGTGCAGCGGTAAGAATTTCCCTCAGTTAATAACCAATGTTATCAATCCAGTAGGAGAAACGGGATCTTCGGAAGGTTGATGCCACTAACGGTGGTGATGGCGCCTCAGCAGTGTCAGCAACAACGCGGAACCTGCACACAACACAACCAAAATACTTTGTTCCAACAGTACAGTGAGGTTGTCAATCTCACCGGTCTTGCTGAAAACAAAGATTAGACTAATAGTGTGGAAAATAGTGTATGTTTGTAGTAAGTAGATAAAGCAGGGAATTGTAGTGGTTTGTTTAACAGTGTAGGAAAATGGACCGGTGTTCATAGGCACACTAGTGGTGTCTCTCTATACAAGATAGCACGCTGGGTGAACAAATTATAGCTGGGCAATTGACAAATAGAGGTTGTACCGTAGTGCACATTCATGACATGATGACTACTATGATATTTAGTGCGGGCATTACAACAATATACATAGACCGTAATCCAACTGCATCTATAACTAATAATCCATCCTCAGGTTATCATCCGAACCCCCTGAGATAGTTGCAAGCAACAGATAATCGCATTAAGAAATGTGTTTAATGTAAACAATGATTGTGCACGCGGGCACTCACACCGCCGTTTTCTCCTAGTGGCAACAATACATCCTCCCCCTTCACGTTTCTGTCACTCGAGCACATGCGAAAAGGAGGCATGAACCCAACTATCGAGCATAAATACTCCCTCTTGTAGTCACTAGCAACTACTTGGCCAGAGCAACCACTATCAATGGAAAGCATGCAAGATCAAAAATAACATATGCAATAAAGACTATAATCAACTTGGCATAAGTTCAATATTCATCTGATTCCAGCAAACACAACACATAGAATTACATAAGAACAATCTCGATCATGTTAGGCAGCTCACGAGATCTAAACATTGAGGCATAGGAGGAGAAGACAACCATCTTGCAACTGCTATGGACCCGTACTCGGAGGATGAACTACTCAGGCATCACTCCGGAGGCAGGCATGGTGATGAAGAGGCCTCCCGTGATGATCTCCTCTCCGGCAGGGTGCCGGGAGACAGCTTCAGAACCCCCTGATCTAGGGTTGACGACGGCGGCGGCTGCGGAACCTTTCGGGGATTTTTGATCAGGTGCTTAGGGTTTTCCTTCAGAAGGGAATAAATAGGAAAAAGGGCAGTGTTGGTGGGCCACCAGGGTGGCCTCACCACCCCCAGGCAAGGCCAGGGGGGACGTGCTGGCTATGGTGAGGGCCCCCTGGTGCCTGTCTTCGACTCCTCTTCGGACTTTTGGATGCTTCCGGGGAAAATAGGAACTTCGGGATTCGTGGGGTCCAATTTCGAGAATATTTCTAGAACAACTTTTCTAAAATAAAAAACAGCAGAAAACAGGGAATTGGCAGTTGGCATCTTCTTAATAGGTTAGTCCCGGAAAACGTGTAAAAATGCTATAAAGAAGGGAGCAAACATGTAGCCGGAGAGGAGATCATCACCGGAGGCCTCTTCTTCACCATGTCTGCCTCTAGAGTGATGCGTGAGTAGTTCATCCTTGGACTACGGGTCCATAGCAGTAGCTAGATGGTTGTCTTCTCCTCCTATGCCTCCATGTTTAGATCTCGTGAGCTGCCTAACATGATCGAGATTGTTCTTATGTAATTCTATGTGCTGTGTTTGCTGGGATCCGATGAATATTGAACTTATGCCAAGTTGATTATAGTCTTTATAGCATATGTTATTTGTGATTTTGCAAGCTTTACTTTGCTAGTGGTTGCTCTGGCCAAGTAGTTGCTAGTGACTCCAAGAGGGAGTATTTATGCTCGATAGTGGGTTCATGCCTCCTTTTCGCCTGTGCTCGAGTGACAGAAACGTGACGGGGGAGGATGTGTTGTTGCCACTAGGAAGAAAACAGCAGTGTGAGTGCCCGCGTGTACAATCATTGCTTACATTACACACATTGCTTAATGCAATTATCTGTTGTTTACAACTTAATACCTAAGGGGATTCGGATGTAAACTTGAGGGTGGATTATTAGTCATAAATGCAGTTGGATTATGGTCTATGTATATTGTTGTAATGCCCGCACTAAACACCATAGTAGTCATCATGTCATGAATGTGCACTACGGTGCAATCTTTATTTGTCAATTTCCTAGCTGTAATTTGTTCACCCAACATGCTATCTTTTATGGAGAGACCACTAGTGAACCTATGAGCCCCGGTCCATTTTCCTACACTGTTAAACAAACCACTACAATTCCCTGCTTTATTTACTTACTGCAAGCATACACTATTTTCCACACTATACGTCTAATCTTTGTTTTCAGCAAGACTGGTGAGATTGACAACCTCATTGTACTGTTGGGATAAAGTATTTTGGTTGTGTTGTGTACAGGTTCCGCGTTGTTGTTGACACCGGTGAGGCGCCATCACCACCGTCAGTGGCATCAACCTTCCGAAGATCCTCTTTCTCCTACTGGATTGATTACCTTGGCTCTTAACTGAGCGAAATTCTTACCGCTGCACTCATCACACCCTCCTCTTGGGTTTCCCAACGCACCATCCATAGTTTCCGTAGCAAGAATTTCTGGCACTATTGCTAGGGATTTAAAGTCAACTCTGCAAGCGATCAATGTGCTATTGCCATTAGCGAGAAAAGAATGATGTTTACATTGTTTACGTTACACACTTTACTTAATGCAATGATCTATTGATAGCAACTTAATACTCGAGGTTTGATTGGATTACGCTCTAAGGATGGATTATTAGTCATAGATGCAGTTGGCTAATAGTCTATGAATTATGTTGTAATGCCCGCATGAATCACATAGTAATCATCATGTCATGTATATGCACTATGGTGCAGCCTTTATATCTGCCAATTTACCAGCTGTAATTTGTTTACCCAGCATGTTATCTATCTGTTTTAGAGAGACACCACTAGTGAAACTTTGGACCCCGGTTCATTTTTTTACACTGATAATACAACCACTGCAAGCACTGTTCTTTTACTGCAAACATTGTTTTCCTTTCATTCACTACAATCATTGCTCTCTTTTCATTCAGTGGAAACAAACCTTGTTTCCCACACTATACGTCTAATCCTTTGTTTTCAGCAAAACCGGTGAGATTGACAACCTTACTGTTTCGTTGGGACCAAGAAACTTGATTGTGTTGTGTAGATTCCACGTTGCTGCTCAACCGGTAGTGCGCCCTGCCAAAATCAGCTGCCAACAACCTTCTGAAGTGATTTATTTCTCCTATTGGTCGATTCAACCTTGTTTTCTTTCTGAGGGAAACTTGCTACTGTGCTCTTCATACATTCCACTTGGGGTCTCCCAACGAACGCGTGTCACATGCCATCACGGCGCCGCTCGCCTGAACATCGTGATGATTACAGACGCACCGACGGGGACGTGGACGCTCTCCCGATCGTGATCGGCACGGTGACCGAGCTGATGATCGACGCGGTGATCGTAGTGACCGTGGTGACTATGATCACCGTGATCGCCGCCAGGATGGTGACCGCCACAAAGATGACCATGGTGACTGTCGTCGTGACGATTATGACCGCCATGATCGGCGCAATGATGTAGGAGGTCATGGTGCACACAGATATGATAGGGTCCACTGTGACGGTGGTGGGCTCGACGTCGTGATGGACGCCGCAGGTGCGCACCCACATCCTATGAAGACACCACTTGCCAGATATGTAAAATCCATGCCCACTCCGCAAAGTTCTGCTAGTGGCGCAAAGGTGATGACTCGATGGCGATGGAGGTGACCGTGAATGCAAGGGTGCTCATGTTACCTCCTACGGTGTCGACACCAACTACTACTCGGACACGGGAGCAACACACGATATCGGAGGGCAGCTGAACAAGCTGATCACCTGTGACAAGTATCATGGACATAACTGCATCCACACTGCAAACAATACTGGTATGAAAATTGAGCATATTGGCCACTCTACAATGCATAGTCCTAATGATTCCCTACATCTATAAAATGACTTGCATGTCCCTAGTGCATCCATGAATCTTCTTTCAGTTCATAAATTGACCCTTGACAATATTGTGTTTATCAAATTCCATCCTTTTTTTATTAAGGATCAGGACACAAGAAGAACCCTGTTTAAAGATCCCTGTCGTGATGGTCTCTACCCATTAGTGCCCATTTCCACTGGATGAACCAGGCAAACCTTTGTTTCAATAAATCCATCTTCATACACTTGACATCGTCGTTTAGGACATCCTTGGTCATTCATAGTTCAAAAAGTTCTTAGATAGAAATGTTAATAACCGTTCATACTTCGTCCGGATGAAATAGATCGGTAGTTACCATCATCGTTCTATTGTTCATCCCCGTCTTCCATCATAACCCCTTTTTCTCCGTGCTTGGTCCAAACATTATAGCCGGACATGAAATCAGACTGAAGTAGGTGGCTCTGAATGACTCTTGAGGAAGTGTGATCCTTCTCATTCCGATAGTCAACACATGAACAAATCATAAAGCCATCCCGACGCTAGTTTGCCTCGCCCGCAAGGCGAAAAGAACGCATGTCTTCTCTGTATGCGGCAGAGCGTCGGTCACCATACATCCATAGATGGCTCATCTGCATCATAGAACAATATATCAAACGCAACCACCATGCTAAAATTAGTACCACGCGGTCTAAACAAGAAAATAGATGGTAACCGTTTAGGACACTTGGAAAAAATGAGATGGAAGCTTAAGTGTGGCTCGGGCACCTCATATCATGTTTGTCTTGTGTAAAAACAAGTAACATCGCTCTAACAAGCATTTCATCGATCACCTCTAGTGCATACGAAGAAAAAAAACTAGCACAAACCTACATCACCTCCCACCAGAAAAAATACGAGAGACGGGAGGGGCTGACATAAATATAGGGCGAGCCCAATAGTCCCGATTTGAGATACAAACCGGGACTAAAGAGAAGGGGGGCACAGGCCGAAGCGGGCCTCACACCTCTTTAGTCCCGGTTTGTATCTCAAACCAGGACTATCGGGACCTAACGGGCCCGGACTAGAGGGTGCCGTGGGCTGCGGCGTTTTTTGTGCGACGTGTCCGGACCTTTGTTCCTGGCCCAGGCCACGGTCGAGAATAATGGTCCGGACGAAAGGGTCATTTTCCACTAGTGAATTATTGAGAGGCTAGATTAAACCTTGCCTTTTTCGGGACAGATTGCAGTGTTGATAGAACTTTTTTTTTATTTGTCTTAGCTCACACGCGCTGACCGGATTCTAAAAGTTTAGGACGCTAGGGAGAAGATATGGGGGAGGCGGATGACGAACATGAGGTCTCTCGACGACGGAGCGGCAAGGCGTGACTGCATGTGTCATACAGATGAGAGGCAACCATCCATCATAAACTTAGGCAACCGCCCCTTTCCTCGGTACTCCACCTCAGCACGTGCTCAGCTCCTTTCCGCTGTCTGCCACCACCGACGCAGCCTCCGAGGTGCACCGTTGCAAGGGACCGCCGCAGGAGGAGAAGGACGAGAAGACGGGGGCTGTTACCAGCAGAGGCGCCTAGCGTGGAGGCACGGGCGAGCGACCTCTGTTTTGGATCGAGCGTTTGACTTGGGAAGGAAGAGGAAGCCTCTTTTCGCTGCAAGTTGATTTCCGGTTTCGTGCAAAACTGGCCCGACGACGTACGACGTTACCACGTTGCTACCACAAATTATATATTAGAGATAATGAATAATTGGTATTGTTGTAACTCGTTGGTTTTAAAGAATTACTCCCTCCGTATCAAAATATATGATGTTTTAGCGTTTTCTATATAAACTGTATCTAGACATGTTTTACTGTGTAGATTCACATGAATCTACGCACTAAGATATGTTTTGTCTAGTAAATAGTAAAACATCTTACATTTCGATACCGAGGGAGTATTACAAGCGAACCTACAATGGGGTGTTTTTTGGCATTTATTTATGCGACGCTCCACGTCTCGTGCTCTTAAAGTTTCAACCGAGAAGAACCGGTTGGCGCATACAGAGCCTAACTGGATGTTGGTTTTTTTCCATCCTCGATCATTCCATGTAACTCTAAAAACCAACAGAGATCTCTAAGCGGTGGGACGACATGCACGACTTCCTCCTCGAAGGAGTCTAGAAATGATAGTGGGTGTTTCTCTTACATTCTCTAGAATGCATGGAAAGAGAGAAACAGGGAGATCGTTGTCAAAGAGCGCAGCACCAGAGGGCATCCGCGGCGGAGGAAAGAATACATTGGCGGGGCTGGACGCCATATGTAACGGGTATCTATGTTTTTTTTAGAGTATCTTTGGTAATATGTAACAAAAAGAAAATGGTCTTGGGTGGAGGAGATGAGATTTTATATAGGTTGAGTGATGTGACGATCACATCAACGTAACCTATGCTTCTTTCTGGGTGTCCTTCCCTCCAAGGTGATAGGAAAGCCATGTGGTGCCGTTGACGTGACCTCGTCGCAACGGCAGACAAATCAACAATCAAATCTTCCTAGGGCTATAAGAAGGGTGGCGCGATCTCCCTTATGGGCACCACATCTCGATTCTAGCCCACGCACACGCATTCCGTTCAACCGGCCTCGACGAACTAGATTCCCCTCCCTCTTCACATGTTGTGTTTTGTTCGTCTCTGTCCCTGAATTTTATCGATTCTATGCCCCTGAAATTAAGTTCCATCTAGTGATATAGGATCGATCATGTGGAAAATCATCTATTCCCTCCGTATCAAATTGTAAGATGTGTTTTAACATTTCCTACACAAAACGAATCTAGACATGTTTTAGTGTAAGATGCATATGAATCTATACACTAAAACATGTCTAGATACGCTTTGTCTAGAAAATGCTAAAACATCTTACATTGTGATACCGAGGGAGTATATTTTTTTCGCATTTATGATTGTGGCGATGGATCACATTCTCATCCTCTTCCCCTGATTTAGATCTAAATTTTTTGTGCCTTCTATGGCGAACAAACCAGTATGGGGATCTTGTGTGTAACGTTGTAAGACGATTTTTGTTTTACATACAGGAAACCCTACAATACTTGTGTACATACATATAGGGTGAAGTAAAATCAATGCATGTGGATTCATAGGCACATCCGGAGGCCAAGTCGTTCGTGGTTTTCTCTTTTTCATTCATTTTCCGTGGGAACATTCATGTCCTTCCCAACATAACAAACCATACTTTTATTTCCATGTCCTAAGCCTGGACCGATACCAACTACCCCATCTCATTCCACTTTTATTAGACTTACCTCGAGATAAATAAATTACGGATATTGATCATAGGAGATAAAAAAATGTAAGTGGCATAAAAAAACAAAATACCAGACGAGTGACCACTAATATATTCCAAAATCTAAGGAAAGAAGATTTTTGCATAAACTTATAATTTCGGACGGTGATTTTTTTATTATGATATTAAAAATTTATTATTTTTCTTAATTGTTTAAAGTTTGATCCAAACATTAGCCAAAGGTTATAGAAAAAAGGTTGTTGCAAGGACGTTCTACAGTGTAGAATATTCTATTTTTCCACCTTAATATATAACAATCACATACACCATATATTCCTATTTACTTACATCTAAGGGAAGCAACCATACACTCTAGAGACATGTATTTATTAGAAGTTACAATTTAAGCTCGTCGTGAAGATGTTTAAGGATATGGAAACAACAAAATATGTAAATATGCCCTAAGACTCATACGAGTGTCATATACTAATGTTTGTACATATTGATTTTGTATTTCGTCGTTTCCATTAAAACTAGAGGACTCGATTTGATAGAAAGGTCTCTTGGGAATCAATGCAACAAAAGAATGGCATGGTAGTTTTTGTAAAGTGTCGCTTTAATTTATGTAAACCATGTGTTTAACCACAACCATTTGTTTGTATAAGAATTACATTGCATCTTAACATTTTGCAGAAGTTCTATGTGGTTATTTTTAGTAAGTGTGATAGAAAACTATACTATTTAAGAGACATAAATACGCCGAGTAGGAGGAGAATATAGAGGACACTCTGGATTATTACACTCAGAGGAAGAAGCTGAAAAGGAGGCTATATCACGGATGAGTTGCATGACGTCGAAGCTAGATTAGAAAATGATTGGTTGAAGCGGAGCAACATATGGGATTCCGTGGAGGAGAAATCGATTAATCTATCCCCATCACTTAGTAGTTCAGTAGTTATCTCTTCGAATTTTTTAGTATAATGTGTAATTTTTTTGCATTGATTTTATTTTCATGTGATTTTGTTTATATAAGAAAATTAGATCGTAAATGGTTTGAGTTGATTTTGCTTTGTTTTTTCTTGAACTTTCGTGTTTAGGTTTGTGCAATCAGAAATAATTTTAAGAAAGGTTTTGTGTTTTATCCAAATATTCTCAAGATTCATGAATCTCAACTTTTAGTTTTTCTAGTTTTGTTTTATTTGTAGTTTATTAGGTAAAACCTATGTTCAAAATATCGGCCGATATTCCGATAAATCGGCCAATTTATCGTTTATCGGTGTCTAGCCGATAAGATAAATTGGCCGATATTTCGGCCGATATTCCGATATTTCAACCGATATTCCGTTAAATCGGCCGATTTACCACTTATCGGGGGTCGACCGATAATTTCCCGATAAGCGGTATCTTGGACAGTGCGGTAAAACACTTGTATGATTTCTTCGGATACACTTTTCAAAATAAAAAACATGTCTATCCATTCTGAGGTAAAATTTAAACAAGGTTATATGATGATTAAAAATGATGATGTGTGTATGCCGACTGCTTGCTGAGATTGTGTGTCCCCATCTCCATCTCCATCTCCATCCCCAATTATATGAGGATTATCTTGCATCTCTCCTCTCTTGCCAGCTGATACCTCTTTGACAATTATCATTTTTGTAGATGATTCTCACAATGTAAGTTATGAAGTCTCATTCTTAAAAGTATATTCGGAATTCCTTCTTCCTCTTGGACGAACCAAACGAAGGACTCCACTTGAGGTGGCCTCTTTATCTCACATTTCTTTCCTTGATTGCCATCATTCTCGAGCTAATATGGAAGGGATCAAGCATTTGGGGAATGACCATGTCAAGATGCTCTCGCATAGGCATTTAACAAGCACCGGTATGGTGGCGTGCAACCGTACCAGCCAACGTACCATTTTTCGTTGGCATCGTCAGATCAAACGGATTTGAAGACTCTCGAAAATCTAATTCTGTCCACTGCCAACACAAAGAGGAGAGGGAACAACCACCAGAAACAAGGCCAACATCATTCATCACCATCACGAAGTGCTCCCGCCATCACAACTCCATCCCCATCTCCATCTCCATCTCCATCTCCATAGCCATACTAATTTTTCTGTAACCGCACTTTACTTTCTTGTAAAAATCTTTCTTAATTAATAGACTGGGGCAAATCTTTTACCTCCATTAAAAGAAATCCTCATGCAATGCGAAGAGAGTTTACTGTATAAAAGTCAAAGCTTCTCGATAGACTTCTTTCAAAAAGTTACACTCTTTATCTCACGCTTCTTTTGATATATTGAACGCGTTTTTTCGACGTCGTATGCAAAAGTTATGGCCGTTTTACGATTTATTTTTGAATTTTGCATAAAAGGTCAAATGGAGTATTTCAAATTTTCTATATCAACTAGACAGTGCACTCTACCCACATATCCAAGGAATTTATTTTTTGAACGTTTTATCATTTTCGTTTGTGATGTAGAAAAGTAAAAAAGGCGGTCCACGGGGGGGGGGGGGGGGTGTGGTGGTGTGTGGAGGGAATTTTTTTCAAAACTTACCGCTGGCCAACAAAAATAGTGGTTGGCCAGCGGTATAGTTAGCGCTGGCGAACAAAAGTGTTGCCCAGCAGTAACCATACCGCTGGCGAACCAGCTCGCTGTTCGCCAGCGCTAAGTAACCATACCGCTGGCGAACAAAGTGCCCTGTTCGCCAGCGGTATTTGCTGCCGCCCGTAGCCGCGCGCAGCCCCGACGCCCGCTGGTACCGCTGGCGAACGAAGTGCCATGTTCGCCAGCGGTAGCTAACTTAGCGCTGGCCAACAGGGTGGCGCGTTCGCCAGCGGTAAGTAGCACTGGCGCACAGGTATTCCTGTTGGCCAGCGGTAACTTGGTGGCTATAGCCTGTTTCCTACTAGTGATGTTTTAACATTTCCTACACAAAACGAATCTAGACATGTTTTAGTGTAAGATGCATATGAATCTATACACTAAAACATGTCTAGATACGCTTTGTCTAGAAAATGCTAAAACATCTTACATTGTGATACCGAGGGAGTATATTTTTTTCGCATTTATGATTGTGGCAATGGATCACATTCTCATCCTCTTCCCCTGATTTAGATCTAAATTTTTTGTGCCTTCTATGGCGAACAAACCAGTATGGGGATCTTGTGTGTAACGTTGTAAGACGATTTTTGTTTTACATACAGGAAACCCTACAATACTTGTGTACATACATATAGGGTGAAGTAAAATCAATGCATGTGGATTCATAGGCACATCCGGAGGCCAAGTCGTTCGTGGTTTTCTCTTTTTCATTCATTTTCCGTTGGAACATTCATGTCCTTCCCAACATAACAAACCATACTTTTATTTCCATGCACTAAGCCTGGACCGATACCAACTACCCCATCTCATTCCACTTTTATTAGACTTACCTCGAGATAAATAAATTACGGATATTGATCATAGGAGATAAAAAAATGTAAGTGGCATAAAAAAACAAAATACCAGACGAGTGACCACTAATATATTCCAAAATCTAAGGAAAGAAGATTTTTGCATAAACTTATAATTTCGGACGGTGATTTTTTTATTATGATATTAAAAATTTATTATTTTTCTTAATTGTTTAAAGTTTGATCCAAACATTAGCCAAAGGTTATAGAAAAAAGGTTGTTGCAAGGACGTTCTACAGTGTAGAATATTCTATTTTTCCACCTTAATATATAACAATCACATACACCATATATTCCTATTTACTTACATCTAAGGGAAGCAACCATACACTCTAGAGACATGTATTTATTAGAAGTTACAATTTAAGCTCGTCGTGAAGATGTTTAGGATATGGAAACAACAAAATATGTAAATATGCCCTAAGACTCATACGAGTGTCATATACTAATGTTTGTACATATTGATTTTGTATTTCGTCGTTTCCATTAAAACTAGAGGACTCGATTTGATAGAAAGGTCTCTTGGGAATCAATGCAACAAAAGAATGGCATGGTAGTTTTTGTAAAGTGTCGCTTTAATTTATGTAAACCATGTGTTTAACCACAACCATTTGTTTGTATAAGAATTACATTGCATCTTAACATTTTGCAGAAGTTCTATGTGGTTATTTTTAGTAAGTGTGATAGAAAACTATACTATTTAAGAGACATAAATACGCCGAGTAGGAGGAGAATATAGAGGACACTCTGGATTATTACACTCAGAGGAAGAAGCTGAAAAGGAGGCTATATCACGGATGAGTTGCATGACGTCGAAGCTAGATTAGAAAATGATAGGTTGAAGCGGAGCAACATATGGGATTCCGTGGAGGAGAAATCGATTAATCTATCCCCATCACTTAGTAGTTCAGTAGTTATCTCTTCGAATTTTTTAGTATAATGTGTAATTTTTTTGCATTGATTTTATTTTCATGTGATTTTGTTTATATAAGAAAATTAGATCGTAAATGGTTTGAGTTGATTTTGCTTTGTTTTTTCTTGAACTTTCGTGTTTAGGTTTGTGCAATCAGAAATAATTTTAAGAAAGGTTTTGTGTTTTATCCAAATATTCTCAAGATTCATGAATCTCAACTTTTAGTTTTTCTAATTTTGTTTTATTTGTAGTTTATTAGGTAAAACCTATGTTCAAAATATCGGCCGATATTCCGATAAATCGGCCAATTTATCGTTTATCGGTGTCTAGCCGATAAGATAAATTGGCCGATATTTCGGCCGATATTCCGATATTTCAACCGATATTCCGTTAAATCGGCCGATTTACCACTTATCGGGGGTCGACCGATAATTTCCCGATAAGCGGTATCTTGGACAGTGCGGTAAAACACTTGTATGATTTCTTCGGATACACTTTTCAAAATAAAAAACATGTCTATCCATTCTGAGGTAAAATTTAAACAAGGTTATATGATGATTAAAAATGATGATGTGTGTATGCCGACTGCTTGCTGAGATTGTGTGTCCCCATCTCCATCTCCATCTCCATCCCCAATTATATGAGGAATATCTTGCATCTCTCCTCTCTTGCCAGCTGATACCTCTTTGACAATTATCATTTTTGTAGATGATTCTCACAATGTAAGTTATGAAGTCTCATTCTTAAAAGTATATTCGGAATTCCTTCTTCCTCTTGGACGAACCAAACGAAGGACTCCACTTGAGGTGGCCTCTTTATCTCACATTTCTTTCCTTGATTGCCATCATTCTCGAGCTAATATGGAAGGGATCAAGCATTTGGGGAATGACCATGTCAAGATGCTCTCGCATAGGCATTTAACAAGCACCGGTATGGTGGCGTGCAACCGTACCAGCCAACGTACCATTTGTCGTTGGCATCGTCAGATCAAACGGATTTGAAGACTCTCGAAAATCTAATTCTGTCCACTGCCAACACAAAGAGGAGAGGGAACAACCACCAGAAACAAGGCCAACATCATTCATCACCATCACGAAGTGCTCCCGCCATCACAACTCCATCCCCATCTCCATCTCCATCTCCATAGCCATACTAATTTTTCTGTAACCGCACTTTACTTTCTTGTAAAAATCTTTCTTAATTAATAGACTGGGGCAAATCTTTTACCTCCATTAAAAGAAATCCTCATGCAATGCGAAGAGAGTTTACTGTATAAAAGTCAAAGCTTCTCGATAGGCTTGTTTCAAAAAGTTACACTCTGACCACTGTACTAGCTGTTACACTTCATGCTTTTGTCTTCAAGACACCTAAATTAGGTATTGGAAAGCAGTTCACTGTCTTATCCTGAAGGTATGGATCTTGTGCCTCAGCTGACCTACTGATCCTACCCATAGTTCCAACATGCTCTGGTGCCAAGGGAAAGAAACCCATGCATGGATACAAGTCTAGAAAAGGCCTTCTCCACAAGGATCCCTATACACGAAACAGGTCACACAACCTTGACCATCTGTACTATAAACGTTACACACTTGCATGTACAATACATACATACAAAAACACATCACATTACGTAAAGATCTATGCTTGAAAAAGTACCGTTCCATCCTCAACCATCAGTCCATCACCCGCTCATATTCCAGAATTTCCTAGAAGGTCGGGAAACCTTCCCGATGATCCAGAGGAGAAAGATGACACCCCATCCGAGCTCATTGTCCTTGGCCGTCCTCGGCTGCTGCTCTTGACTTGTTTCAACGCCATTGTTTCTTCTCTGCAGGATGCCCTTGAGAGCAACGGCCTCCACTGCCTCGTAGACCATGGTTGCTCTGTATGTTGTTGGCTGTGAAGACTTGAGCATGCATCGGTCGAATATTTATACTCGACCTGCTTGATGCTGCAGGCAGGAAGGAACGAAGCAAGAGCTGGCTGGCTTGGCAGCCACGGAAGTAAAGTTGGCTGTAAGCAGGATGTCGCCATGTCGGAAGCCTCCCTATAGGTCAAACAGTCAAGCTACTATGATATATATATGTGCGATGATAATGATGTCTGAAATCACTGGAGGAGCCACCTATATACAGGTTAAAAACAGTCAAACTACTATAGTATGTATGGTGATGATGATGGTCCGAAATCATTTGACAATGTTTCGCGGGGTAGCCACGCTTCTGGCACGAGCACTAGATCGGTGTTCCTTTTTTTTATAATGTAGGGGTATGTATTTGCAGGACTAGGCATCGGAGTCGATTAATTAATCTGTAATTTTTTTTTTGTCGACAGTTTCTCGCATGGGATGATCCATGAATTAAACTGCAATCCCGTGCTCCGGGGAACTTATCAGTCCATCGATCTTGTGTGTTACTACGTTGTAAGTAATATTTGGCTTAATGGCTTTCCATGCACGCAACCCTACAATACATGTATATAAACAAACATGATGAAGTCAAATAAATGCATGTGGATAGGTAGGCACATCTAGTGTCCAAGTCGTTCGTATTTTTCTATTTTTCAAAAAAAAATAAATTGTGGGAACATTCATGTTCTTCCTAACATAACAAACTGCCTCTCGGGTCGCCTCCTCTCGGGCGACCCCGGAGGCCCCTGAAATCCTAGCCAACCACCCCTCCTTCCTTGCGTATCTGCGGCCGCTGCCGTCCCTGGCACAACCTTGTCTGATCTCTTTGGACAACTCAACTCACATGCTATGAGGCAAAATATGCTCTCTGCCACGGGCCAAGACGGAGACTTCATGAGTTCTGCACATGCGGCACGCCACGATCGTGGTGACTACCGTGCTGATAACCGCAACCGAGGTGACTACCGTGGCCGATCCCCCGATCGCCGCGATCAGGAGTACATGCCAAGATGGAGGCCGTGATCACCATGGTGACTATGATCACCGCGAGCGCCGTGGTGACTACGATCACCGCGAGCGGCGCCAGGAGCCAAATCGCCGCGACTATGAGCCAAACCGTCGTGACTACGACAATCCACGCGACAATAGGCACAATGATGATGGGCAACGCCGTACTGATGGTGGAGGACGCCGTGATGGAGGAGGCCGCCGTAAGGGTGGTGATCAAGACCGACGCCGTGGATGGCGCAAGCGTGCTCCCACACCGTATGAGGACATTACCTGCCAAATCTGCAAGATTCATGGGCACTCCGCGGGTAATTGTTGGTGGCGCCATCGTGATGACTCTGATGATGAGAGGGGTGACCGTGACAACAAGAAAAATGCAAATGCAGCGGCTTGTGGTGTTGATACCAATTGGTACTCCGACATGGGTGCAACGCATCACATCACCGGAGAGTTGAACAAGCTCACCACGTGTGACAAGTACCACGGGCATGACTGCGTCCACACTGCAAATGGTAATGGTATGAAAATAAGTGATATAGGCAACTCAACTTTGCATACTCCTCATAATTCCTTGCATCTTAAAAATGTACTTCATGTTCCTAGTGCTTCCATGAATCTCCTTTCTGTCCATAAATTGACACTCGATAACAATGTCTTTATTGAATTCCATCCATATTTCTTTTTGATTAAGGACCAGGCCACAAGGAGAACTCTGTTTAAAGGCCCCTGCCGTGATGGACTCTACCCACTAGTGCCCACTTCCACAGGATCTTCCAAGCAAGCCTTTGTTTCAATAAAGCCATCTTCATCCACATGGCATCGTCGACTAGGACATCCTTCATCCTTTATTGTTCAGCAAGTTCTTAGAAATAATAATATTTCATATACTCCTGAAATAAGCCCTTACATTTGTGATCCTTGCCAATTAGCCAAGAGCCATCAATTACCTTATCCCGTTTCAACTAGTGTATCTAGTGTTCCCTTGGAACAAATTTTTTCTGATGTATGGGGCCCTGCTCCTATGTCTGTTGGCAAGCATGCATACGATGTAAGTATTATAGATGATTTCAGCAAATTTATATGGATTTATTTGCTTAAGACTAGATCTGAAGTTTATCAAGTCTTTCTCAACTTTCAAGCACTTGTTAAATGAAAGTTTAATAGAAAAATCATCACAATGCAAACTGATGGGAGTGGTGAATATGAAAAGTTGAATAGCTTCTTTCAAACCATTGGCATCACACACCATTTTTCATGTCCACATGCTCATCAACAAAATGGCTCAGCAGAAAGAAAACATCGTCATATTGTAGAGGTTGGGCTTCCTTTGCTTTCTAATGCATCCATGCCACTTAAATTTTGGGATGAAGCATTCCTCACAACCACTTTTCTAATTAATTTGCTTCCTAGCAAGGTTATAAACTTTGATACTCCTGTTGAACGTCTTCTACACACAAAACCCAACTATGACTCTCTACGTATTTTTGGTTGTGCTTGTTAGCCAAATCTTCGTCCCTACAATAAACGAAAATTATCTTTTCATTCTACTCGATGTGTGTTTCTTGGATATATTTCACGTCACAAGGGTGTTAAATGTTTAGATCCCAAAACTGGCCGTGTCTACATCTCTAGAGATGTAGTTTTTGATGAGCATGTTTTCCCATTTGCCTCCCTCCACCCCAATGCTGGCTCTAGAGTACGGAATGATATTCTCCTTCTTCCATCAAATTCCACACCACACCCTCATGGAGATGCAAATGTTGATGCCTTTATGCCTTTACCTATCATACCTGTTGTTTCTACTAATGGTCCTACTCCCATAGATACTGATGCTAGTAATATTGCAGATCATGAAGATGCCGAAAATTTGAGCCAAAACGGGTCTGAAACGGAAGAGATATGCGGTTTTGAAATTCCGGAAGAAGACAAAACAGAGGATTCCCTTGTTGTCTCGGATCAGGAGCTCCCCGATCTCGAGGGTGATTCTCTGCCTGATTCGCCTAGCGCGCTGGATCCCGAGGCCTCGTCCTCCGCACGGTCCCCCGCGTCCCCTGCTCCGCGCCAGTCTCCGCACGCCAAGTTGCCCTCATCACCTGTGCCCGCACGGGCTCCCGCCAGGTGGTCCCCTAGACCACGCGCCTCTTCCCCGACACGCGGCGTCCCGTCCAGCACACGGGCCCCTGGCCCCGACAACGCTGTCGCTTCTCGAGCGACGGACGACTCCACGTGCGCCAGCTGTCCGCCTCTCGCTGGCTCGGATGCTACTGGCTCTCAAGCGCCGACAGGATCCTCTGCAGCCAATCCGAAGACCGGGATGGCTCCGATGGCAACTGCGTTCATCCACGCCGACTACAAAACCATGAAGTCTGGTTTCCCCTCCAAGAGTCACATGTATTGGGGGAAGAACCCAATGGACCGGATCAACCTCAACTATGCAGCCATAGATGCATACGTTTCCTACGAGTTGTTCCGCATCTACTCGACGGAGCTCGAGTAGATGGTGTTTGTGTACGGCATCTTGCGTTTGATATATGCATGTAATGGATATATTAGTATGGAATGGATATATTATTATGTAATGGATATTATTTCTATATTAATTCCTAGCTATATTATTTCTATATTATGTCAAACACATATTTCAAAACAAACAAACAAAAACACATCAAGAAAACAAAACAGAAAAACTACCGTTTCTATATATCTGTTCACCAAAAACATAGATCTAGTCAATACCAAACTCATCCAGTTGGATTTACTTCAAAATACATTTTTGAACTCATTCTAAAAATAATAGAAGATCCTACTGGTCTTTTATTAAAAAGGATGATATTTTCATTTGGTTGTTGACCTTGATGTGAGGCTAATTACTATGGATAGATCTCTTGAATATCTATCCAGAACATTTTAGTTTGTCCATTTTGGTTATGTATTTTAAAAGTTAGGTTCAAATCATTCTCACAGATAGTCATTGACAAAACAGTTCTTGTGTCAAAAATAATAGTCGAAACTTGGATCTGCAAATTTTATATGGTTTAGATTTCATATGGTTTGGTGCATGAATTTTATCAGATTTTATTTTGCATTTAGGAAAGGGGAAAATGAATTAGTTTTATTTTCCTGAATTTTTTGATATATTATTTGTATTTTTAAGATTTTAAAATATATTAGTTTTATTTTTCTGAATATTTTTATATATTATTTGTATTTTTAAGATTTTAAAATGAATTAGTTTTATTTTTCTGAATATTTTGATATATTAATAGTATTTTTAAGATTTTAAAATGAATTAGTTTTATATTTCTGAATATTTTGATATATTAATAGTATTTTTAAGATTTTAAAATGTATTTGTTTTATTTTTCTGAATATTTTGTTATATTATTTGTATTTTTAATATTTTAAAATGAATTAGTTTTATTTTTCTGAATATTTTGATATATTAATAGTATTTTTAAGATTTTAAAATGAATTAGTTTTATTTTTCTGAATATTTTGACATATTATTTGTATTTTTAAGATTTTAAAATGAATTAGTTTTATTTTTCTGAATATTTTGATATATTTAATAGTATTTTTAAGATTTTAAAATGAATAAGTTTTATTTTTCTGAATATTTTTTGGAAATAATACAAATTAAAAAGTTAATGTTTATTTATTTATTTAAAATTATTAATTACATCATTACTTTTGTTTATTAAAAGATTTATTTGAAATTCAGACAATAAAGAAATGTGGCATCGATCAACATGTTAATAGGATTGATATGATATTAGTATCACATATTAAAAAGTTAAGCATGCTAGTTCGTGTGGCCAACCGGGACTAAAGATCCTCCGCCCACGCGGACGGGCATTTAGCCGCGGTTCGTAACAGGGGGCGACTAAAGGGAGGGGGCCTTTAGTCGCGTCTATTTAGTCCCGGTTGCGTGGCCGGGATTAATGGCCATTGCGAACCGGGACTATAGGCCTATTTTCTACCAGTGTGAGTGTCGTCGAGGAGCACGTGCGGTGCCTTTCTTCCGCTACTGTCGAGACATCGTATTAGTTTTCATAGACGGGGGTGCCATGAGACTACGGTAGAGACGTGGGGTAACGGGATCGCGTGGTGAACAGTGAACACAGGATTTACCCAGGTTCGGTACGTCGCGACAGTACGACGTGCCTACTCCTGCACTTCTCACTAATCAGGACTAAAGCCTGGAAACAGGATTACAATGTGAGGTTTAGATCTAGCTACTCGCAGAGGATCAACTTCTCGGCGAGTTAGCATACAGCTTCTCTGCTATTCGTTGGTTGTTCTTCTAATCTTATCTCCCGTCCGGCTTTATATAATCGCCGGATTAGGGCTTACAGAATAGGAAACCTACAAGACTACGGTAACTACAACTTGGAAAGTAAGGAATCCGTCTTCTCCTCCAAGCCAGATCACGTGGGCCGTGATCCGGGTTCTTCTAGAATCCGGCTTCTGTGCGTCGAGTTACTGGGCCGCCCAATGGACCATAGGCCTACTACCACTTGGGCCACCCTGGTAACCAGGCACTTTGACTACCATCTTATATACCCCTATGCGGTATATATCCGACAGTAGCCCCCAAGAAGGATTAAAATTCTGATTTGCCGTCTTTCGCCAAATGTGCTTTGTCCGAGAAATTTCAATCAGCAGTCTTGATTCTTCTTATTCTTCTTCTTTTGAAAGAGATGGTAACGAGAAATGCGCACCTACGCACCCAGAGCACCAGCGCAACGCGCCGCCACCAAATGGCATCCTCGCAGTCGTCCCCCACTCGCTCCTCCGCGCTCACCGTCGAGGACATCATCAACGACCTGGATCCGCAGCTTGGATCCCCAAAGCACGCCGGCGACGAGCCGGAAAAAACCGCGGCCTCTGCGGCGGGCGGAGAGGATCTTTCCGCCGCCGCGAACGCTGCGGGCTAGAGCTCCGCACCTTCCCCGCCGTTTGCTCCCGAAACGGCGGAGGAGAAAATCCAGCTCCTCGGCGACGAGCTCGCCGCTGCGGAAGCTGCCGCGTCCGCCGCCGCCGGAGCGGATGAAGAGGTGGAAACTGCAGGCAATTGGATTGCCTGCAGCATTCCGCCAGCCCTCCTTCCAAACCTGGAAAAGGAGGGTCTGATTCTTAAAGGGAAATGGCGGCTCCCTGAAGACGAGAGCGAGCCTATGCCGAAAGGCGGCGAAAGGGTCCTCCTTTCCTCCTATCTCCTAAGAGGTATGGGGCTTCCGCCTTCCACTTTTTTCCTCCAAATTCTCTCCCATTACAACATCCAACCTCATAACCTGCCTCCCAACTCCATTCTCTATATGGCCGGGTTCCAGGCCCTATTCGAGGGTTACTTAGGTTTAGAACCTAGGTTAGATTTTTGGATGTATTGTTTCGGGGTTAAGCGGAACTCCTCGGAGGGCGCACTCCCGACTTGCGGGACCATCTCCTTTACTCTTCGGAGGTTTAGGGAAGATTGGTTCCCCAAGATCAAGACATCAGAATCCGTCAAATTTTGGACGGGTTCTTTCTTCTACCATCCCGATGTGCCTTTCCCAAAAAAGGCCATCGGGGTTCCACCTTTCTCCAACACTGCTGCCATTCCCCAAGACAATTGGGGAAAGGAAGCCGTCCAGGTTCTGCCGCCTGATCTTCTAAGGATCAAGCGACGCATCGCCAAGCTTACCTCCTCCGATCCACCTCTAACTGGCATGGACACAGTCCTTTGCTGGTTAGATAGGCGGATCCAGCCGTTGGCCAACCATGGTGGCCGCCTTCTGTGCGACTACACAGGTGCCAAGGACCCCATGCGGACCGCCATCAAGGATTGGTCTCCGAGGGATCTTCGACGGCGCGTAAATCAGTTGGTCGCATCTCGCGACCAATACGAAGCGAGTCGGCCGATGTACACGGCCGACAATCCGGTTCCCAAGGTATGTTTTCCGTCATTTGGGTATAGTTTTAGCATTCTTTCTCGGATTTTCCTGCTTCTGACTCTGATTTGTTTTTTCGACAGTTCGCTGAACTTCCAGACTCGGAGTTAGCCTTCGAAGCTGAGCTGGATGCCTTGCGCACTGCCACTACAGGTGGGCACAAGCGCAAGAAGATTTCTTCCTCTGAGGAAGTTATCGACCTTGACGGAATCCCCGTCGCCACTTCCAGGTTCTTTCTTATGGGTTATTTTTCTTTCATGGAAACTTTTCATCCATCTTCGGTGTTTTAACTTTTTCGGGTTTTTTGTTTTTAGCCTGCCTCCCTCCAACCTAAAGCCGAAGAAGCTGAAGAAACACAAAGTTGTTTCCAGCCGAGGCGGTCAACCTTCTCCCGTCATCGCCCCGGACACGCCGTCCACAATGGCAGAAGAGCACGCTGCAGCCCCCACCACCAATCCGCTGGAGCCCAGCCAGCCCGTTGTGTCGAACACGGACACGAGGGAAAGGGCGGCTCCAGAGGTGGGAAAATTTCCTCGGACTTTCGACGAGGAAATTCCCACCTTTGACAAGGACTTCAAGATTATCAATGACGGCCTAAGCGCGGCCGGAACCCTTTTTGCGGAATACGCAAAAGGGTTCAAAGAAAACTTGGCGGGTTTGCAACGAATGAGCCAGGTATGTAACTCTAGCCCCCAAGCATTAAACAAAATGCATGCTTTTTTGCTTTGATGTTTTTTGTAACCATTCTTTTCCTTGCTATGTTCCAGCAAACTGCCGAAGCCATTAACATGGAAGTTTTCAACAAACTCTCCATCAAGAATAAGGAAGTTAGAAATCTTCTTTCTATTCTTGAAGAGAGAGAGAGGCGGAGCAAGCGTCGTCTCAGCTCGCTTTGTCGGAAACAGCAGGTAAACATTTTCCCTCTGAAGTTTTCCGATTCAATTTTTTGTCTAAGTACTTATTCCGGAAATTTTCTAAACTCGGAATTTTCCTTGCTTTCCAGCTGCTTTGGCTAAGGCCAAGCAAATAGCTGAAGATGCCGACAATGTCGAGAATCTCCGAAAGGAGAATTTGGATCTTCACAAGGATCTTGTGAAGACTCGAAAAGATTTGGAGGCCAGTAATCTGGCCCTTGGAGTTTCTAATTCCAAGGCTTCCGAACAGGCGGAGAAGGACAAATCCACCATTCAGGATTTGGAAAACGCCCTAAACCTTCGCCTTGAGGAAATCTCCGAGATAGACAAGCTTATCGGTAAGTTACTGATACTTTTACCATTTTTCCATGTCTTGCCTTCTTTCTCTGTTTTTCACCTAACCCTTTTTGGTTGTTTTGTTGGAAAAACAGGAGATACCCCAGATGGTACTCCGCTTGAAGGGATCCGAGCCTTTGGGAAGACATGGGCTTCGATCAGAGCTGCTGGAATGCAGCTGGTCAATAAGTTCCCTCCCGCCAGGACTGGGGAGTTCTCGGAAGTTGAAAAACTTCCGGGTACCATCATGGAGGTGGCGTAGTCCAGGGAGTCCATCCTGCGTTCCGCTGCACGGGGTGGTGCGCGCATGGCACTCGGCCTTATGCGTATGCACTACCCTGGTGCTAAATCTTGGCGCGTGGCGTCCGGTGTCCCTCAAGGATACACGAATACTCAGCGAAATACCATCTTTGATGAAATCAAAGGCCACGCCACCCAGATTGCCTCCATGGTAAATATCTCCGTCAATTATCCAGAAGAGGAGATCCCTCCAATCCCCGAGGATGACAGCAGCGAGGAGGAGTCGGATGCTTGAAGGGCTACCTTGAACCTGGATAGCGAAAGTAGACAATAGGAGCATTACTGTTCTTTCAATGTAATCCAAAATGTAATGCTTCTATTTGTATGAATGAAAATTCCGCCTTTTGCAGTCTTAATTATGAAATTCTTTGCAAGGTTTTCAGATTTTACTATCCCTTTATCTTCCAAGTTCTCTGGCGTATTCGTTTTAACTGTCCTTAGTGTTTGAAATGGCTCAAATAGCAATATGAATCGTCATGCCGAGTAACTGGGTGTAACCAATCAGTTTAAACTCGGAAACATGGATCATGCTAAAGGCATTTTTGTTGGGGCGCGTAGAGATAAACGAAAACTTTTCCTACACAATGCTCCCAAGATCTAGCCGAGGTAGAAGACCACGAGTATTACCACTAGACGCGCAGGTGCGGATTATCGGTGCAGCGCGTCGGGGCAGTGCAGTCCCACGATCCGGTCCGGCCGATCCAATCCCTCGAACGTCGAAGTGCTGAACGTACAGCACCTCTGCCGGTATCCACACGGACGAGGAGGAGCTCCGACGGCGGACTGCTAGGTCCGGTGCGGCGGCTGGACTGAGTGGGGCTAGGGTTCCCAACGCATGGGAGAGTGGACTAACGTGCCCGCTGGGCAACCTGCGCCCCATGGGCTGCACAACACTTGTGGCCCATTCCCTCTGTGAGTCCGACTCACTAATTCAGTCCATTTCCGGTTCGGGTCCAACCCAACCAATATTTGCTCCCGCTCTTGAGTGTGCGACCCTGCAGGCTCATGGCGACTTGGACACGATTAGAGTCCGACTCTCAATCGATCAATCGGTAGCGGCTCCTAGCAGAACGTGCCGACTCCCAAGTCCCATTGAGTCATGACGACATACCTTTCAATGTGATATTCATCTTAGTCCCTTTTGCCTCATGATGTACCTTGTCGAGCTATAGGCGATTTATCGTCATCCCTTAAATAGCTCAACTCTCTTCTCGATCTGTGACATGTGATTCATCTGACTAACTCTTAGTCAACCGACACAGTTAACACTTAACTGAGTCGCGCATGGCCATGCTTCATGAATCATATCACTCGAGAGATCCCAGAGAATATCTCTCCATTCGGAGGGGCAAAATCCCATCTTGATTATCCACATCACGCAGCTTGCTTCTCATTCGACCCAAACTCTGCCTTTATAGTTGCCTTGTCACAGAACAACGTTTGACAGAACCTAAGTCGGTGATCCACAACTCGGATTGTGCGACAACCTCAGGTCTAAGGATTACATTGATTGAGACATGCAAATGACGACTTGATCGTTGCATCTCAATGTGGGTCAGTCCGACTTGCTAAACTCTTTAGCCAAGTCCGTGAACGTTGGAATGGCATCACCATGCCCATGACAAATGGAACCGTGTCATCAGCCAACACTCACATTAGTCTAGGGTGTGTGTCCAGCACAACCTAAATGACCAAGGACAATCTAGTATGAACAACATGAATATATAGTTCCACAATCTAATCACATATTCAATGACATATATAAGATGTTGAAAACAAGGACAACTCAATAACTTTATGAATACAGTGGGAATTACATCATACATGATTGCCTCTAGGGCATATTCCCAACAATTTTTACTAACTAGCTCCAGTAACCCAACACATACGCAATCAGATAGTACTTAGAGAAACAAGGAATTTTTTGAAATGAAACTTGGGCACGCAGGCAATTCAAGTTTCCTTTAGCCATTCGAGCAGGCTGAAAATCATTCAGTTTTTTAACTCCGAGTACGCAGTCACAATTCGGGTTAACATTGAGTGTTTTGTAAGATCATTGGGAAATAGATAAGGTGGAATCATGCTTTGTACTGTAATAAACTTGTAAAAACATGGATACCAGAATTCCGACAACTTTATTTCATGATCTCAAAAGATGTTTACATAGAAATTGAACTAAGTATGGGAGGGACATAACTGCTAGATACTCCCAGGCCTTCGCTATCCACTTGAACTGATCGGATTTCTTCAGCAACTTGTAGAGTGGTAGGGCTTTATCCCCCAGCCGACTAATTAATCTGCTGACGGCAGCGGCAGAACCCGTCAATCTTTGAACATCTTTTACGCACGTAGGCTTTGAGATGTTCAAGATGGCTTTGATCTTTTCCGGGTTAACTTCTATTCCTCTGTGAGAAACGATGAAACCCAGAAGTTTTCCTGAGGGAACCCCGAATACACACTTAGATGGATTTAACTTCATTTTGTAAGTGCGCAAGTTTTCGAAAGTTTCTCGCAAATCCTTAAGGAGTGTATCTTTTTCCTTGGTTACGACAGCAATATCGTCCACGTAAACATGGATGTTTTTGCCAATCTGACTATGCAAACAACGTTGCATGCAACGCTGGTAGGTTGCACATGCGTTCTTCAGGCCAAATGGCATGGTTACGTAATAGTACGTCCCGTACGGGGTTATGAAAGAAGTTTTAATTTGATCTTCCTTTTTCATGCGTATTTGGTGGTACCCGGAGTATGCAGCCAAAAAGCATAAAAGCTCAGAGCCCGCAGTGGCATCTATTATTTGATCGATTCGCGGTAACGCGAACCTATCTTTGGGGCACAACTTGTTCAAGCCTGTGTAATCTATACACATTCTTAGAGTAGTAGTGTCTTTCTTCGGTACTAACACCGGATTTGCGGACCAATCAGTGTGAATTACTTCCTTGATGAAATCCGCTGCTAAAAGCCGGATAATTTCCTTGCCAATAGTCTTCCGTCTTCTTCCGTCAAATCGACGGAGACCTTGTTTGACGGGTTTTGATCCTGGAATCACCTTGAGTTGGTGCTCAGCAAGTTCCCTGGGTACACCTGGCATGTCAGCTGGACACCAGGCAAAAATATCCCAGTTCTCACGGAGGAACTTGATGAGCTCGCCTTCCTATTTGTCGGTCATCCCAGTCCCTACAACGACGAATTTTGTCGGATCTTTGGGATCTAGGATTACCTGTCTTGTATTTTCGGACGCCTTGAAGCTGTCTGTTGGCTTCCGGGTTTCTTTTCCTGTCGGCATTTCTGTCGGCGATACCTCCTTGGCCAATTCCTTCAGTTCTTCCTTTGCTATGACTATCTAAGCGCAAATGGCGTTTTCTTTCTCCAACTCATTTGCTAGCTTGAAATCACCGGCTATGGTGATTACTCCTCCTTTGGGTCCTGGCATCTTCAGCTTGTTATAGATATAACAGGATCTTGCCATGAATTTGGCGAAAGCTGGACGTCCGAGTATTGCGTGATACACGCTTTCGAACGGTACTACTTCGAAGGATACTTTTTCCTGCCGGAAGTGATCTTTATCTCCGAAGGTGACATCTAGGGAAATTTCTCCTAGGGATCGTGCTTGTCTGCCAGGAACAATGCCATGGAAGCGTACACTGGCGGAGGGTCTAGTTGACCATACTGGGCCGTGGCCCATCCTTCTCACCAAATTTCATGAAAAAAACATCTATTAGTGCAGCCCAATTACAGAAATAATCACAAATATGTGCTGATTCGGCCCACTCTTAGTCATATATCTTGACCTGGCCCATCCTCAACATTGCTGCACGCTCCGCCACTGGAAGCGTATGTTGTTGTAATTGAGCTGGGACTCGGAAATCTTCAAGTGCTTTAGTGTATCCAGGTACATTATGATAATGCTGGATCCTCCGTCCATCAGCACTCTTCTTAGCCTAGTGTTCTGGACAATAGGGCTTACAACAAGGGCTTGTGTGCCGGGTTCAGGTATATTCCCTGGATGATCAGACTGATCCCAGGTTATTGGCGTGTTGGAATATTTCAAGAATTTCGGGGTTGCCGGAACAACCGCGTTTATTTCTCGAAGCGTTCTTTTGGCCACCTTTGCTGACGGAGTTGCTAAGAATGTTAACATTGCTTCTCCATCAACTCTCGAAAATTTGGGTTCGCCCTTTCGCTGTTGTTCCTGGATTTTTTCATCAGTGTCCGATTCACTGTCTTCTTTGTCAGCTTCTGGCTTTTGTTTAGCAGGTTTCCTCTTGGAACCCTTCCCCTTATTTCCGGATCCTGCACTGCCTTTCATGTGCTTATTCAGCCGGCATTGTGCGTTTGTATGGGTGGGTTTCCCAAATTGTGAATGGTGGACACAGGGTTCCGACTTAATCCTCTCCCACTCTTCTGGAGTGTAGTTGATTGGATCTGGACTGCGTCCTTTCCACTTGTCGCCTTTCTCACTTCCAAAGGCTATATTGACCTCTTTGGGTTTTGTCGTTGTTTCTGGGGTTCCTTTTTTGTCAGAACGAGGGGTTTTCTTGGCAAGTATCAGTGTGTCGATATTGCCTCCTCTTGCTCTGATGTCGTCTTCGGCTGCAGCGTGTTCATTGGCGGTTGTAAGCATAGATCCGAGATCTTTGTGCTGTTTGGAACCAACCATGAACGGTACAAGTCCGGGTTTTAGGCCATTGACGAAAGCATGCATTGCTTGTACGTCAGTTACTCCAGAACAACTATTCTTCATTGCCGTCCATCTGGAGATGAAATCCACGTATGGTTCATCCTCAAATTGGGTGCAGCGGTTCAGCTGGTTGATGTTGTTCGGGCGTTTGTACGTTCCCCGGAAATGCTGAGTGAATACTCTAGCCATATCGTCCCAGCTGTCAACAGTTCTTGATGGTAATCCATTGATCCAATCCCTGGCTCCGTCCAACAACATTAGGGGAAGAAACTTGTCAGCTTCCAGGTCTGTCCCATTGTTGATCTGGACGGCTGTATAATAGTCTGAGAGCCAGGTGTCCGGGTTTGTGCTGCCGGTGTATTTCTGGTACGTTGGACCGACCTTTGCAAAGCTAGAATGCAGGGTTATCCTTCGGATCCTGTCGGTGAAACACTTAGGTCCAAAGTATAGATCATCCTTTTCTGCTCTATCAATGTGTGCAGAGTATCTTCCGGCTGAATGGACAGAAGGGGATCTACTCCTTTCTTTTCCATTGTTGCGCGGACGCGCTTTCCCGGGATTGTACCTATCTCTTCCATGATCACGTCCTTTTGGATTAGGCGGAGTCCTGCTCCTGTGCCTTTCTTTATCCTTAGGGGGTGTCTGGGATCTCTCACGTCTGTGAGGTATATCGTATCTTCCGGCTTTCTCAGCTGGGTTTTTTGGAGGTGGCATTGTTTTGCCGTCATTCCGGTATTTTTCTTCCCGATCGTGGGGTTTAAGTCCACCATTCGGGGGATGGGATCCGGTTCGGGACGCTTCAACCCTATTGTCGGGGTTTTTCTTGTATTTTCTCAGATCTTCTTTTTTATCCTTTGAATTGTCTGAATCTCCAGGTTCTTCTGGTCCGGGTGCTCCAGCGGCACAAGTAGCTGTTCTGCATAGGGCGGAGTTATCCTGCAGTCTTCCTAATCGCTCTTGGGCCCGCTGTTGTTGTTGCAATGCTTTTCCTAGGAAAGCATACACCCCTTGAAGTTTTTCACCATTGGAGTACAGATCATTGTTCAAGATGGCGAACGCTGCTTCCGCGTTTTCTGCTGCGGTTTTATAAATTGGTTCGCCTCTGGAATCTTTGCCGTTTACCTGCTTTTGTCAAGATGGGTTGTGAAACCTTTCTTTTGGCGGCAGTACTTCCGGTCTTACGATTCCGGGTAACCTTGTAGGTTTTATGCCAGATCTATTCTTTCTCTCGTATTCCTCTATTTCTTCCATCATGACTTTGATGTCATTCTGGGTTTGTTGGAGGTGTTGCCGAGATCTGAGTAGATGTTGCTGTTGCCGTTGGAAGGCTTGTCTCCTAGCTTCCAGCATCTCAGGGGGTTCATCTGGTCCCACTGGCGTTTGCAACAGCTCTTGCTCTTCCTGTTCCGTCATTGGCGGCGCAAGGATTTCCTTTGTTTTCTTCTCCGCGGGCTTTATTCCGCTTACGTCTCCTACATCCGGGTTTTCTTCGGCTGCCTCAGCCAGTTTCTTCTTCCGGATCTTGTACTGGAGCTTTTTGGCGGTTTTATGCTTTTTCTTGGAAGAGGGAGGCTTTTTGACAGGCTCGTCTTCCGTCAATTTCTTAACATCAGGAAACATCGGAGAAGTTTCTCCGTCTTCTCTCTCTTCCTCTGGCGGAGGGGTTTTAGGGCTTTCCTGGCTGTCGGCATTCGCGGTCTTAGCCGGTTTTGCCATTAGCACTTCATGGAATCCCTCTTGAAGAGATTTTACCTTTTTCTCAAAGGCGTCCTCATCTTCATCTTCGGAATCGAAATCATCCGATCCGGTTTCCGACTCTAATCACGCCTCAATGGCGGCTAGTACGGACTCGGCTTCCAAGTTCATCGTCTCGTTGACGGATGTCGGATCTTCCGCCTCTATGACGGGTGTGGGATCTTCCGTCTCTGTGATGGGTGTATTGTTACCTGCCTCTTTCACGGGATTTCCATCGTCGTGTTTTCGGCGACTTCGGATTGCACCATGCCGATAAAGTGTGAGTCACTTTTTTGTCGGCGATCTGAGCAGAATCCGGTATCATAGTCATCTTCGACTGGGTATAGGGCGGGTGGGATAAATTTGCTTCCACCGCAAAACCCCATTGCTTCTGCGGTTAATTCGATAAAGATGTTAGCAGATCCAATCGGTAGCACGCAGGCACTTACCAGGTGGTTTTGCACCGGTATGTAGGATCCGTTGTCGAGGAAGCGCCTGACGTCGTCGTCGAACTCCAAGCTTCCGACAGTGATTGATCTTCCGATTCCGCCGAGTATCCCAGATCGGAACTTCACGCCTGACGTCGTTCGCCCCACGGTGGGCGCCAACTGTCGAGACATCGTATTAGTTTTCATAGACGGGGGTGCCATGAGACTACGGTAGAGACGTGGGGTAACGGGATCGCGTGGTGAACAGTGAACACAGGATTTACCCAGGTTCGGTACGTCGCGACAGTACGACGTGCCTACTCCTGCACTTCTCACTAATCAGGACTAAAGCCTGGAAACAGGATTACAATGTGAGGTTTAGATCTAGCTACTCGCAGAGGATCAACTTCTCGGCGAGTTAGCCTACAGCTTCTCTGCTATTCGTTGGTTGTTCTTCTAATCTTATCTCCCGTCCGGCTTTATATAATCGCCGGATTAGGGCTTACAGAATAGGAAACCTAGAAGACTACGGTAACTACAAATTGGAAAGTAAGGAATCCGTCTTCTCCTCCAAGCCAGATCACGTGGGCCATGATCCGGGTTCTTCTAGAGTCCGGCTTCTGTGCGTCGAGTTACTGGGCCGCTCAATGGACCATAGCCCACTACCACTTGGGCCACCCTGGTAACCAGGCACTTTGACTACCATCTTATATACCCCTATGCGGTATATATCCGACAGCTACAAACTGAACCGGCTCCAGAGGTCTCTGTTATCATAGCCAGTGTACAAGGCAGAGCGTCCATCCGCGGTTGTCGATCAAATTTCTCTGGCCTGGTCGCTCGCGTTCCTCAAGCTTGCTGGCGAATCGCGGCACTGATCACAGGAGATTAAAAATGGGCTGTCAAAACAAAACAAAATATCACTTCATTGACTACTAGCAAATCCGAAAATCTATGGAGCGTAACTTTGTGCACACCTCATAATTTAAGACCATGTTTTCCTTAATAATTTAATTAAGAGCCTAACTCAAAATCTAAAGATCCAGTTCTAAGTAAAATATAGTTATAATTTGGCAAGTAGTATGCGACTAGATCAACAGTGAAAATGAAACATAAACCATGACACCAGATTAACGGCCGAAGAGATTAAAGTTTTAAAATCTTGAAAAATAAAAAATCTTGGATGGCGTCGTCATGCATGTTAGAGAACAAAGTGATGGTTAAACTAAATAGTTACACACATGTTTGAGAGTGTGAGTGTTTAATTAGATGCATGCATGTGGCGCTGCAGCCGGATGGCAAATATAATTCAATCATTAACATTATTTATTTATAGTTTGTTCTTAACACACTGCCAAAGATTGAGAAAAAGGTCCTTGGAAACACCATCCACACTCTAGAATATTCCATGTTTACACCCAAATATACATAGAATCATATACGCCTTAACTTATCTAAGGCAAGCAACCATACACTCAAGAGAAATCTGTTGATGTATTTATCGGAGGCTACACTTTTAAGATATTGGTGAGCATGTTTGCATAAGAAATAGTTGAAAAGAATGTGTACATGTCCACTAAGACTCATATGAGTGTCACATACAAATGTACCGAGGGATGCATTTTGTGTTTGCTTAATTTTGTTTGAAATTAGGGGTAATTGATTTGAGAAAAGGTTTTCTTGTCCCGCTGTGTAACAAAGGAATGCCATGGCAGCATTGTGCAAAATGTTGTTTAAATTTATTTGAAGTATATTTGTAAAAACAAACATTTAAATCATAATAATGACTCCGTACCTTATATTAAAATTTAGCGGAAATGTTATGTGGTTAATTTTATGAAGTGTGATAGCAAACTATGTTATTTAATACAGATAGATCTACCGATGAGCGATATTACCTAGCCGATGCTTCGGGCGATTCTCACTTAAAGCTAAAAGAAGTTGAGAAGGCCAGGGCCATCAAGGAGAAGAGACAGTTGATGGCGGATCAAGCCTAGATCCGTCCGAGACACTTAACATTGGTACCAGATTCAATAACGTCGACATGGAGTGAAGAAACCATTGGTTTTCCGGGGAGGAGGGGTTAAAGAAATCTGAGTTGCTGTCACTTTTTCCTAGTAATTTTGTCTATGACTAGAAAATGAAATAAGCAAATATATGAATTGTTTTTAATTTTGTTCGCATTGACTTTAATTTTAAGTTTTAGTAGGAGTTTTGATTTATGCAACTCAAAAAACTTTTAGAAAAGGTAAATAAAAACACGATGATCGACCGAGCACTGGTCTTAGTTAATGATTCCTGATACATGGTGAGTTCCTTTTGCACTCATATTTTCTTTTAGTTTTACCTTTTTATTCTCAAGATTATATCTCGGAATATACCATAATGTCTTAATTTTAGTTGGTTTCCCGTGTATATTATTTGCATTTTTATAGGTGAACTTTATCTCCCTATGAGTACTTACACGTCATTCGCCACCAATCTTGAGATAAAAGAGAGAAGAAACGACCAATGTATTTGGGAACTTAGGGCATCTCCAGCCGTTGCGCCCCCCCAGGGCCCAAAACGCCGCCGTTTTGGGGCCGCCGCGGCGCTAAACGGCGCTATTCTGGAACCTGGGGGGCGCATTTCCCAGTCGCGTCCCGAGCCCAAGAATCGGCCCAAAACAAACGCAATTGCAAAACTAGTCGAATTTTATTGAAATTTGGAAACTGCGTACATATTCGGCGCGAATTTAAAGCTAGAGCGAAAAATTTAAACTAAAACAAACTATTTAAGGCCGAGGCTGGCGGCGATCGCCTGGCTGTAGTCGCCGCCGTCGTCGTCGTCGTCGCTGGGGGCGTCGCCGGGGCGTTTGCTCGGCCCTTGTCCCTCGTCGCCGCCGCCGCAATCCCACCTGCTCGCCTCGAGCTCCCGGTCGCGGCGTGTCGTGAGCCGCCCCCACCAGAACTCGTCCACGACGGTGAGCGGGTAGTTCTGGGGGTTTGCCATGCCGTCGCGCATCTCGCGGATGGCGCGGCGGAACTCGGGGTCGGAGGAGGGAAGGGGAGGGACGGGGACCCCGCCGGCGCTGAGGGCCCAGCGGCTCGCCCCCGCGGCGGAGCTAGGGAGGCGCATGTCCGGCGGGCAAGGATAGCCCGCGCGGTACAGCGCCATCGCCTCGCTCCGGCGCAGGTTGTGGCACGGGAAGCCGTTCGCCGCAGCTCCGTCCGACATTTTCGTGGAGAGAGGGGAGGAGGAGAGCGTCGAGAGGAAGATGGGACTAGAGAGCTCGCCGGTGTGAAGAATGGTGGGGCGCGCCGCGCGGCGGGGGGGGGGGGGGGTTTATAGCGCGGCGAGCGGCCGGGCATTTACTGCCATCCGATCGACTCCGAGCGCTACGGCGGGAGGGTCACCGGCAACGCAGATCTGTTCGCCGGGGGGTGGTGAATCCGGCCCAGTGGGGCACCGTGATGACGCGTTACACCGGGGGACGGCGTGTGCTTCACACATGCCTCCTCTGGGCAGAGGTACGGAACTCGCCCGGACAAATTCAATTCCGCAGTACAATTCAGATGAGTACTCTACTGATCGCCATTTTCCTGCACCGCGCGTCGAACTGCCCCAATTTGACGGCTCGAATCCTAAATTGTGGCAACGACGATGTGAGGAGTATTTCGCTCGGTGGAACACCCCGACGGCGCACAGAATTGAGTATGCTGCATCCTTATTCAGTGGAGCGGCAGCTACTTGGCTGGAATCCTTCTTGCCGAAGACACCTCACGCGAGTTGGGAAGAGTTCGCCATGGCAGTGCAGAATCGTTTCGCAAGGAACCAACATCAGGTGTTAGTCAGGAGGCTTTTCAAACTCTGTCAGACGGGAACAGTGGAGGAATATGTGGATCGTTTCGTGGAACTACTCGATCAGATTTCGGCATACGAGTCACGACCAGATCCAATTCACTACCTGACTAGGTTCCTGGACGGGCTGAAACCGGCCGTCAGAGTTCTAGTGGCCATACAGCAGCCAAAGGACTTGGACACAGCCTACACCCTCGCTTTGTTGTATGAGGAATTGGGTGATGGCAGTTCAGCGTTAAATGTGCAAACACAAGGAGGAACGACTGTGCGGAAGGGACAACCACTGCCTCTGCCTCCACCCCCCCTCCCCCCGGCTCGATGGGTACAGAAGCAGGCTGAAGAAAAGAAGGGACCTGAAGCAGGAAAAAACGTGGCAGGCGACAGATGGGCAGAACTGAAGGCATACCGGAGAGCAAAAGGGTTGTGTTTCACATGCGGTGAGAAATGGAGCAAGGATCATCGGTGCAAAACAACCATACAACTCCACGTCGTTCAGGAGATGATAGACTTCATGCACTGCCTCGAGATGGAGGGAAATTCTGTACCAGAGGAAGAAGAAGGGACACAATACATGCTCCTTTCTGCAGCTGCTCTGTCAGAGAAACAACAAGGGCAGAAAACAACGCAGCTCTCCGTTACAGTACAAGGAGTGGCTATGCTGTTCCTGGTGGACTCAGGAAGTTCAGCTTGTTTTGTGGATAGTAAACACGTTCAGTTGCTCCAAAACTTTCCACAAGAACGAAGAAGAATGAGGGTCAGGGTGGCTGGTGGTCGAATTTTGGAAAGTGCAGTTGTATTTCCTGCTTTCGAATGGTCAACCCAGGGGCATACTTTCACTGATAAGTTCAGGTTGTTGCAATTGGAGAGTTACGACGGTATTGTTGGCTTGGACTGGCTAGTGAGACACAGTCCAATGACAACTCACTGGGGCCAAAAATGGTTGTCATTCCAGTACTTGGGGCAGTTGATTGTACTGCACGGGTCTGATGAAGAACAGTGTACACCTGAATTGCTGGCGCTTCAGTTAACGCTCGTAACTGAAGAGAAAGAAACTGAGCAGCGGCCTGAGATACAGATGCTTTTGGAGCAGTATCATGATGTTTTTGCTACCCCAGTGGAATTACTTCCGAGAAGACTATACGATCACCATATACCCCTCATACCAGGAGCGCGGACGGTGTCGTTGAGGCCGTATTGATTAGCACCAGAACTCAAGACTGAGTTGGAGAAGCAAATACAGGAGCAGTTGGCGCAGGGGATCATTACGCATAGTAGTAGCCCATTTTCGTCACCAGTAATAATGGTGCGCAAATCTTACAATGGTTGGAGACCCGTGATTGATTACAGACAGTTGAATGAACTAACAAACAAGGGAAAGTACCCGCTACCAGTGATCGATGAATTACTCGATGAGCTATCTGGGTCGTGTTGGTTCTCAAAGCTAGACCTACGCGCTGGGTATCACCAGATCAGATTAGCACCGGGAGAGGAGTATAAAACAGCGTTTCAAACACATAATGGCCGTTACGAATTGAAGGTCATGGCATTTGGCTTAACTGGGGCCCCGACAACATTTCAGAAGGCTATGAACGCATCACTGGCACCGGTTCTGCGTCATTTTGCTTTGGTGTTCTTCGATGACATTTTGGTGTACAGCCCTACCTGGGAGGATCACCTCGTCCACCTCAGAGCAGTCCTGGATATCCTTCGCCGTGACAAGTGGCAAGTCAAGCAATCAAAGTGTGCATTTGCTCAAACAAAAATTGCGTACCTGGGACATGTAATTTCAGCTTCAGGGGTGGCGACAGATGAGTCCAAGATCGACACGATTCGCTCTTGGACCCGACCAACCAGTGTACGAGAATTAAGGGGTTTTCTGGGTTTGGCAGGGTACTACAGGAAGTTTATCAGGAGCTATGCTGTGATTTCTCAGCCACTCACGTCGTTACTGAAGAAGGGAGTGGTGTTCCGCTGGACACCCGTTACTGAAACTGCCTTCCAGACACTGAAACAAGCCTTGATCAGTGCACCAGTGCTCGCCTTGCCGGACTTTTCTTGTCAGTTTGTGATCGAGACTGATGCTTGCGACGTTGGCATTGGAGCAGTGCTGTCGCAGCGTGGTCACCCTCTGGCCTACGTCAGCAGAACTCTTGGACCACGTAACAGGGGGCTTTCGGTGTATGAAAAAGAGTACTTGGCGATCTTATTGGCAGTACAGCAGTGGCGCCCATACTTGCAGCTCGCAGAGTTCGTGATAAGAACAGACCACAAAAGTTTATCACACTTGACCGACCAGCGATTACATACAGATTGGCAACAGAAGGCATTGACCAAGCTCATGGGCCTTCAATACAAGGTCGTGTACAAGAAAGGGATACATAATGCAGCCGCGGACGCACTGTCGAGGAAGCCTGTTGGCAGCTCAGAGTTGTTTGCCGCGTCCTCGGTGCAGCCAGTGTGGCTCGATAAGGTGATAGATAGTTATGCCAAGGATGCAGGGATGCAACAACTGCTGCAGCAAATGGCGCTCGACCCGGCGGCATCATCTAAGTACTCTCTGAAGGAAGGGTTGCTGAGGTATGAAGGAAGGATTGTGCTGGGTAATGATCATGAGCTCCAACGGCTGGTCATACGAGCGTTTCACTCCACTCCAATTGGAGGAAATTCTGGGTTTCCAGTAACTTACAGACGATTGAACTCTTTATTTAAGTGGCAAGGCATGAAACAGATGGTTCGTGAATTCGTTCGACAATGTCATGTCTGCCAGCAAGCTAAACCAGAGAGAACACTTCCTGCTGGACTGCTCCAACCCTTGCCAGTGCCCTCTGCACCATGGGAACTTGCTACAATGGATTTCATTGATGGGCTGCCCAATTCTCAGGGGTATAACTGCTTACTTGTCGTGGTGGACAAGTTTTCTAAGTACGCACATTTCCTGCCAATCAAGCATCCGTACACAGCAGCAAGTGTGGCTGAGCTGTTCCTGGCCAACGTTCATAAGCTCCATGGTATGCCGCTCGCTTTGGTCTCGGATCGCGATCCAGTGTTCACAAGCCAATTCTGGCAAGCTATTTTCAAGGCGACTGGGACGGAATTACGTATGAGTACAGCGTATCACCCGCAAACAGATGGCCAGACCGAGCGTGTTAACCAGTCCATCGAATGCTACCTCCGTTGTTTTATCAGTGCCCATCCCAAGCAATGGAGTAAGTGGATTGGCTTGTGCGAGTTTTGGTATAACACGAATTGGCATTCTTCGCTGGGGAAGTCATCGTTTGAAGTGCTCTATGGACGCCACCCTCGCTGTTTTGGTGTCACGGCCACTGATCATATTGCTGCCAAGGATATTCAGGAGTGGCTGTCGGAGAGATCGCTGGTGCAGGATTCTGTTAGGCAGCACCTGTTGCGTATGCAACAAAGAATGAAATCACAGGCTGACAAACGTCGTTCTGAACGCACTTTTGAGCTGGGGCAGCGGGTGTTTCTGAAATTGCAACCGTACATCCAAACATCAGTTCACAAGAGGGCGAATCACAAATTAGCCTTCAAGTTCTTCGGGCCGTTCCGTGTTATCGAACGCATTGGCGAGGTGGCATACCGCCTGGAGCTTCCACCATCCAGCCGGATCCACCCCGTGTTTCATGTCTCGCAGCTTAAGCTGTGCCTGGGCGAAGGACATCAGGTACAAACTGAATTACCTGCTGACGATGCTATGTTTCAGGTTCCCGCGCAAATACTCGATCGCCGGGTGCGTCAACGAGGGATCGACACGGTAGTCCAGGTGCTCGTGCAGTGGAGTGGTTCGCCAACGTCTGCTGCTACTTGGGAGGACATGGAGACGCTCTGGCAGCAATTTCCAGCAGCACCTGCTTGGGGTCAAGCAGGTTTCGAAGAGGGAGGGAATGTCAGCGACCCTTCTACCTGCAACCAGGAGGCGGACACGTTGGGCCGGCCCAAGAGGAATAGGCAGCCACCGCGTTGGCTTGCAAGCCAGGATTGGGCCCAGTAGCCCTGTAACTTAACTAAGCGTTACGGTACTTAAGGGTGAGTCGTGTGGGGGTTAGAACTTGGCGAGGAAGAAAGGATTAGAACAGGACGGCAGAGCCGTGGAGAAGGAGGCGTTGGGTTGGATCTCGCGTAGATCAGCTTAAACACACCTGTATCCGAAACTCTATTCCACCGATCGATTCAATCTACCACTGGTAGGTTACACCACGCCTCCGTTCTTTCTCTACCGCCGTTCGAGGAAGCGGAAGATGACAACAACCCCATCATCGAGTTTGTCGTTATGCGCCTCCACTCGTCGTGTCCTTCCAAGCCCAGGAACCACCTCATCATCGCCGTCATCGAGTTCCTAAGCTGACTGCCACCGTATGCTCCATTGGCCGGTGGGAAACGCAGCCCGCTCTGGACCTTTTATTCGTGTCCATCAGATCGTGATCCAAAGAGCCTTTTTAACTCGAGCCTATCCGTAACCGAGGAACGGCTTAAGCCCAACCGAGCTGTGAGCCCCCATACCACCTCCAGATCTAGATCCAATTTGAAAAAATGGCAGTTTTGTAAAAACACCCTTGCAACTTTTCTGGATTTTATTTCTGAATAGAAAAAATTGAAGTTTTGTAAACACACCCCTAGAACTTGAAATCATCATAACTTTTAAACCATAAAAAAAGTGAAAAAATATTTTTGAAAATATATAAACATGTAGAATCATCTGTTACTTTTTTTCCACATAAGTGTTTGGGACATTTAATTCATAATTTGAGTTCTAAAAATCTTTTTAATGTGAATGTTTTTGCAAAAGGTCATGAATTACATCCTTTGTCGAGATAAACCAAGTCACACATTCATGGAAACTTTTCAACATAAAACTATTAATTCTGAGTTGAATAGGGTGAGACCAACCTAATGTTACTGGTTGCATGCATACATATATTGCACTTCATTTGCATGTTTTATTGTAATGATTTATTTACTTTTATCAAGTGCATTTAAATTTGTTTAGATTGTCCAAAGTATAACCTTTGTTGCCTTGAAATGTGTGTGATCACCAACCATCACTAAGGCAAGTTTACTTTGATCATGGCTCTAAATTATTTCATTTTCACATAATTGTTTTAGTAGAATGCGTCCATAGGATGACCTATTGCACTTATTGATGACATGAAATCAGATTTGATAGCCACATGAATTTTGCATGACTTGATTTATCGTTTCCATCGTGATGTTGTATGTTTAGCTATGCTAGTTAGATATGATTTAGAACACCGAGACTCATGGTGTAACCTTAGAAACGAGTTGGATCATCGCGGATTCATGGTGTGCCCGTAAAAGCAATGACGAGTACCACCGAGCCATGGTGTTGGATCACCATGGAGTCATTGTGTGTCCATAAAAGCGACGATGAGTACCACGTAGTCTTGATGTCCCATAAACAATTTGGTCACTGCGGAGTCATGGTGTGTCAATAAAAGCGACGATAGGTACGACAGAGTCATGGTGTCTCATAAACGATTTGGATCACCGCGGAGTCACTATGTGTACATAAAAACTACGATTAGTACCACAGAGTCATGATGTCTCTAAAACGATTGGCCAACACGGAGTCATGGCGTGTCATTAGAAATTAGTTAGCTAACATGGAGTCATGGTGTATTTAGAACCGACTGGAAGCATCATGGGAACATGATGTACTTGGAACTATCTTTATAGTTGATATGAACCACTTCAAAATTTACCTAAGAGTTCATAATTAAAGATGCTAAAATAACTTGTTTGGAAATGGTTAAATTGTTAGAACCTTCTAAGTGAATTCTTCCAGTACAATTCAAAATGTACAGACTCTCCCTTCTGACTGTAACTCCACTGTTGCATATTGTTCCAATGACATGTGGGTTACGGATAGGGCTACACTCAACATGTCTCGTCTAGGACGCATGAAGATGAAGGGCTCCATGTTATGCTTTGCTTTTTGATTATCATTTACTTTGATTTGACTAGCACTTGGCTATGCACCTTGTATCGAATTATGGAAGTTCTGGAATATCGTATAATAGACCTTGACGCGATGCAATTGTATATTAATCTTAACTGTGTGTTCTAGCGAGTCGATCCAGGGACTAGCGATGTAAGCACAGTGATCTCTACCTTTAAAAGGTGAGGTCACTACAAATACTCTCGCTTTCTTCGCCGGGATTTGCCAAAACGATGGACCCAGAGAGAGAACGCGGGGAGGGAGAGGGTTAAACAGTTGATGTCCTGAACAGAGCCTAACAGGCTAGGTTAGGACATTCTCACCCAACCTAACGCGTTGGGCGGCGGACAAATTTCAACGTCAGCACTAACAATGGTTTCAAGCAGTTGGAAGCGTCATTAATATGGCTGATCGACCATATCAATGTTTCTATAGAGAGCTTCCCTATCCTTTGGGTGTTTGCTAAAAAACGAATCTCGGTGGGTTTGCTATAAGGTTGCCCCAAATGTTTTTTTTTTTGCAATTTTCTCATCAACTTAGGCAGCTTTATTCTGCACATTACTGGGCATGTATAAAGGTGTAACTTTTTTTGCCTAACTTTTCTATCCTTGACATCAAAGATAGATATCAACAACCAAAAAGGGTTTTGATGGGCGAATATCTGTTCTTCTTGTGTGAGCTTTCATTAACAAAACGGATTTTCCACTTGCCAATTGCCCCCCGGCACTATCATAGCGGTCCAAAGTTCTGAGATGCGCACAAAAGTCCCCCGGTCAAACTGTGTCGCATTTTTCCATTTTCACCCTAAAAAAAGTGAAAAATCAACCATTAGAGCATGTCTAACAGGCCCCTTATAACGCGAGCGCCCCGTAAAATTCCGGCGGCATACGGGGTGCGGGCCAAAACGGCCGTCTAGCAGCCCCCGTATGCGGCCTGGCCCGTACTAGAATTTTACGGGGCCTGCGAAACCGCCCCCTCCGCCCCGTACTTATAGTGGGTGAGGGTTGGGGTGGGGGTCCAACCCCCCACCCGCAACCCTAGCTCCGCCGCGCGCCGCCGCAGCTTCGGTGAGAAATTACGCGCGCGCCGCCGCCCCATTCCAAGCGCCTCCACCGCGATGAGCTCCCCCGATGGTTCCGGCTCCTCCACCGCCCGCTCCAAGCGCCGCCGCGAGCCGGAGACGCTCGAGGAGGCGTGGCGGCTCCATTGCAAACATTCCGTTGCAGGGAGCCGCCGCGCCGCCTGGAAGTACGCGGCGTGGCCGGCGGCCATGCCGCCAACTCTGGCGGACTACGCCGCGGGCGGGAGGTACTACACCAACGACCCGCGGCCGCGGCCGATGAGCGGCCCCCAATTCGCGAAATGGCGCGCGGATTGGGAGCTGCACCAGCAGTGCAAGCGCGGCGGCGACGGCGCAAGCGGCAGCGGAGGAGGAGGCGCGGCGGCAGCGCAGGAGGAGGAGGTACCGGCGACCGAGGAGGAGGAGGAGGCCGCCTTCGCGGCGGCGGTCGAGCTTTCGAAGAAGGAAGCAGAGGCCGCGGCGCGGGCGGAAGCGGAGGAGGAGGCGAAGGCCGTCGCCGACGTCGAGCAGTTCAAGGCGATGGAGGCTTCCGGCCCCGTCGTCTTCCTAGACTAGATTAGGTTATTAGGACGAGCTCGAGCTCGATTTCATGTAGCAATGGTGATCATCTGATGAATAAAATCGAGTTCAACTTTTCTCCCGCGAAGTTCAAATTCAAACATACGTGGCGGAGATAGGGGGTCTGCTAGACGAACTTGTAAATTTGAGCACAGATTTTCCTAGATTTCCTGTACAGGGCCCTCTACACGCGATTTAGGGGGCGAAATTTTAAGGGTCCTGTTAGACATGCTCTTACTATACCACACCCTATTTAAAGCGGGACCAAAACCCTAACCGCTCCCGTCCGTCTCCTGATCGGGCCGCCCTGACGCGCCGCCCTCGTTGAGCTCCGCCCCGCGTCCTCGTCGAGCTCCGCTCGTCGGCGTCTCGAGCAGCACCGTCTCCTTCCGGCGCCGCCCCGACCTTCTGTCGTACGTGCCGCCCCGACCTGACCCGCCACGACCTCTGCCATCCCGAGCCGCCACGGGTGCCATGGAGGACGCAGAGGGCTTGGGTCGCGCTAGCCATGGGGGAGGCTGCAGCTTCGGTCCGTCCGCGGCGTCCACCGGCGAACAACTCCGACCCGAGTCAATGGCCGCCATGGAGGAGCCCGGCGTTGCCGACTAGCTGTTGTAACTGCGTTGCCGCTGGGTCTCTGAGGCACGGCGAGGCCAGGTGAGCCAAGGAAGGATACAACGAAGCACATCCTCTCCTTGGCCCGGATCTGGGCTATGGTCCAAAATTTCTTGTTTATCTTTAGATCTGTGCCCAATCGTGAACACTGTTTCGTTTTTTCTTGTTTTTTTAGGGATCTGCCCATCCGTGCCCAACCTTGAACAAGTTACAATCTTGTATGCACACAGACAAGTCATGAATTTTGTATGGATTTTTTTGAAATATCTGTACATATTCTGAAATTTTGCTCATAAATTCCAGTAAAGATTCTCAAAATGTAGAAGCAATTTTAGTTTCCCTTCTGTCAGTACCCCGACCAGTCTCGTATTCTTTGTTCTTCCTTTGTTTTTTGTTCTTTCATTTTTTTCCTTCTAAATCTTGTGGTCTATGAATGAATCATTGGATCTGCGATGAAACATGAAAGAAACATGTATGATTATTGTATGAATCTTAGATGATATAGTATAATCATATTAGATCTTGTATGCATCTGTTTTGTGGTGGATCTTGTATGAATCCGTGCACCACCGTGCTGAAAATTGAATGGAAAATTTTGTGTATGAAAATTTAATGCTCCGCTGTGCTTAATGTTGAATGGAAAAAAGTATGAATATACTCCCTCCGTCCTCAAATAAGTGTACATTTTCCTTTTATGGAAGTCAATTGTTTTAAAGTTTGACCAACTTTATTGGGAAACGTAACAATATTTGTGATATTAAATTGGTATTGTTATATCCGTTTTGAAATATACTTTCATAATATATGGAGTTTATATCATATATATTGATGTTATTTTGTATAAATTTGGTCAAAGTTTAAAAAGTTTGACCAAGACCAATTCTATAGGTACACTTATTCGAGGACGGAGGGAGTATGCATTTTCTATGAAAAATGTATGAAACCGACAGGAATATCTTTGGGATCTGTAAATTGTGTCTGATAATTGTATGAAATATTCATATGAATAATTTTTTTATTATACTTGAAGGCTAAAATTATATGAAAAACTTTTTGCAACTTATATATTTGGTGGAATTTGAATTGAACAGCACATCAAAATCTATCCGGAAAAAAAGAGAAATTACCAATAAAAATATATGTAAAACATAATTCAACTTGTATGAAAAAAAAACATAAGAATGCAACTCACTAATTGTGAATATTACACGTTTTCTCTTTACTAAAGTTTTTTAAAAATGTAGCCACACTTCAGATTCGGAATTCTGAACCAAAAAATAATGTTACAAGGAAAAAAGAGATATCGAAATATTGAAAGATTATGGGGTGCTGTGCAAAATTAGAATGGACATAAAAATCAGACTAGACTGAGGTGGGAGGGTGTTTCCACAAAATGTTCTGCACGAATCTCCAACAACTTTAGGAAAATGAACGGTAACTCGATCGTGCGTGCTTGCTAATGGTTGAGATTGCAGGCTTAATTAGTTAGCACCCAGCTAGTAGCTAGGATTGGTGAAGAGAAAGTGAATAGGTGCCTAGTCATGTACATATTGTTATTCGTTAAAAAATTCACATGTGGAATATATGGTGGCATATGCTGCTGCGTACTCGTCCGATTCGTTTGGTACGTTTTGTATGAGAAATGAGCTGTGGTTGCTAAGCTAAGCATCTTTAGGTAAGGCAGGAGGATTATTCGAATACACGATGCCGTTGGAGTCGAGCGTGTCGGTGTGAGCTAAGTTTGTACCAAACTGTGAGCTAGCACCTTTCGCGCAAGACAAAAACAAGTCCATGGTAGTGTACGTGCAGTTATAGTCTACCATGGCCTCTCTGTCTAGCTATTAGTCCCTATGTTAAAAATTATTAGACTTTGAAATGAGTGTGTATCTAGCCCGAAGCCCCGAACGTCATGTTACTCTGTGTTATTCGTTTAGAGTAGTAGGATGTATTGTGTTGCTCTGCTGGCCTTGAAGACCTGTCAGCTTCTTGACCCGGACAGAACTTTCTTAACGAAGACAGCTATATGACAGCAGAATAAGGATTCATATTATATATACTGGCGGTGTAGTACCATCATTGTTTACTAATCACACCACGATGCAGTCATTGTGTATGTCTTATAGCAAATCTCGGAAAAAATCGCAACTAAATCGTCATTTTTACGGTTTCCCTGTAAAATGGCTCACACCATAGAAAACGCTTACTTAACCGAAAAACAAGCGCTCGATCCTGCATATATATGGCACACACGCCCTTATTCAGGTTTATCGCATATGTTCACTTCCTTGGCGGGCTTCACTTTCCTGCTCCCACGAGGCTGATGCGTCGTACGTCTGTCCCTTGTCACCCAAGCGCCGCCATGTTGACTCCTCTCATGGCGCCACACCAAAACGCAATTGGTAGAGCAAGTGCATCATCATGGTGAGCCAGAGACGGCACAACCCAGTCCTTAGCGGGCTTCCTCTGTTGCTGGGGAAAGTTCCTGCCTGTCTCTCTAGGTGCCAATTTGTTGGTGAAAGTTTGTCGCTTCTAGGGCGACGAAGATGAAGAAGGCGGTAATTCGCAAGACTACTCCTCCTCTACCTCCGGTATCGGCCCCCGAACCTCACTGACTCCGGCACCCATGCACCAACGTGATCGACGATCGGTGAAGACGTTAGGGGAATGGCAAAACCCTTAGAGCACGATCTCTGCAAAGAAACTGAATCAGTAAAAGATCTATTTTTTCGTTTTTTTTTTTGAAACGGAAAAACCCAGCCTCTGCATCCAGTGGATGCACACGGCTTATTTATTAGAAATTCATCCAGAGTGCAATGTATAAGTAACAATATTACATCTCAACTGAACTCCATAGTGGCTACACAGATTAGCCATCTAAACAAACGGAGACTACACATATTGTAATCTCCTAGTGTGCTGCCACCCACCCTGGCTGAAGATAGCCCGCACGACCGACATTAATCGTGCACATCCTGTATCCAAGCTTCCACACTGCTCTTCCGGGGAGAGGAGCGACCATTGGTGGATCCAGTTGGTGGCTCTGTGTATAACCTGCAAAAAATGCCCAGCTTCCATCCTGTTAAAAATAACATCGTTTCTGCAATTCCAAATTGCCCATAAAAAAGCACATATACCAATACATATGCTAGCTTTCATTTTTCTATTAATCCCATCTAACCAATCCCCAAACAGGTTGTTAATCAATAATGGTGCTTGAATACTAAAAGTGAAATGAATTAAACGCCAAATACGTTTTGCAAATTCACAAGAGATAAATAAATGGTCTATAGTTTCTTGATTACCACAAAACACACATTTTGAGCAGCCCACCCAACTCCGTTTTGCCAAATTATCTTTTGTTAACAATTCCTTACGATAAAGGAACCACATAAATATTTTTATCTTAAGTGGTACTTTTATTTTCCATATGTACCTTCGTAAACATTTCGTCCCCTCATTCATTAAGTCCTCATAATAAGACTTAACAGTAAAAATGCCAGACGTAGTTAACCTCCACTTAAAATAATCCGGGCTACTAGAATTAGTTACATTCATTAAGCGTTCAACCAAATGCAACCATGCGTCCCATTTATCCCATGTGAGCGCTCTTCTGAACACAATATTTGGATGATCATTCCATAAGACATGTGATACATAAACATCTTTATGCCTTACCACGTTATAAAGGGACGGATACTGTGCAGCCAAAGTAGTATCCCCTAACCAAATGTCCTCCCAGAAACGTATGGTCTGACCATCCCCCACCGTATGTTGTACCCGTGCAAAAAACTCAGATTTGACTCGCATCAACCCTTTCCAGAAGGGTGAGTCAGTATGTTTCACTTCCACCTGTTGCAACGGTACATCTTTAATATATTTACTATGTAGTATCTCACTCCACACTCCCTTTCCGTAAGGAGTTTATAAAGCCATTTGCTTAGGAGACACTTATTCTTAATCTCTAAAACCTCAATACCCAAACCCCCCTGGTCTTTGGGTCGACATATAATATTCCATCGTGTTAATCTATATGTTTTCTTCTTTTGATCACTCTGCTAGAAGAAGCGTGATCGATAGAAGTCCAATTTTTTCCGTACCCCAATAGGTATCTCAAAAAAGGATAACAAAAACATAGGTAAACTCGATAGAACCGAATTAATAAGCACCAACCGATCTCCATAAGAGAGAAGTTTTCCTATCCAGGTGCTCAATTTGTTTTCAAAACGATCCTCAATTGGACCCCATTCTTTATTCAATAATTTTCTATAATGAATCGGGATACCCAAGTACTTAAAGGGTAACTTACCCACGTCACATCCAAAAATGTGACGGTACTCATCCATAGATTGGACTGCATCCCCGAAACAAAAAATTTCGCTCTTATGAAAATTAATTTTAAGCCCTGATAATTGTTCAAACAATGCAAGTATTAATTTCATATTAACAGCCTTATCTAAGTCATGCTCCATGAACAAAATTGTATCATCAGCATATTGTAGAATTGAGACCCCCCATCCACCAAATGAGGTACAAGACTCCCAACACTACCATCCTCCTTTGCCCTAGCAATTAGGACCGCTAACATATCAGCCACGAGATTAAATAAAATTGGAGACAACGGGTCTCCCTGTCTTAATCCTTTTAGAGTTTGGAAATAATGACCAATATCGTCATTTACCCTTATTCCCACACTCCCTCCTTGCACAAATCTCGCTACCCAGTCACACCACAGAGGAGAAAAACCTTTCATCCTAAGTGTTTGTTGAAGAAAAGGCCAACTAACCTTATCGTAAGATTTCTCAAAATCAATTTTGAACAAAACTCCACTGAGTTTCTTTGTGTGAAGCTCATGAATAGTTTCATGTAATACCACTACTCCTTCTAAAATATTTCTACCTGGTAGAAATGTAGATTGAGTTGGTTTAATAATTCGCTGCGCAATAGCAGTGACTCTATTAGAACCAACCTTCGTGAATATTTTGAAACTTACATTTAGTAAGCAAATGGGTTTATACTGCTCAATCCTAGATGCATCTTCCTTTTTAGGTAAAAGAGTGATCACCCCAAAATTCAACTTAAATAGTTGCAGCTCAGCAACATGCAATTGAGCAAACATGGGCATCATGTCAACTTTAAGTACATCCCAAAACTTCTTATAAAAGTCTGCCGGGAATCCATCTGGTCCCGGTGCTTTATTAAGTTCCATTTGATCTATGGCCTCTAAAATCTCCTCTTCAGTAAAAGGGGAAGTTAAGATATTATTTTCATCTAAAGATACTTGGGGCAGGTCAGCAGTTCTACCCTCATCAAGCGAAATAGATGTTTGATCAGAAGGGCCAAATAATTTTTTGTAATATTCAGATATAAAGACTTGCAGGTTCTGTTGGCCAACAATGGTCCCTTCATCCTGCTCTAGTTGAAATATCTTTTTATTTCTATGTTTCCCATTAGCCATTAAGTGGAAGTATTTTGTATTATCCCCCCTTCTTTAATATGCCTCATTTTAGCCCTTTGAGCCCACTTAGACTCCTCATCCCTTCTGAGCTTAGCTAGATATGAATCAGTCTCCCTTTTAGACTTTCTCTCCTCATCAGAAAGAATCATAGTCTCAGCTTTAATATCTAGCTCATTAATCAAGAGGATCAGTTTATCTCTCAAAATCTTATACTCCCCACTCATATTTTTAGCCCATCCCCTTAGAAAACTTCGAAGATGTCTAATTTTGTTTTGCCAAATCTCAATTGGTGAATCACCCATCTGCTGAGACACCCACTCTCTCTTAACCATGTCACAAAACCCATCCTGTCTAAGCCAGGATAGCTCAAACAAAAAAGCTGATTTATTTCCCTTGTGAACCGAATTCCCTGAGTCCAATAGCAAAGGGACATGATCAGAACCAGTCCTGGCCAAAGCCTGAACCGAAACAAGTGGAAATTTCTGCTCCCATTCCACACTTGCTAGTACACGATCTAACTTCTCATAAGTAGTTACCTCTCGTCTACTAACCCAAGTGTATTGTCTTCCAGACATCTCTAACTCTTTAAGGTCTAAACTCTCGATAATAGCATTAAAAATAGACGGCCATCTCGTATTAAAATTGTCACTACTCTTTTCGTTTGGTCTCCTCATTATGTTGAAATCTCCCCCTACCACTATAGGACGAGACTCACTTTCACAAATCCTGACCAATTCAGATAGGAAAACTGGTTTTTTGTCATCTTGAGCAGCCCCATACACAACTACCAATGCCCAAAGGAAACCATCTTCCTTGGTTCGTAGGTGAAATTTAACAGAAAAATCACCCGCAACCACTTCCTGAACAGTCAGAATGACATTGTTAAAACCAACCAGTATCCCTCCTGATCTCCCCTGTGGTGGTAGACAATACCAACCAAAATCACGCCCCCCTGCTAAATGAGATAACAGACGTTGTTCGAAACTAGACCTACCAGTTTCCAATATAGCAACAAAGTCCAGCTGCAGCTCTCTAACCATCTCATTGACAGTTAAATGTTTAGCAATATCTCCAAAACCATCCGTGTTCCAAAAAACCCCTTTCATTGATTAATTATTATGACTAATAGCTTTTAAACGAGTACTTCTTCTTTTTGGTTTAGAGGATGCACTACTCTTTTTTTTACGGGATCGTGTGGTCTTCACATAATGTGATAAAGTTTCCAAATCCCCTAACCCCTCATCCTCTGCTTCATGGACCTCTTCATCCAGTGATGAAGACATAGGCTCCACTGTCTCAACCGAATCCGTATTAAGATTATTTTCAAGAAAAACCAATTGCCTAGCAGTTTCTAATCTCTTAATAGAATTAACAGACTCAATTATATCCGCGCTATTGGTACCCAAAGACACACCTACTTTAGATGCAAATTCAACAATATGAACAGTGGGCATGGAAGTAAAAGAACGCGGTAGATTACCTGAGAAGTTGATGTCGCGCTGTGCTGCAATCCTAGCAGCCCTCTCCGAGACAGGTGTGTCGGCGTCAGGTTGTGCGCGCAGCCGTGCACTCGAACGAAGACCCGCGCTCTCCGGCTCTGGGATGCCACCGAACGCCACCACCTCCTCCCTTGTCGCCTTATGGATCACCCTCGGTGTACTCACAATGTTGCACCGCACAGCATCAATATGATCCATCTTTGTGTCATTGAAATCAGCTACGATCGTATCATCTCCACTCTCCTGAGACAATGCTGCAGCCAGCATCACGGATCCGTCCTTGACAGCCTCAAGTGAATTCTCCGTAGGGTTCAGAACTGACAGTGTAGGTGCCCTCATAACGACAGCCTCATTACCTCCCAAACTCCCTTGTAATTGTCCCTGACACATAGCAGCACGTGCCAGCAGAGGCTCATGATTAGCATCCATCCGTGCTGCAGCCGGCAGCGACGGCAGCGAATGGGGGCGAAAACGAGCCCTCGGCAGCAGTTTTTCCTGCCGTAGTGCTCCACGGCAGAGAGTGCTGCGCCTCAGCCGGCAGCGATGGCAGAGAAAAGGCCGAAAACGAGCCCCCGGCAGACTCCGTTTTTCCTGCCGCAGTGCTCCACGGCAGAGATAACCTCCGTGCGGTAGGAACCGCTGCCGGCAGGGAACTGTCCACCGCCACTGTACTGCAGGTACACGCAATTCTTCGACCTCATATTGTCTAGGGCTCTCAACCAGTGTTGTAACACGTCCAAGCTTCGTGTCTTTCCCCGTTTGATCCACGGTTTGCGTGACCACAGCACTCTCACTCACTGTATTGGTATCACAATCCTCCACTGGTATGAACATAGCCCTTAGCTCCTCACGAGCCTGCTGGATAGAGTGCATCACCAAAGGAGAAAATGCAACACCTGTTTTCCTCGCTGTATTATCACCCGTGCCAATTGAATTAGTATTTTGTGTGTCCATCATTGGCTCATCCGCCTTGCTGTCATTCGCAGTTGATGTATTTAGAGAAGTGTTTGCCAACGCATCGGTGAAGTCATCTAATATACCATCATCATCATCCTTGTCTACATTTGGATCAGTCATGACCACATCCTCTTCCACTAAGATATCCTCTCCCTCGACCTCAAAAGTGAGTGCATAGATACCATCATGTATGAACATAGGGTAGTCATGAGGTATCTTTGTGAAATCTAGAAAACCCACCCGAATACGAAGAACACCATGTCTCCTAGTGTACTCCATGTCCACCTTAGAAGTTTTACCAAGCATAAAACCCACAGCCCATAGGGCCAGAAAATCTTCCATGCGATCTTCTGGTATACCGGAGACACGCACCCAATACTCTGGAAGTGTATCAATGGGCTCAATCTTATGAGTCCAAGCATCAAATACCATCTCACAATTACTTCTCGGTACACGAAATGCACCAAAAACCTTCATACGATCAAGCTCTGATTTAGATGGAAATTGAACCTTAAAAACATTGTGCCCCTCCTGCGAAACTCTCCAAATAAAATTCTCCGTTGGTACTAGCCTTTGTAATTGAGTGATAATCTGTGGAATAGACATCTCACCCTTGGACACCACAATAGACGCCATTTTCACATTGACTACCTTAGGTCTATAGTGTTCAGACAAAGGCAAGGCAAATAATGTCAGTTCATCATGTGCATATCCATACATGATTGGATGTGGCTTTGGTGCTAATAGCAGAGGGAAATTGTTGGTAACATGAGCAACAGACTTGCAAATCTCACAGATAGGTGATGGGCAGTCATTCAAAAAATGTCCTGCAACCCCGCAACGAAAACATTTCATCCTCTCAACTCTGGTCTTCTTAGGAACCGCACCAGCCACAGCCACTGCAACCTGTTGTGCTGTTACTCTCTGCAAATTTTGCTGCTGTACACCAGTACCACCCGCACCAGAAATACCAACATTAGTTGCAGAACTTTGAGCCATAGCCACGTTGTTTTGCTGTACTGTCACCTGTTGTTGCACCCCAAGCTGGGTATTAGCTGCAGCATGCGCGGCCACAACTGGAACGTATCGCGGTTGCTGCCTCGGGTACTGCCTCTGTCCCTGGAAACCACCACGCGCACGGCCATAGGGACCTCTTCCCTGCATCTCATAGCGCTGGCGTCCCCTGTAACCTCCATAGTGATGATTGCCTCTATACTGGTTGTTTCCCCTTCCCGCATTGAACGCAAAGATCTCCTGTCGTTGCTCGACAGTGCCTGCAGCTAGGCCCTGCCCACCGTTGGCCACACCGATAGGAGGCTGGACTGGCAAGCCAGCAGTCCCACTTGCCTCGCCCACCTCCATCCTGTGCTGAGCACCGCCACGGCCCGCAGCGGCAGGATCCATGCCAACATGGCCGCCGCCTCTGTTCGCCATAGCCAACAGAGATCGATCCGATCGCTTCCACGAAAAACCTAGGAGCCTACGCAGTCGATGCTCGGTTGGTATCTTCGCACGCCCACAAACTCTCCCAAATCATGCATGGCCCATGCAGCCAGTCCTTTCCACAATTGGGCTTTGCCTCGCACCTGGCCCACATGGGTCCCGATCGCATCCGAGTCGGACAGGTTCAGATTTTGAAATTCCGCTCGCAGTCGAGCCTCGCCGTCGGCGAACTTCTATCCATGGGAAGGGACTTTCCACCAGCGGGAAAGATGAGGGTGGGAACGGAGGGAGTTTCAGAATCTTACTCGGAGCCGATCTTGTTGGAGTCGATGCCGCCGGTGAGATCGTCATACATTCGACCGCACACAGACGTTGAACGCGCCGTTTCTCCAATCGCTTGTTCATCCTACTGTTGTCTGCAAGCACAGATACCACTTGATCCGGCGTTAGGCAATCAACGAAGTAATTTGAACGTACCTTCGTTTCCTGCGCTGGTTCGTCCGTGTCTGAACCTCCCGGATCCAGGTCCTCGAGCGCCCAAAAGCGACCCCCAACCCGACGAGATCCCTCACCAGATCCCCGAAATGGAGTCTCCTCCGCGATCTCCCCCTCCTCGAGATCGTCATGACCACAACAGACGGTGGTCGGGATCACGATCGGAGGTTCCAGCGGGATCGCCTCCGCGATCGCCCCCGCGTCCGCCTCAACGGTCATGTCCCTCCAAAGTATTGCTGGATATCCAAAGTATATATTTCGTAGTGCTTTTAATTTCTTCGTACGCTTTTACTTTACCTTTGCAAATAGGCATGGCTTCATTTTCATTAGGCAGATCCCTTTTGATCTAAAAAAAATTATTCAAATGTGTGTTGAATTGGTTTAGATGGGTTACTCTTTTGTTCATTGTATAGTTTTTGTGCAATCTGACACACTGTTTTACATCCGCCCAACCTAAAAATCTGAAAAGCGACAAACAAAATTGGGAGGGCTCGTGTTCAAGAAGCTGCCCAAAAAATGTGAGAGAGACCAAAAATATCATGGAATACGTAGGTGTTTTTCTCTCCACTCACTAGTGTGCAAGCGGCCTCCATCGAACAATGTTCGACGTAACCGCTAATTACTAGCGAGCAGTAGTAATTTTTCTTTTGAAATGCATGTGGGGCATCACCGCTGTCACGTGTCATTCTTAGCCTGTTTGTTTGATTCTCTAGGAGACAAATGTATAGCATTATCATAAGTAGGAATTGTTTTTTATTATGAGAAATAAATCATGGGCAAGGTGGAAATCTTTCTTCGTCTTTTTTTATAAAGCACACTATTTACCATTTCGGTTTTGACCACATACATAATGAAATAAATGAATCGATGTACAATAGATTCACTTGTTTTGAAATGTATGTGGCCAAAATAAAAATGTCTTATAAAAATGAACGAGGAGTACTTGCAACCAGCCGGCTGCTTTACTGTTGTGTCTACAGGAGACACTTGGACAAGCCTGAAAAGTAGACAGCTACAACTGTACTACTCCCTCCGATCCGAAATAAGTGTCGGAGGGAGAAGTATGGCTGCACACAAATTTCTTCTAAACTCACGTCACTTATTAAGGATCGGAGGGAGTAGTATAACAAAATCGAGCCAGGTCGTAATTGACTAATCACAGCAGCTAGCCGTGCTGTGAGAACTTGTGCGATCTCATTGATTGGGTTGGAAACGATCAACGAACGACGTGCATCTCAGTAATAAATTCATTTAAACGGTAGGAAGAAATCCAATCAACACAAACGCGTACACAGTAGGTAGACATACAGGCTGCAGGCACGACGGAAGCAAGTGCGTGCCTACCTAGTGGAAGACGTGTGGGAGTGTGATTAGTAGCACCTTTTGGTAGTTAGAACATGTGTTCAAATCACATCACTGAACCGTCAAGGCACAAGACAGTACCCCAACAAAAAATGCTTCGAGGCCACCGACAGGGGAAGGGATCGATCTTCCTCTGCCGCTGCCTTGTGTGAAATAAGGCCACCCATATGTGGGGTCCACCGAAGGTCAGCGACGCCATGACATGGTATTGAGGATGCACCCTACACACAGCGACGGTCGTGCAATGAATTATTAGTGTCGCATAATTCTTTGGATTTGTGGAAATTACCTATAAGAAAAGGATCCCCCATTGCTATAGTAAGTATTATGGGAGAAATCTCTATGACCGGTAGCTCTAGCAGCGACTTCGACGACGACATGGCACGTTTTAGAGTTTCCACAATGATCGCCCTAGGGGTAAGGGAGAAGGCCCTTTTCTTGTGGAGTACAACAATTCAAGTGTCAATGAGACCTTTACAGTTTCTAGCTCTCGGCATTTTCAAGGTTACCACCAGCAAGTGTAGAACGGTAATGAAAGAAATACACAACAAGAATGGATCATGTTCTCACAAACCCCATGAACTTGATGAGTTTGTCAACATTTGATGTCTTCAATAGTTTCTTCACGAAATCAACTGGATTCAAGATCTTACAAATGAACTTTCAATGGAGTGCTTTTTAGGCATTTGCTTATGCGACACAGTTCCATGACAGGGAGAAACCATTTTTTAGCATTCTCTTGAATGCACGAAAGAGAGAAACAGGGAGATCGTCATCAAAGAGCGCTTCACATATGTGGAGGTGGTGCACCTTGCCCCAGGGGGCATCAGGCAGCGGAGGCTAGAATTCATGGGTAGAGATGGACACCATATGTAACAGGTATCTTTAGCTTTTTAGAGTATCTTTGGTATATGTAAGAGAAAGAAAATGGAAATGGAAGGAGGATATGAGGTTTTTAATAGGTTGAGTGATGCTAAGATCACATCAACGTAACCTATGTTGTTGGGTGTTCGTCCCTAAAAGGGGATAGGAAAGCCACAAATGCGTGGTGGCGTCGCAGTGGCCTCGTCGCCCCGGCAGGCAGGGGCATACCATGTGGAGGCACGTCGCGAGGGATGAGTCAGACCGCATCCCGCCATCACATGGCCAAGTCAACAATCAAGTCTTCCAATGGCTATAAGAAGGGAGGCATCATCCCTCTCTTCTCCACATCACAACTCGGTTCTAGCCCACGCACACCCATTCTGTTTAACCTCAATGAACTAGATTCCCCTCCCTCTTCACAAGGTGTGTTTCGTTCGTCTTTGTCCCTGAATTTATCGATTCTACGACCCCGAAATTCAGTTCCATTTTGTGATATGGGATCGATCATGTCGAAAATCATTTCTACTTTTTCGTATTTATGAGTTTGGCGATGGATCGCGTTCCCATCCTCCTCCCCTGCTTTAGATCTGAAATATTCATGTCTTCTCCAGCGAACTGACCAGTCCGTTGATCCTGTGTCTTACGTTGTAAGACAATTTTTGTTTTTACATACACGCAATCGTACAACACTTGTGTATAAACATAGACGAAAGTCAAATCAATGCATGTGGATACCAACTATCCCATCTCATCCCACTCTCATAGACTTACGTCGAGATGATCAAATCGCCGATATTGATCACATGAGATAAAAAATGTAAGTGAAAAGAAACAGAATAAAAAACTATCACACGAATGACTAGTAACATATTTTACAACTTTGCATAATCTTATAATTTCAGACCATGATTTTTTTAGTATGATATTAAAAAATCATTATTCCGGTTAATTTTTTAAAGTCTGTTCCAAACATCAGCCAAAGGTTATAGAAAAAAGGTTGTTGCAAGGATTCTAGGTCGTAGAATATTCTATTTTCCACCTTAATATACCAGAATCACATACACCATATATTCCTATTTACTTACATTTAAGGAAATTAACCATACACTCTAGAGACATGTATTCATGTATTTATTAGAAGTTACAATTTAAGCTCATCGTGAATATTTTTAAGGATATGGAAAGAACAAAATGCGTAAATATGCCCTAAGAATCATATGAGTTTCATATACTAATGTTTGTACATATTGATTTTGCATTTCACCTTTTTCATTGAAACTAGAGGACTCGATTTGATAGAAGGTCTTTTGGGAATCAATGCAACATAAGAATATCACGATAGTTTTTGTAAGGTGTCGTTTTAATTTATGTAAAGCATGTTTTTAACCACATTTGATTGTATAAGAATTACGTTGCATCTTAACATTTAGCATAAGTGATATATGGTTATTTTTAGTAAGTGTGATAGAAAACTATATAACTTAAGAGAAATAGATATGCCAAGTAAGAGGAGAAGTTAGAGCACGCTCTCGATGCCTACACTATCGAGGAAGGAGCTCCTCAGGAGGCCATAGCACTGAGTCGTTGAGATGGTTGTCAGTAGATGTTCCATTGTTCACGGCCGAGCCGCATGACGTTGAAGCTGGGTTGGAAAATGCCGAGTTGAAGCGCAGCAACCTATGGGATCCCGAGGAGGATAAATCGATTGATCCATCACCATCACTTAGTAATCCAGTTAGGTGCCGCTTCAATTTTTTCAATATTATGTGTATTTTTTTTGCATTGATTTTTATTTCCATGTAATTTTGTTCATATTAGAAAAATATATGGCAAAAGGTAAGAGTTGATTTTGCATTTTTTGAACTGTATTTTTAAGCAATTAGTGTTTAGGTTTGTGCAATCAGAAATAATTTTAGAAAAGGTTTGGGTTTTATCCAAATATTCTCAGATTCAACAATTTTAGTTTTTCTATTTTATTTTATTTGTAGTTTATTAGGTAAAACACTTGTATGATTCCGTCAGATACACTTTTCAGAATTACATTGCATCTTAACATTTAGCTGAAGTGCTATGTGGTTATTTTCGTAAGTGGGGTAGAAAACTATACTACTTAAGAGTGAGATATACACCGAGTAGGAGGAGAAGATAGAGGACGCTCTGGACTCTTGCACTGCAGAGGAAGAAGCTTCAAAGGAGGCTATACCACTAAGTTGTTGGGACGGTTATGAGTGCATGTCCCATGGTTCAGGGGTGACCCACGTGACGTCGAAGCTAGATTGGAAAATGACGGGTTGAATCAGAGCAACCGATGGGATTCTGAGTAGGAGAAATCGATCGATCTATCTCCATCACTTAGTAGTTGAGCAGTTACCTCTTCGAATTTTTCAGTATTATGTGCAATTTTTTCACATAGATTTTATTTGCATGTATTTTTGTTTATATTAGAAAAAATAGATGGTAAAAGGTTTGAGTTGATTTTTCTTTTTTTTTGTTTCTTGAACTTTATTGTTCAGAAGTTTGTGTTTAGGTTTGTGCAATCAGAAATAATTTTAGGAAATGTTTGGGTTTTATCCAAATATTCTCAAAATTCACGAACCACTACTTTTAGTTTTTTTTATTTTATTTTTATTTGTAGTTTATTAGGTAAAATACTTGTATGATTCCTTCGGATACACTTTTCAGAAAAAAAAAACATGTGTATTCGTTCCGAGGTAAAAGTTAAAACAAGGTTATATGAGGATTAAAAATGATGATGTGTGCATGCCGACTGCTTGCTAAGATTGTGAGCTAGAGCCAAGAGTACATTCCATGTCCCGGAGAGATATATTACTCCCATTGTTCGAAATTATAAGGTGTTCTAACTTTTTCTGAATTACATATACATAGACGTATTTCAGTGTGTCTGTTAACTCATTACAGTATGTATATAGTCCACATTGAAATTTTCAAAATAATCTTATAATTTGGAATGGTGGGAGTAGTAATTAATTTATATGGGGCATATATAGATTCATATGTGCCGCTGATTATCATTAAAATTTCATTCGTCTTGTATATTTTGAAAACATGAGTTGTGATCGCTAAGCTAAGCATCTCCCTCACCGAAACATACAAAATGCACGAGGGAGAAGGTAAGATCTGTAAATTCCGTTAGTGTAAGATCAATATTGTTGTCCAATACGATTTGGTTCGGGAGCATTAGATACTTTTATATGCCATTTCTGCCCGTTGCACCCAACAACTCCCCCCCATTTTGGGGCGGACATGTCCATTTTTTCCCATTTCAGCCTATTTTGTGTATGGGCTAGTTTATCATGAAATAGTTTAGGATAGAATATATATAGAAAACACGTAACAAAAATTGTTAACCACAAGTTGCAATCTAAGCCACTTGTACATCATTGAAGTTCAAGAACGGTTCCAAATCGCACATAGTTCATAGAAACACACAATATAAAAATAGATCAGGAGATCAATCTTCTCGAGACATGATTCGTTCCTCTTTTTGTCATACCAAGCCCTCTTTTCATGTCATCCATGATGCACGGGGTGCCCGTCCATACCCAGACCTCCTCGGTGAAAACCATTAGGTATATTTATTTTTCCTTGTGCTCTATTTCCTTTTCCCTTCATGTTTCTTCCATCTTGCCGGTTGTGAACACTTCGGATGCAATCCAAATATTCTCATTTTGCATGTCCATGAAGATGTTGGACCGTTCTTTATTTCTCTTGCATGTCTTCTCTCTTGCCACCTGATACCTCTTTGACAGTTATCATTTGTGTAGATGATTCCCTCAACGTAAGTGATGAAGCCTCATTCGTAAAATCATATTCAGAATTCCTTCTTTCCTTTGGCCGAACCAAATGAATGACTCCGCTTGATGTGGCCACTTTATCTCACATTTCTTTCCTTGATCGATAGCCATCACTATCTGCCTCAAGTTAGAGAGAAGCAATGAGATCAATACACTTGAGGAATTGATGTATCCTAGACCAACAATGTGTCATGTTGAAAGTTTTTCCGTCATACCTCATTTTGAAGAGAGACAAAGCTTGGATGACGCACAGTTATGAAAAACAACGAGAAATTTACATAGGTTAAAAAAAGAACGACTTCAATGTGTTTCCTGCTTGGGCAAGGCCATGGAATCTGCATCCTTGTCTTCCTTTCTCCTATGTACACAGTTAGTAAAAGTGTGTACCCGTTTACCATCCCCTCAATCAACGGCCTCTCCATATCGGCACTTTTTAATGTATGGGATAGACGGTTAAGTACAAGTGTGAGGCTCTTCCCAACATAAAAAAATCTCTACTATTATTTCCACGTCTTAAACCCCCGATGTGTACTAGTACTGTGCAAATAGTTTTGCAAATCTCATTGTGACCATGTTACCTGTAGTATTGGGCAAGAAAATATTGAGCTAATATGGAAGGAATCAAGCATTTGGGAAATGACCAAGTCAAGATGCTCTCACATAGGTACTTAACAATCACTGATACGGTGACGTGCAGCCGTACCAGCCACTGTACCATGTGTCGTTGGCACCGTAAGATCAAACGGATTTGAAGTCATCAAAGGGACAGAAGCTAATTCCTGAAGGGAGACTCTCGAAAATCTAACTCCGTCCACTGCCAATATAAAGAGGAGATGGAACAACCACGAAACGAGGCCAACATGATTCATCACCATCACGAAGTGCTCCCACCATCACAACTCAATCCCCATCTCCATCTCTATCTATATAGCCAGACTAGTTTATTTTAGGGTCATTTATCGAATTGCCCATAGCGGACCACTTGTACTCAGTTTTACCCCTAGAGCTGAATCGACCTCAGTTTTGCCCCTAGTCTGTGCGCAACTACTATGGAGAGGCTGGAACGGTAAGTTTGGAGTCGACTCCGTTTCGCGAAGTGGGACCGAGGAGTCAGACTCCGTTTCGCGAAGTGGGTCCGGGTGGGACTGCCAAGTTCGTTGAAACCATCCGGAGCTTACAGGTGGGACCGCACAATTAGTTGACTACGCTGAATAGTCCACACCCGAGTTTCCCGCCACCACCGTCGTGCGCTGCCGCCCAATTTAGTTGACCCGCCGTCGTGCGCTGCCGCTCACGCCGCCGCCACCGCCGCACCATCCCCTGCTGCGCCACGAGCACCTGCGGCACCACCACCACCACCACCACCACCACCACCGCTGGGTTCGGCTTGGGGGGCGAAAAGGCGGGGCAGCCCACGCTGGCCAGAGCTGTCAGCGACGCGTGGAAAAACCGTGGGCCCCCGGGTCGTTCAAAGTCTGCCGGAGTAACGGCACGCGCGTCGCAGTAAATGACCCGCCAGGGCTACAAAAGGCCCCTCACCGCTCGCCGCTCTCCCCATTCTCGCCGTTCATCTCCTCGCCCTCACCGCACAAACTCTCATTGCCCTCGCCGCACTTCACCAGACACCCCGAGACGATGCCTCGCCGACTCCGTGCATGGCGCAACTCGCCGTTGTACTGCCGACCCACGGCCGCGACGCGGGGCCACAATGACGGCGAGGAGAACGAGCAGCCAGCGCCGCAGGAGGAGGCGGGGCCCGAGCAGCAGCAGCCGCCGGAGGAGGCGGCGCCCGAGCAGGAGCCGCCGCAGGAGGAGGCAGCGCCCGAGCAGCAGCTGCCGCAGGAGGAGGCGGGGCCCGAGCAGCAGCAGCCGCCGGAGGAGGCGGCGCCCGAGCAGGAGCCGCCGCAGGAGGAGGCGGCGCCCGAGCAGGAGCCGCCGCAGGAGGCGCCGCGCTGGAGGAGGCTCAGGCGGATGCAGCCTATCTGGCCCGAGCAGCACGCCACCGTCTACTCGTTCGAAACATGGCGGAACGAGGAGGCGTTCCACACGGTCCGCTCCTGGCTAAAGGAGGCGGCGGCAGCGGCCGAGGCTGCCGCTGTTCGTGCATCCCTGGAGACCCACCAGAGGGAGCAGGCGGAGCGCCAGGTCTACCGGGAGCTCGCCGCAACCGCGGCGTCGGATGAACAGCAGGCGGTCGTCGCGCTGTACGAGAGCGACCGGCGCAAGGCTGCCCTGCAGAGCGAGAGGCGGGACCGCCGCCATCCCTCCGAGCAGGCGCAGCTGCACCGGCTGCGGATCCGAGGCAGAGCGGAGCGGCATGCGATCGCTACGCTGGCGAACCCATCGCCCTTAGCCAAGAACGACCACGAGGCGGGGCCCTCCAGCATGCTGGCCTACGACGACAGCGATGAGGACGACGAGGAAGAGGAGTAGAGGACGACGTCTAGGAGGAGGGCGACGACTAGGCCTCTCGGGCAACCGTAGTTTTTTTTTAAGTTTTTTCAATGTTTTTAGTTAAATTATGCCGTCTAGCTTTCTGTAAAACTATCGTCGAATCTATGAATTTTAGCCTATTTCAACGAGTTCGCGTTTTTTAATTAATTTTGAGAATTTCTGAACGCAATCACGAGTCAGAATGTAGATTAAAAGCGAAAAGAATGTTTGAATAATGTTGTATATATGATGCATGTTGAACTAAGTCATTCCAAAATTTTGGGCAAATGTGCTTCAAATGAGGTCTGAAGCTAGGGTAAATCACATATAACAACGTTGTGCGTTGGATTCATGTCATTTTGATTTGTTTTGACTTATTTATGCTCATTTGCAACCATCGCTCAATTCTCGTGAGAAATGTGCTTGAAATGAGGTCCGAAGCAAGGGTAAATACCCCCGTTTATAAATTCATCAAAAATTCGACCTTGCCAAAATTAACCAAATAAATTTGAGGAGCAATTATATCACATATAACAACGTTGTGTGTTGGATTCATGTCATTTTGAATGTGTTTGAATTATTTATGCTCATTTGCAACCATCGCTCAATTCTCGTGAGAAATGTGCTTGAAATGAGGTCCGAAGCAAGGGTAAATACCCCCGTTTATAATTTCATGAAAAATTCGACTTTGCCAAAATTAACCAAATAAATTTGAGGAGCAACTATATCACATATAACAACGTTGTGCGTTGGATTCATGTCATTTTGAATGTGTTTGAATTATTTATGCTCATTTGCAACCATCGCTCAATTCTCGTGAGAAATGTGCTTGAAATGAGGTCCGAAGCAAGGGTAAATACCCCCGTTTATAATTTCATGAAAAATTCGACCTTGCCAAAATTAAACAAATAAATTTGAGGATCAGCTATATCACATATAACAATGTTGTGTGTTGGATTCATGTCATTCTGATTTGTTTTGAATTTTTTATGCTCATTTGCAACCATCGCTCAATTCTCGTGAGAAATGTGCTTCAAATGAGGTCCGAAGCTAGGGTAAATACCCCCGTTTGTAATTTCATGAAAAATTCGACCATGCCAAAATTATCCATAGAAATTTGAGGATCAGCTATATCACATATAACAACGTTGTGTGTTGGATTCATGTCATTTTGATTTGTTTTGAATTTTTTATGCTCATTTGCAACCATCGCTCAATTCTCGTGAGAAATGTGCTTCAAATGAGGTCCGAAGCAAGGGTAAATACCCCCGTTTATAATTTCATGAAAAATTCGACCTTGCCAAAATTATCCATAGAAATTTGAGGATCAACTATATCACATATAACAACGTTGTGTGTTGGATTCATGTCATTTTGATTTGTTTTGAATTTTTTATGCTCATTTGCAACCATCGCTCAATTCTGGTTTGAAATGTGCTTCAAATGAGGTTCGAAGCTAGGGTAAATACCCCCATTTGTGCTTCAACATTTTTTGGCATATTTTATAAATCAACCAAATGAATTTCCTATACATCTATTCTACATGTATAGTGTAAATCTGAAGTTTCATTATGTTTTGAATAATTCTTCTATTTTTTATTTTTTATTTAAATAACATGGTTTAATAGAAACATCATATGTAAAACTGATAAAAATCATCTCTGTAGTAAATCTGAAGTTTCATTATATTTTTTATTTAAATAACATGGTTTATAATACTTAACAGCAAAGAAATCATATGTAGAACCATCGATCCCTGTGGCCAACGTACCAACCAATCAGAGCGCAGAACGAACGTCTCGCGGATCGCTGTGGCTGCGAGCGCATCCGTCCGATGCACGATTCCTTCTAGAAGGCGTCGATCCAACAGCCCAGGTCGAATCTCTGTGTTTCCTTCTAGAAGCTTTTCGGCTGGTCAAACAGAGGGTTGACCAAGCTTGAAATGAGCATAAATAATTCAAAAAAAATCAAAAAAATATATTGGCGACGCACATAGTAGTGTTATGTCATATAGTAACGAGAAAAAAATATAAACCTGTGTTATAAAGAATGGAACGAAAAAACCTTGTGTAACATATGATATCTTGAACAGTCTAGTAGAGAGTTCAAGATAATGAGATGAGTTTCAAACCTTTTGAACTCAAATAAGGTCAAAATCTCACCAAAGCTTCATTTTGGTGTGACTAAGAAAGATCCAAAGTTATTTTTTCATTTTGACGTTTTAAACTTGTTTTATTTACGATTTTCGATTAATACCATTATTATTCTAAAGAAAATAAATAATACGAATATTCATCCAATAAATTTTTGGGCTTCGGAATTGCATTATATAGGTCTAATACAAGTCTAGTAAAAATATAAATAGGATTTATAAACATTAGAACGAAATCCATCACTAAAATGAGATTCCTCGAATACAAGACTAGAGATTTCAAAGAATAAGAGGTGGAAACATTGTGAATCTTCCGAAGAGGTGGGTTCTACCTTTTTGTTTTGTGTTCCTATGGGCTATACTAGCACAACCAAGCAAATAGTTCCACATTGCTACCCCCTTTCGACGCTGTTACCGCGTGTTTCCGTATAAGTCCGGTATTTCTCCAGCGGGGCTAGGGTTTCACCGGGAGGCTACGGAGCGTATGGATCCCAACACAAGCTAGGGGGTGCCATACCATGTTAGTATAGGTGTGTTGTGTGCTTTGTATGTCCAAGATTGCTCTCTGGGGTGTGACCCGGCTTCACCGGCATCCACTTCTCTCTCGTAGGCGATTACAGGGTGAAACTCCCGTATCGGACCAAACACCGTGAATCTTCCGAAGAGGTGGGTTCTACCTTTTTGTTCTGTGTTCCTATGGGATATCCTAGCACAACCAAGCAAATAGTTCCACATTGCTACCCCCCTTCGACGCTGTTACCACGTGTTTCCGTATAAGTCCGGTATTTCTCCAGCGAGGCTAGGGTTTCACCGGGAGGGGGGCTACGGAGCGTCTGGATCCCAACACAAGCTAGGGGGTGCCATACCATGTTAGTATAGGTGTGTTGTGTGCTTTGTATGTCCAAGATTTCTCTCTGGGGTGTGACCCGGCTTCACCGGCATCCACTTCTCTCTCGTAGGCGATTACAGGGTGAAACTCCCGTATCGGACCAAACACCGTGAATCTTCCGAAGAGGTGGGTTCTACCTTTTTGTTCTGTGTTCCTATGGGATATCCTAGCACAACCAAGCAAATAGTTCCACATTGCTACCCCCTTTCGACGTTGTTACCGCGTGTTTCCGTATAAGTCCGGTATTTCTCCAGCGGGGCTAGGGTTTCACCGGGAGGGGGGCTACGGAGCGTCTGGATCCCAACACAAGCTAGGGGGTGCCATACCATGTTAGTATAGGTGTGTTGTGTGCTTTGTATGTCCAAGATTGCTCTCTGGGGTGTGACCCGGCTTCACCGGCATCCACTTCTCTCTCGTAGGCGATTACAGGGTGAAACTCCCGTATCGGACCAAACACCGTGAATCTTCCGAAGAGGTGGGTTCTACCTTTTTGTTTTGTGTTCCTATGGGCTATCCTAGCACAACCAAGCAAATAGTTCCACATTGCTACCCCCTTTCGACGCTGTTACCGCGTGTTTCCGTATAAGTCCGGTATTTCTCCAGCGGGGCTAGGGTTTCACCGGGAGGGGGGCTACGGAGCGTCTGGATCCCAACACAAGCTAGGGGGTGACATACCATGTTAGTATAGGTGTGTTGTGTGCTTTGTATGTCCAAGATTGCGTTCCCGCACAGAGAAGCGCTCGTCTCAGCGTCTGCAGGCCGTTGCCGCCGTAGTTTGCATGCATGGACTCGATCTGCACCGTTCCTTACGATCAAACGATCGAAAATGAAGCGGTGCATGGACTGGGTGTTTTGTCTCAATGTAACGGCCCCGTTCACCAGCCTGGTGCATGCACGCCTCGTTTTTTCAGAGTAAACAACGTGGCAGAAGAAGAAAATAGTTAACGTCGCGTCGCATTTTCAGCAGCCCTGCACGCCTTGTTTCAGAAACACGAGTCGCGTCGCATTTGCAGCGACGCAGCCCTCCACGCCTGGTTTCAGAAACACGAGTCGCGTCGCATTTGCAGCGACGCAGCCCTCCACGCCTAGTTTTCAGAAGATACGCATCAATGTGCAGGATTTGGCGTGAGACTTTGGACTTTCTTCTCTTCACCTCTTTAATACACGCATGCAACGTCGAATCACTTCGACTGACGAATGCACACGCGCTCGTACTCCGTATCAATAGCTGTCCGGCCTACGCCTACGCCTATGCCTGTTCTACACCGCTTTGACCATGCATCTACTCTAATACACTGCGTCCAAGGTCTTCACACAGTTTGCTTCATCTACCCAAATAAATTCACGTCTAATCGTGTCTTTAAATATTCCTTCAGTCGTCCTCCGTATTCTCATCCCTCTCCAGCCATTTGCCCTTTCTCTCCCTTCAAGCCCTAACGCACAATGTCTTCCTACTCACTACCTTCAAGCCCGGAGTCGGTCTCCGACGAGGACAACCACCCCAAGGCTCTGCCTTGGTACGAGGCCGAGTGGCCCGAGGCGGAGTTGGACGTCCTGCCCATCGTGCTTCCCGTCGACGACTCTCCCAATCGGGAGCGATCGCCGACGCCGCCCTTCGTCCACCGCCCCGTCCCTTCCACCACCACCAAGACGTCGGACATCTCCCCCAAGACGAACCGCCGCCTCAAAACACTGGAGCGGCTGGAGAAGAAGGAGTTGAAGGCGATGGAGAAGAAGGAGGCCAAGGAGGACGCGAAGGCTTTCCGGGCCAGCATCAAGCGGTCCCGTGAGAGGCAGGAGGAGAGGATGCGGGCGGAGAACCGCAGCGCCCGGATCAAGCAGGAGATGGAGATCCGGGCGGCGGAGTGGAGGAAGTAGGGCGGCGCCGGAGCGCGGGAAGGGCTCCCGCATGCATGCAGAGCGGGAGCAGTTAGGGCTAGCCCTTTTTTTTTTAGTTAAATGTAATGTTTATCCGGCCCCACTGATTATATGTAAAGTGGGGCCAGTTATCCTTTCTAAGTATGTTTAATTATATATAAGCCCTATATATAAAGTTATGTTCTTATATTTGTCCAAATGTACCCACTGTTTAGAAGTTTTATCCTTTCTAATCATCGCTTTAAAATCTGCACATTGTAAACAAAATTTATATATAAGAGATGTGCTTTAACGAATAATATTTTCTAAAAGAGCTGCATTATGTTTTCTAAGATAACATAAAAAATTTGAGTTGAGCACAGTATATTTTATATTATTAATACGAATAATTTGATGGTTTAATAAATGGATAATGCGTAGTCTGCATGTACTAATTAATAAATATAAATGGATAATGTGTAGTCTACATGTTGACATTGGGCCTCATGTGACATTGGGCCGCAAGGAACGGTCAACTGGTGGGGCCCACATGCAGCGCCAACCGTCAACAGATGGGGCACACAAACCGCGCCAACGCTCAATAGCTGGGGCCCACAGGCCGCGCCAACGGTTGTATGATGGGTCCCACAGGTCAGGATCCTAACGGGGGGCCGAAAATAACGGTGGGAGCAGCGAAAAGAGTCCTTGCGCACTGACTAGGGGCAAAACTGAGGTCGATTCGGCGCTAGGGGTAAAACTGAGGTCGTGGTGCCAACTGAGGGCACCTTGTTAATTATCCCTTTATTTTATAATCGCTTTTTACTTTCTTGTAAAACTCCTTAATTAATAGATTGGGACAAACCTTTTACCCCCATTTCAAAAAAAAAAAAAAATCCTCATGCGATGCGGAAAGAGTTCACTGTTTAGGTTACACTCTGTATTAAAAGGCAAAGCTTCTGGAGAGCCTTGTTTCAAAAAGTTACAGTCTGACCACTATACTAGCTGTTACACTTCATGCTTTTGTCTTCAAGAGACCTTAATTAGCTAATGGAAAGAAGTTCGCTGTCTTATCCTGAAGGTATGGATCTTGTGCCTCTGCTGAACTACTGATCCTACCCATAGTTCCAACATGCTCTGTCGCCAAGGGAAAGAAACCCATGGATACAATGCTAGGTCGAATAGGCCTTCTCCACAAGGAACCCTATAAACGAAACAGGTCACACAACCTTGACCATCTGTACTATAAACGTTACACACTTGCATGTACAATACATACATACAAAAACACATCAAAGATCTATGCTTGAAAAAGTACCGCTCCATCCTCAACCATCACACACTCATCTTCCAGAATTACCTAGTAGGTCGGGCAAACCTTCCCGATGATCCAGAGGATGATGATGATACCCCATCCGAGCTCATTGTCCTTGGCCGTCCTCGGCTGATGGTCTTTACTTGTTTCAACGCCACTGTTTCTTCTCTGCAGGATGCCCTTGAGAGCAACGGCCTCCACTGCCTCGTACACCATGGTTGCTCTGTATGTTGTTGGCTGTGAAGACTTCAGCATGCATGTCGAGTATTTATACTCGACCTGCTTGATGCTGCAGGCAGGAAGGAACGAAGCAAGAGCTGGCTGGCTTGGCAGCCACGGAAGTAAAGTTGGCTGTAAGCAGGATGTCGCCACGCTTCTGGCACGAGCACTAGATCAGTGTTCCTTTTTTTTTACGGTAAATACTACCTATCGCAGTCCGGCCGGAAGCAAATCATCGGACCGATTGGGTGCCGCACATTTCCATTCCATCCTACGGTCTGCATGCATGAATGCTTCCCACGGAAAAAGAATCCGACCCGGTAACAAGGCATCTCACCATAATTACCGTTCTCAAATCAAACCCATTAATTGCGGTCGGATTTCTCCTCCCAAATCAAATCTCTGCATCTGCTCGCATAGCCTCACACCACCGTGCTACAACCTCCAACCCCGCCGATAACCGCTAATGTACACATGTTGCTCCACCGGATGGAGTTGTCGCCAGGTCCTCTCTTGCCGCCGGCGGCCAGAGGTGCAGAGTCGTCGGCAGCCTAGCCGGGCCGACCAACCTACACTGCACGAGGATGGGTGCTTCTACTATCCAATACAACCGCGACATCACTCCTCTCCAAATAGGGATAAGGTAATTGCAAGCAACCTAAATCCCAATCTGTTCATTCCTTCCCAATCTGTTCATTTCTTCTCCACTTTTGAAGTTCAAATTCATGTAATCCTTTATGCTTCGTCTCATGAATTGACATCTACACTATCAATTAGACCTTCGGCTGATTATACATCATCTGCATCGTTGCTAGGTCCATGCCGCTCCATCCCCTGAACCATCAAACAACAGAAGGAAGCAAAACTACCATCGAAATGAAGCATCACCACCATCGGAAGGAAGCATGGACATAATCGTCAGATGGCATGCGAAGGGAGCACAACCACCATCTATATGAAGCACGATAACCATCTGAATGAAGCATGCATAGTTTTGGAAGGAAGCATGAACACAATTGTTTGCTGGCATATGGAGGAAGCACATGCATCATCTACAGGAAGCACGGCAACCATCTGAATGAAGAATGCATAGTTGTGGAAGGAAGCATGAACACAATTGTTTGCTGGCATATGGAGGAAGCACGTGCGACATCTACAGGAAGCACGACAACCATATGAATGGTGCATGACCACCATTGAAGAAAGCACAAACGAAGCATGGCCACCATGGCACGGTGGCAGCGAGACGACCCAAAGCCTAATCCTATATGAAATGTATTGTATTATAGAAGGAAACATGAAGGAATTACAGAATATGCCGCGACAACATTCTAGAAACCATGTTGATGAAAATAGATGGGAGCAATGGAGAAAAAATTGTATTTCATGGGAAGCATGTGGTATGATCATATAAACTAGTATAATGTTCGTGACTAACGAATCAAACTTGTATATTGTCAGAAACATGTTATAATGTATGAAACATGCTGCACTAGAGCTTTCTTATTATCCATGGAAGCCCTTTTTATGTTGCTTCGAGGCAAAATAAAACTATTATACCGGAAATACTTTTTTGTTTGGTTGAAGCAGATGTTAGTTGAACCTGGAGCAAAAGTAACAATTTTTGCTTCTGTACATAATAGAGTAAGTTGTCATATTAGCTAGCAAAAAATACTACTTGGAAGCAAATTTGAAAGGCAGTGGCAGCATATTTGACATTAAGTGGAAGCAAACCGTATTGGAATCATTTTTGTTTTGTTTAATACCGGGGCTACAAGTAACTTACAGGAAGAGGAAGCACGGGGTTTAAGTCTAAAATCAGAAGAGTAGAAGAGAAGCATAGGGAGAGGAAGGAGCCATTATAGGAAGGCAGAAGGTAACGCGTGTGCGTACTTTATGGAAGCATGCAAGATTTTCGGGGCTGATCTCAAGGAGTGATTCCCGCTCGCGCGCGCGGGACACGCACTATCATCTGACGGTGACCGTGCTACTGATCCTACGGACAATAAAAGGTCCGATATTTTTCAAAGAATCGGCGTCCGACTCCTAGTAGCCGCCTTTTTTTATAACGTAGGAGTATGTATTTGCAGGACTAGGCATCAGAGTCGATTAATTAATCTGTTTTTTTTTTGTCGACAGTTTCTCGCATGGGTTGATCCATGAATTAAACTCCAATCCAGTGCTCCACCAACTGTTTGAGGGTGAAGAATGCGCTCTGAACCACGTATATACCCTGTTTGCTGATACCGGAGGAGATGAGAGACGCCCCGTTTGGGAGCTTCTTATTTTTAAAGTATCTCAAGAATACTTCAGTTTTTACAAATATTAAAGTATTGAATACTTTGAGGTGTTTGGCAGTAGTAAAAAGTGTAGTTTTATATACTTCAATATTTAGAAAAACACACTTTTTTTTTAAGTATATGAAAAAGAGGGTTGGACCTCTTTTTCCTAAACTCAAGTATTGACTTGCTAGGCAAAGAAATACTATGGTTTTCGAATACTTCAGTTTTAAGAATACTTTGTTGCCAAACTAAGCGGAACTGATTAAGAGTTCTGTGTTACTTTTGCGGGAAATGATTACAAGCGATCTTCAGGGTTTCCTCAGTTAGCTGTGTTTCCTCATCTTCAGTTTCATCATGGCGTACAAAGCGAACGTGGAAGGCTCGATAGACAACTTTGAATAATTTTCTCAGACATCCTTGACACCCCGTCTAGATTACTTTTTAAAAGTGTGACAAGCACTACACAAGGAAGTCATATTCGTTTTTTTAACAACAGTCTGATTCATGTAGTTAGTCATAAGGAATATATTCTCCATGCACATCCCGGTCTACAAGAAACTACATCAGTCCTGAGCAAGCTGGCATAGATGATGAAATTGCAAGAATGCGCTGCTCTTCCTCTTATAGGTATGCCAATATGCCATATTCTTCAAGTTACTTACATTTTTCTTCTTCGAAACGATCTTCGGTTACAGTAAACATTGCACATTACTTGGTATAAAGAACAGTCGTGGCGTGGCAGCAGCTTGTACATACAAGTTACGAAATAGACATTTGCTGGTGAGATGATTTGCACTCGGAACTGGAAAGAGCACCGAGCACACATTATTACCATCCTTGGCAACAAACAAAATTCTGTTTATAACTTGTGCCTCAGTGTGGGAACAGTTGCTGGCTTAAGCAACAAAATGACTAGCTGGAAGAAAATGCCAACGTCTCATACTCAGGCAGGAAACCATATATATTAAACATGGTAGCTGGAAGAAGAATGTCTTCTTCATCTGGCCTACCGCCTTAATTCAAGGCTTTCGATGAGCTGTAGTAGCTCATATAGAACTAATGTATATATGTAGGTAACACAAAATAAAAATGTATGTATTGTTTGTTTTTTAATGAGGTAACGTCTCCACAGTCCACCACAATTTTTCTTTTTTAGTATGACGCTATTTTTATTTATTTATTTTTCCTTGGAGAAATGAGTGTGAGAGGAGCATGCTTTGCTGTCGGTCCACGCAGAGTTTCACATGGATGGATATTCTGACGGAATATCCATATCATCGCGGTCGACTCGACTGGATCATCGCCAGCTTAATTCCCTTCCCCGTCACAGCTAGTAGTAGTACATAGTAGCAGCTAGCAACCTCCATAACGGTTCCGCTCGATCGATCGATTCTACATGAGACACGTTGAAAGGTTGGAAGAATTCGTCTTGGCCGTTAAATCCTGACAGCATTACTACATACATATTATGTCCGATCCTTGTACGACACCCGTCGGAAACCGTCGGATTTTTTCTGAAGAGTGCAGCATCCCGTTTGATGACCGGTCCGACATGGATCGGACAGTAAGCGTCATACACAAAGTAGTTACTTTAGTGTTTTATCAGGATGTGGAACTGTTAAACTGCAATCCCCAGGAAAGTCCATTCACTGCATACAGTGAAGCACTCGAATGGGCATGTGCTAATGTCTGATCTTCAGAATAATGTTCTTATTTCAGCGTCTCTAAGTTGACACATACAGCAAACGTGGAACACTCGACATACGTTGCGGAGTGTTCGAATTCTCTGCTGAAAACATCGATTGCCTGCTGGAACTCCATGTTCATTTCACTGTTTGTTTTTTCTCATGCAGACTCAGCCCAAGTGTGACAGTAGCTCCAAGCCAGCTGGTATACATGCTGAAAATTGTAAGAATCGATTGATAGACATGCTCATTTAGAATATCATTCCGATTCAAATACAGCTGTCCACTTGCTGTATTTTGGTATAAACACAACTGCCGGTGGCAGTGGCTTCTATATACGAAATTCTGAAGTGGACATTTGCATGCTGGTTAGACGATTCGCGCTTGCAACTGTAAAGAGCACTCAACACATTCTAACCTTCTTGGGTAAAACCCGAAATTCTGTTTCCAACTTGTGCCTCAATGGCAACAATTGCTAGCTTAAGCAACAAAACTATTCAGCATAAGAGTAGCAGCTATTGGGGCCGGGAAAAAATATACCAACATGTCATATTCAGCCAGGAAATGATATGTATTACACAAGGTAGCTAGAAGAAGAATGTCTTCTTCATCTGGCCTACCGCCTTAATTCAAGGCTTTTGGTGAGCTGTAGTAGCTCATATAATACTAATGTATATATGTAAGGCAAAACAAAATAAGAATGTATGTATTTTTTTCTGAGGTAACGAATGTCTCCACACCAGCTTTTCGTCAACATCCTCCAGCAGGTGGCAAGGCACCAGCTGGGTTCATCAGGCAGCATACATGTCCTCCTACCGTCTCAGGCCTTCGCAAATGTAGGTAGCATACAGATCCCTGAATATACATGAAAACATAGCAACATTAGCTTGTTGCAGATCAAACGGAATAGTGTGCAGCTCATGTTTTATGATGAATCTAGAAAGCTGAGAAAAAGAACTGACATGGAATGCTGGATGGCCTCATAAGCATCCTCTGAGGGCAGGAAGTCATTCACAGCCACCTCCTTGTTCTCATTCTTCTTGTCTGATTTCTCAAATTAAAGAAACACTTTCAAACAAACAAGAAAATGTACAGTAGTAGTACTTCCCAATTGACATGTCAGAACTCTGAATAATCTCATCTAGCTACTTGCTGCAAGACCTACAGTTGGTGCTACTCTGTTTTCAGAAGTTTTCAGCCAGAGCCTCGGCTTATAGTGACTGTATGTAGTATTGGAACATTTTAAGACTCTGAACATTTTCAGCCAGCTCTTGGTTGCCACTTGCCAGATCTACAATTACTACTACTACTCTCGGATGTTTCAGTGACAACCTCGCATGCATTATATGACTGTATGTCTGAATGTTAGTGGTGAGCAGAAGACATAAATTCAGTAGTAACAACAAGTAAAGGATACAGTCCTCGAAAAAGCGCCTGATCTCTGCGAGGCGGTGCGGAGGCAGCTCCTTGATGTCGTTGAAGTGCCTGTACTCGGGGTCGTCGGCGCAGACGGCGATGATCTTGTCGTCAGCCTCGCCCTGTTTTCGTTCGGTCAGAGAGCAGCACTGGGTCAGAATCGATGGACCAGATCTGAAGAAACAAGCACGAGGAAGCAAACAGAACAGAGAGAAGAGAAGAGAACGGACCTGGTCGATCATGGGCATGAGTCCGATGGCCTTGGCCCTGAGGAAGCACCCTGGCACGACGGGTTCCTGCATGATGACGAGGACGTCGATGGGGTCGGAGTCGTCGCAGAGCGTGCGGGGGATGAAGCCGTAGTTGTGCGGGTAGACGACGGAGGAGTAGAGCACGCGGTCGACCTTGATGAGCCCCGTCTTCTTGTCCAGCTCGTACTTCACCTTGCTGCCCTTGGGGATCTCGATCACCTGCAGTGAGATGCAGAGCAGCCGTTGTTAGAGCGAGATCATGGGTCGCGGAGGACGAGGAGGAAGATGGCTTACGCAGTTGAAGATGGTGGGCGCGTCGGGGCCGATCTCGAGGTCGTGCCACGGGTGCGCGGCGACGGAGCGGCGGGAGATGGAGGAGAGGATCCGCTCGTTGAGCGCCGGGGTCTTCTTGGGCGCCCCGTTCAGCGCCTCCTTTGCTTCCGCTGGGGGAGCCATGTCGACCGGAGCAGAGATCTCGACGGACTGATCTGTTCGCCGGAGAAGACAGACAAAATGTCAGATCTGAAGCAGGGGAGGAGGATGAGATCGGATTTGCAGCACCGAAACTGAACTAAAATCCGGCAACACGACCAAAATCAAAACCAGAGAAGGGGGACGAACGCGACGGAACGCAACGCACCTGGTGGTGAGGGAGGGGAATCCAGTTCGTCGAGGTTGAACGGAATGGTGGACTGGAATCGAGTTGAACTGTGGTGTGGAGAAGAGAGGGGAGGGTGCCGCCCTTCTTATAGCCCCGCCAAGATTTGATTGCTGACTTGGCCCTGTGATTGCGGGCGGCGTCAAATTCATCCCTGACGACGTGCCTCCACGTGGGTTCATTGCCGTGGCGGTGAGGCCACGTCAACGCCACCCACACAACACACCCGTGGCTTTCCTATCCCCTTGGAGTTGGAGGGTACCCTAGGTCACATTGATGTGATCTTCACATCACTCAACCTACCTACATACAACCTCATCTCCTCCTTCCCATTTACATTTCCTTTTCGTTACAATCTGAGGGCACGTTTTTCTTTCTAAGCATAATTATGGCCAATAGCTCCTATGGCATAAACCAGCTACCCTCAAAACCCACGGACCTCACCTCCTCCTCCTCCTCCTCCTTCCCCCCCTCGAAGCACAAGGCATGGAGAAATGTTGCTAACATCTATCTAGACACTATATGCACCAACTGGATCTTCTCCGCCGAGAACTTACGAATAGGAGGAAACATGCAGGGGCCACAGAAACCGTGGCTTTTGCCTCAGCCCTCAGGGAGTAACGATGGTACTCAGGCTTGGTTTACCATTATGGCATGGATTGTATGGCAACTATAGATATTGTACCGTGAAAGTGGTATGGGGCGTGCTGATCTTCTGCCTCCGCCGCTAGATACGTGGACTTGCGTCGCGTAAGAGCATCTCCAGCCATTGTGCTCCCAAGGGATGTTACTTGGGGTTGCGCCGGCCCAAATTTTGGCGGCGGGGGGCAAATTTCTCCACTCTTTGCGCCCCTAGGAGCCCTGCTCGCCGCCAAGGCCAAGCGAGAGCGAGATCTGCCCGGGTATACGAGCGTCGTCCTGTCCTCGTGACTTTCTCCATCGTCTGTCACGCGAAGAAGTAAAAGGATTGTCCATTCTTCGTGCCCTCCTCTTGACGACGCCAATCTCGACGAGGGCGCAAAGCTCCGGTCGGCGTTCCCGTCTCGAGGCCTCTTCTCCTTGACCGTCCATCGTATGTCGGAGCCGTTCCTCGACGCGACGATCGGCTCGGCGTACGGGTTCTTCCACCTTCCGACGGAAGCAAAAGTGCCGTTGTACCCCATTCATCCCCTAGGGTGATATTTGAGGAAGCTCCAAAAAGTGCCATGTCATCATTGGAGCAAGATGCTAGTACATGCTTGAGCTACCGATCATTGAGACTTCTTTTGTAGCGTTGCTAATGATAGAGATCCTCTTTTGAGGGAGAAAAAAAATCCTTAAAGCCAGATAATTATACGATACGATACACCAAAACTAAATCAGTTGAGCCGTGTCGGTGCATGCTCTAACGTATGGAGTACCGTGTCATGGGGCTGCTGACATCTAGCAGCTCCCACATGATCCCTTCCCCGGCCTGTCGGTGGCCTCCGGCCGGAAGCATTTCTGGGTTGTTCAATATAATGGTGTGATTAGAGTTGAAACGCGTGATCCAACGAACGCCAACAACCAAAACAGCACAATCACACATGTAGTCTACTAGGTATGCACGCACGTGCTTCCTACGCGTTTGTGTTGCTTGGAATTCTTCCTGCTGGCATGCATGCATCCTCCAAGGTTTAATTTCTTATTAGTATTATTACTGGAGGGATATGCACGTCGTCGTTCCTAAATTATTTTCCAACCCATCAACTACCAGATCTAGGCTAGCTAATTCAGGAATGGGGAGGGGCAATTATTTTATTACCAAGTAATCACGTAGTACTGCGACTTCATCCATCCTTCGATCGTGCATGTGTCTCCACCTAGCTACCTCTCGGTCGATTAGTCAATACTTAATTTGAACCCATGTTACAACCGTGTAAAATTGCACACGATGACACGGTGCTCCTATATTATTACTTCCTTTCTTTTACAAACTTCGTCCAAAAATGTACTCCCTCCGTTCACAAATAGATGACTTCCACTTGTCTAAATATGAATGTATTTGGACACATATGTCTACATACATTCATATTTAGACAAATAGGAGTCATCTATTTGTGAACGGAGGGAGTACTAAGTTACTCCAAATCCTGCAGCTATCTCCGCTTGCTGGAGGGTTGGATTTGTGTTAGTGCTAGCTAGATCGCACAAGCTCCTTTAGGTGACTCTGACAGCACGGCCGGCTGCTGTGATTAGTCAATTAATTACGATCTGGGTCGATCTTCATATACAACTAGATTAGTACGAGTAGTATATTATACTAGTACTGTATAGTGGGGTAGTATAGAATGATTCTTCATACTGCGCGTAGCTGTCTACTTTTCAGACATGTCCAAGTGTGCCTCCTGTCGACACAACAGCAAGCGGCCGGCTGGTTACAAGTATCTCCAACTTGCACATTATTCTTTCACTTCATATATGAAATAATAATTCCTACTTGTATGTGGCATACATTGGCTTCCCAGAAAATCAAACAAACGGACAAAAATAATCTAAGAATGACCGGTGATAGTGATGCGCCTTGCCATTTTCCAAAATATTACTACTGACATCTAACTCGATCGGAGCTACGTCAAACTGATATGGATGCCTTGTACACGCGTGGAGCAAGAGAGAGACCTTTCTGAGACGTGTTTGGCTGCTACCACGTTTGTCGGTAGTAGGTCATTTTGGAGCTCAGACTCTATGTAATTGTTTATTAGAAAACCTAAAAAATATCATGGTTTCAAAATTTTATAATTGTTTCCTAGATGTAGATAACGATTTTTATTTCAAGTACACACCCTAGGAGGTGTATCGTTATCATAGAAGGAGGGGCCAAACGGCCATATTATGTACATAACGATTAACTCTACTAGTGCACAAAAAATAATTTGTACTCTTGATTGAGTAAAAAGATAAAAGTGTGAATCAGCATTGCATATTTTGGATTTTTTTTCAGATTTGTTATTTATATGTAGCTTATAACACTAGTGAAAACAGGGCCATTTGTCCCGGGTCGTAAGGGCCGATTGTCCCGGTTGTGCAACCGGGATGGGCTAGCCGGGACAAATGGCCCTCCCCCATTGGTCCCGGTTGTGCCAGAACCCGGGATGGTAAGGCTGGCCCACGTGGCGACTCTGGGCCAGGGACGGCGAGGAATTCGTCCCGGTTCGTTTTAGTGACCGGGATGGATGCCTTCTTAAAAAAAAAAATATTCCGCCCTTTTTCCCTGCCGCGGCAGGGTTTTTTTTTTGGTTCGTTTTTTTTTTTGCTCCTGCCTCGCAGTCGCCAACCGGCCTCCCCTTCCCCAACCGCGTCCAGGCCCACGTCTTTAATTAAGCCCACATTGTTGGTCAAAAGGGCACACTGGCCCGCGTCTTTTATTATATTCGGTCAACGACTCGCGGGGCCACTGGCCAGCGGCCTAGTGGCTGGCCTTCCCGGTCCCTTAAATTAAGACCACGGACGGTCAAAGGGCCCACTCCCGCCTCGTCTTCCCGCCCCTCCACTTCCCCACGCGCGCGTGGCCAGCTGCAACCGCCGCACGCCTCGGCTCCCGCCCCGCATTCATGGCCGCCTGCAACCGGCGCCACATTCCGGCCGCCGGTTGGCATGCCAGCCCCCCGGGTCCTTTTTAAAGAGCCCCTGCCGCCCGTACAACCCATCCACCCCGGCCGCGTCCCAGCCAAAGGAACCCTAGCCGCCATGTCGTCCCGCTGGTTCGGCAAGCGTCCACGAAACGACCACGAATCCGGCTCCTCGAGCGGCGCCGGCCAGAGGGGCTCCGGCGTCCCACCCCCGCCGGCGGAGGCCTTTGGCTTCGGCCCTGGAGGCGTTCGCATCGGCGGGGCGCCGCACGTCCCCGCGCCACCTCCGGCGGCACGCCCGCCGCCCCGCGCCGCGCCCAAGGGCAAGCGCTTCCGCCGGTACATCCGGTAGGAGGAGGCCGAGTGGCACTGGGACCACGCCACGCCGGTCTTCTGGCCGGACGTCCACCTCCCGGAGGGGTGGCACCTCAACTCCCAACACATCCCCGTGCCGCCGGCCCCGACCAACGAGGCCGCGCTCGAGGAGATCGACCGCCGGCGCCGTCTCCTACCGGCCCACCTCCTCAGGGAGCGCGCGTACGCGCGCAGCTCCCCCTACTGGGCCACATGGTTCCAGCAGGAGCACGAGCAGCGCCAGCGCTCCTTCATCCCCGTCCCCCACGAGGAGGTGAACGTGGACGACTACCCCGTGCCACCGCCCGGCCGGGAGAAGGAGCTGTGGCTCCTCGAGGATATCGAGGACTTCTCCGAGGAGGAGGACCCCGAGTTCCGGGCCAGCTTGGAGGAGGCCTGCGAGGCCTCCCGCCGCAGCCTCATCGACGATGAGGTCAAGCGGTGGGAGCGGGTCGTGGCCGCCGCCGCCGCCGACGCCAATGCCATGCCGCCGCCCACTACAGAGCCTACCCCCTGGTGGCACGCGCTGTACGCCGAGTGGGAGGCGTCCGAGGACCAGCCGCCCCCGCAGCCGCTCCCCCCCGGCCTGGAGTACGGCATGTCCTGGGCCTGGACCGGGGGCGTCTGGTCGCCAGAGGAGCTGCCCCCGCCACCGCCGCTGCAGCAGGAGGAGCTGCCCCCGCCACCGCCGTACGCGCCCCCGATGCCTCCGCAGCCACCGGCGGGCCCGCCCCAGCTGCCTGCCCACCTGTGGCAGGCACCCCCCTACCAGTGCATCTCCTCCGACGAGGAGGACTAGGCCGGCGCCCCTCCCCCCCCCCCCCCCCCCCCCGCTAATATACTAGGACCCCCCCAAGAAACGGCCGGCCGCCTGTGGCCGCGCCGCCGCCCCTAGATGTAAGCACGGCCGGCCGCCTGTGGCCGCGCCCCCCCCCTATGTAAGCGCGGCCCTCGGGCCTTTTAATATATGTTGTTCGTGTCCTGTAACGCGTCCCTAGTTCACCCCCTAGTCCCGCCCGCGGAACCATCGCCGGCGGGATCTTCCTACCCCTTCGCCGGCAGGGCTTCGCCAAGCCATGTCCGCTGTCCTGGGTGGTCGCTCGGCCTGGAGAGAGGGCCGAGATATTTATACAACCGGGCCTCTAGTCCCGGCCCGTGCCACCAACCGGGACTAGAGCCCCTTTGGTCCCGGTTGGTACCACGGGCCGGGACAAAAAACATATTTCGAATTTTGGGGGTGGCACCCTGCGCGCCCAAAAGTTTTTAGCGCCAAAATTTGAAAATTGTTAAGTTTGCACATTAACAACTTCTATATACTTTCGAATTTTACAAAAATTCCAACATGAAAAATACTAGAATTTGCATAACTAATTTAAATCCATTTTTCGTTTAACTAAATAATTTTTATAACTATTGAAACTATTAATTATTTTACCATTTGTATATAATTTGAATATAAAAATGTTAGAATTTTTGTTTTCTCTCGTGATCTTCCGAGTTAGTCCAGAGCATACAAGGCATCCCGGGTGATTTATATAAAGTTCGACAAAGCGAGTTGTACCTTATTGACACGGTGAATTTGAGATCTTTGTCTAGAACAGAAAAACCATAGTTTTTCTTCGAAGGTTTACTCTGCGCATCCACACGTATTTTCCCTTTATCCCGACCCCCGCTTGAAAACATAGTAACTTTCGTGTACGCGGCAAGCCTCAGCGGGAGCAGCAGACTTAAAGCAGAGACGGGCGGTCGGGCGGGGGAGACCGCACCGTTGCTGTCGCGCTTTCCTCTGCTCTGCTCGTCCGCCGTCGCCGTCGCGCTCCCCTCCGCCTTCAACATTTGGGATATTCGTTGTTCAGTTAGACGTTTCTCCTCAAAAAATTTATCATATCTGTTAAAGAAGTACCGAAGCTCAGATTGTACTTCGCCAAGACCTACTAAAATCATGAGCGAAAGTTTCCGAACAGTGCAATATATCCCTTAATACTTTCGTTGCATTTTGATATATATCCGAGCGGTGGACAGTCCCTGGCCAAGCAGAAGCAACTGCATCCCCTATCGATGTAAAGCAGTCAGTCAAAACTGTTTTCGGCTGTTTATGCTGGTTAACTCCAATGAATAACAATAGAGGCCTGCCATAATCACTTGTTCTATACCGTGTGTCAACACATACTACATCTCCAAAGTAGTTATAATCCTGCAATATCTGTCAGGATTGTATCCGTACTATCACTTCGAAGTGTTCCTGCAATATCTGCCTACAGTTATCTCATACTCGGATATGGGTCATAGTTGTCAGCTTTTTACCGGTCAATACAAAATACTGATCAAACAGAACTATATGATCATGTATTCCACGCTTATTATTACACATCACCAACAGACGGAGGAGAGAGAAACAGAAAAGTGGGTGGGTGTGCCGCTGGTTGGAATAATAATGAAGTCAGGCTGGTCATAGTTGTCAAGCACTCAATGCTTGCCAGCTTTTGACCGATTGTAACACCTGGGGTGTTACCTGTTTGTTTTGCTTGCATCATATGCATCACGTTGCATTGCACCATGTTGCATCACAACTGAAAATTCAAAACAATTTAAACTTCCAATTTCAAAATTTCAAAACTAAACCACTCAATTGTTTTTCACTGGTTGAATTTGTTCAAATCAAATTGCTTGGTAATACAAATCTCCCTGTTATTAAAACCCTAATGACTAATTCAAAAATTCAAATCAAATCACTCCTAATTATCATACTTCAATATGGGTTTAAATATTAAAATTTTGCAAACCAATTAAATTCAATAATGTTTGTAGAATTGATTGAATTTATTAAATACACTTTGTTTATTTCCAACCCAAACCTTATTTGAAAATTCAACTAACCACTTTAAAATTCCAATTAATAATTCCAAGTTTGAGATAATGCTAACATTGCTTCCATTCTTCTGTTTTGGAAGTAATAAAAATATTTGATGAACTAAACCCCCCCCCCCCCAAAATTCTATTTCTATTTTTCCTTTTCCATCCTTTCCAAAGAAAAAAATGTTCATATTGAAAAGCAACAGCAAAAAAAAAAAGAAGGGTGGAGAGAGAGGCAAGCCCACCCTTTCCCTTTTTCTTCCCAAGCCCAACCCCTTTCTTTCTTCCCCCCCAAGCCCATTCCTTTCCTCTCTTTCTGGCCCACCCCCTTTTCCCTGTCGTCCTTCTCCCTCCTGTCGCTATCTCGCTGTACGAACCACCACCCAACCCTCCGATCAGCTCTCCCCCCCTGGATGCCATGCCGTACTAGGCTACCCACTCCTTAAAACCACCTTCCCCCTCTGTAACCCTAGCGCCTCCATCTCCCTAACCCTAGCGCCGCGGCGCCCTCCTCTTCCTCTAACCCCGATCCCCCTCTGCTCTGAAAAAAATCGACAGACTGAACCACCCCGAGACCACCACCTTCCTCCCCTAGCTCCAGTCACCACATCCACCTCGAGGGGCAACCGAGTAGGGGAATGGAACCTTGGCGCCTTCCTGCATCTCCTCGTCTCCTCGCCGCCTACCGGGAGTCCCTGTGGTGGCCACGCCGTCGCCGGCCACCGTTGCCTCCCTCTCTGTCGACAGCAGGCACGCGTCATCGACTACCACCGAGGTGAGGCCCCACCTCTCGCCTTAGGGCTCCTCCTCCCTCCTTGCTCTGTGGCCAGCCTTCGCGCTGGCCATCCCGCTCGGCCTCGACGTGGTTCTCCGGCGAGCCATCGTCCCAGTTCCGATCGCTGCCCTCGACAAGGATCAGTTAACTGAATCGAATTCAGTTAACAGGCGAAAGACCACCTCTTATTTCCCCGCGCCCCTATCCTATCACCAAGCCACAGCATAGCCGCACTGGCATGGGCCTCGCGCGCGTTCGGGACAGACGCGGGTTCGGACCCCAGTTGGAGCACAATGCTCCAACTTTTTGCGAAATTTTCCGCACTGGGCGGGGCCCATCTGTCACTCTCCCTGAAAGGCCGTCTCAGCACGCAACCGCGCAGTCAGCGCCGCGTGGCCCTCGGGCCCGCGCGTCAGCGGCAGCGGCTGGGGTCCCTCCCGGTGAGAAACGACCCCAGATCCAGATCTGGATCTGGCGGTTCGCACCTAGGCCCCTGGCCTTCCTTTTTTTTACACTGAAGCCCTTCTCTGCTGTTTTTCTCACAGTCAAGTCCCTATCTTTTGCAAATAAAACCTAAAATTTCAAATGATCACAACTTTCAAACCCCAAATCCAAATAATACAAATTTTATATGTATCCCAACCAAAATTCCATGAACTTTTCAAATATCACCTTTGTTTTCTGTTTTGAACTTTCAAGATGCAATTCAAATTTGAATTCAAATAATTCAATTGTAATTTGCAACAATTCATAAATAATTCATACTAATTCCAAATAAGGCAAATAAAATATGTTTTCCATACCATTTTGAATAACCTTTTCAAATATAAATTTTGTTTCATGGTTTGAATAATTTAAATTGCCTAAATAATTTAATACTTGTTTAATTCATTTAAATTTGATAAAATCATAACTTGCTCAAAATAAAATAATTTTGAACATGCAAAATATGTTTTCAAACCATCAAAGTGTGAACCTTTCAAATGTGAGTTTGAATTTATGCTTTGAACAAATAAAAATTCAATTAAATTCAAACTTGTTTTAAATTCATTTAAAACTTGTTTAATATTGTTTAATTCATAATTAAATTATCCTAATTCCAATTTCAATATTTGAAACATGTAATCCAACTAAAATTTGATGTTCTTTTCAAATATAAATTTTGTTATTTGTTTTGAACACTTTAAATTGATGAAAACAACAATTGTTTGTGTGACACCCTTAAGGAACTAAAATTCTCTAACTTAATAAATAAATTTCTAAAATTGTTAAACCTTATTTCAATTGATTCTATTGTTGTTATTTTGTTGTTTTCCTCATCCATGCATCATGCTAATCCACCTTCATCTGTTGATTAGTTGGAAAACAAATAATCTAACCATAATTCATGGGCTTTACATATGCAACTCAAATTGCATATGGGTCCATTTAAATCTGTTTATCTTGTCAACTAGTTTACCTTGATGCATCTTTAAACCTGTCATGCATCCATATCTTGATCATGCTGGATCTTTTGCCGTAGTAGTAATTGTTGCATCCGGTGTTTGTTCGAGGTTCGTTGCTTCTTCTCGGATAGGACGTTGAGATGATGTGAGCAACGACAAGTTCTGCTACCTTGCGGGATCTCAGGCAAGTATACTCACTTGCTGCCAAATGGCTGCCTTTCATCACTTGTTACCGATACTTCCCGTTGTTCTTTTCTGCTAGCCTTAGTAGTAGTTGTTTCTGTTACGAACCTATCACATGAATCCTTTAGCCCTGATATTGCCTCACCTCCCCTCCCATAACCCCGTTGTTTGAGCCCGTGTCTTACTAGCATGCTTAGGTTGTTTTGCTCGAGTCTGTTACCCGTTACTTTCTGTTATTATTCCATTATGTTCTGGGGGCTCGATGTTTAATCAATCAATCAATCATGCTACTGTTATTGTTAAATAATAATTTGATGATAAGGCACCGGCAGGAGGCCCTTGTGGTTTTGAGGCCTGCTAGTGTCGACCCTAATAGGAAAAGGGTCTTGTCTACTGATCCATGATGAGCGCACTAACCGCATGTGGGAAGCGAGTATGGGCGCCCCCCTCAATTTGACTCGATTCGCATCTCGTCCAAATCGCCTCATTTAGTTCGGGCTTTCCATTTGCTGCATGCATGATCTTGCGAGCCCTTGGATCCTGGGTGGAACTTTCGTAGTCGGCATATAGGAGGACACGTTCTTAGAGTGCTATGAGGGTCCATTTTCTTCTGGGCTCGATTAGCCGTGCGCCTAAGGTGCTTTGGGCTTGATGCGAAGAAGAGTTGAGTTGTGTTGAGTGCCCCGCTTGGTGGAAGGGCCTTTCCATCTGGCGGGTTATTCATGCGTGTACGGCCAAATTGGTGCAACCCTGCAGGGATAATCTTCTCGAGAAGCCGTGTTTTCCGCGGTTATGGATTACTTGGTGAAAGTACTGGCTAACAAGTACTCAGGATAACTTAAACATAATGATCTAACATGTTACACCCAATGATTAATAACTTGACTAGTAATAGGTTTATTTACACAATAACTTGATTCACCTCTAATACAACTGTGTGAGTTATCCTCGGATTGCTTCTTCGGATAAGGGGCGAGATCCAGGATGGGTTTGTTTGGAGTTACTTCCAGTTGGTTACAATACTCGATCTTATCTCCTTTCTGATAGCCGGAAGTGGTAGTATCTCTCTGTAGTTGGTTAGTGCAGCCTGCTGTCGCTTATTTGCAATAACCCTTTTCCTTTCCGTTGATCCTAAAGTATTTGTATCTTGTGATGACTGGCTACGCCGGTATCTTGTGAGTATGGGTTTTATCCCCCTTGCCAGTACTTAACCGTACTGACCCACGAATCTCTTTCGTGGCTTCAAATTCCAAATTGCAGTCAACAGGTTTGAAGTCTGACGACGTTAGCTTGGGAATCCCTCCGGCTTGGCCCGGGGCAGGGATTGGACGCTCTCGGTTATCTTCAGGACTCTTAGTCCAATTTGTATCTTGTCCGTAGCCGGACGTTTGTTTCTTCCGCTGTTATTTGGATCTTTGTAATGTATCAGTTGTAACCCTGGCTCGTTTGAGTCATCTTGTATCTATCTGTTTCTGTTGTAATTGTGGAATATTCGTGAACTGTTGTAATGTTATCATAAGTGGCAACCTGGAATCGGTTATTATGCGGATTTGGCGGGAATGCTGAAATCTGCATAGTGCCCGATCTCGGGGCGTCACAAATGGTATCAGAGCCTTGGTTCCGATTCCCGAGATTGTTTCGATACGAATGGTTATCGAAGCAACGGGTCCGCAAAGCCTGTAGGATAACCTAGCTAACGGTCGTTGTTTCTAGAATGTCAAAACACTATTTCTGCTAAATTATTTTGGAAAACATCTCAATAGGATTCTGGATTTTTCTCCTTACCCCTATTCTATTTCCCCTCCCATCTTATTTGTTTTGGCGTCTCCCCCTTGTCTATCTTTCAAAGTGTTAGGATCCTACGTGGGTGGACGTTTTCTGAGCCCTTTAACCTAATAGGTTCGATCACCGGAAGATTCCTGGTGGAAGAACATCGTCGTCACTCCGAGCAAGAATCCCTTGTTAGTGGTGTCGAGGAGATCAACCGGAAGCACGAAGAATCGATAGTCGAATTTCTTTCCCCTCCCGGGTTAGCTGGTGGATTGCGAGGGCGCAATCCCTTGTTAGTGGTGTCGTCTGTAACACCTGGGGTGTTACCTGTTTGTTTTGCTTGCATCATATGCATCTCGTTGCATTGCACCATGTTGCATCACAACTGAAAATTCAAAACAATTTAAACTTCCAATTTCAAAATTTCAAAACTAAACCACTCAATTGTTTTTCACTGGTTGAATTTGTTCAAATCAAATTGCTTGGTAATACAAATCTCCCTGTTATTAAAACCCTAATGACTAATTCAAAAATTCAAATCAAATCACTCCTAATTATCATACTTCAATATGGGTTTAAATATTAAAATTTTGCAAACCAATTAAATTCAATAATGTTTGTAGAATTGATTGAATTTATTAAATACACTTTGTTTATTTCCAACCCAAACCTTATTTGAAAATTCAACTAACCACTTTAAAATTCCAACTAATAATTCCAAGTTTGAGATAATGCTAACATTGCTTCCATTCTTCTATTTTGGAAGTAATAAAAATATTTGATGAACTAAACCCCCCCCCCCCCCCAAAATTCTATTTCTATTTTTCCTTTTCCATCCTTTCCAAAGAAAAAATGTTCATATTGAAAAGCAACAGCAAAAAAAAAGGGTGGAGAGAGAGGCAAGCCCACCCTTTCCCTTTTTCTTCCCAAGCCCAACCCCTTTCTTTCTTCCCCCCCAAGCCCATTCCTTTCCTCTCTTTCTGGCCCACCCCCTTTTCCCTGTCGTCCTTCTCCCTCCTGTCGCTATCTCGCTGTACGAACCACCACCCAACCCTCCGATCAGCTCTCCCCCCCTGGATGCCATGCCGTACTAGGCTACCCACTCCTTAAAACCACCTTCCCCCTCTGTAACCCTAGCGCCTCCATCTCCCTAACCCTAGCGCCGCGGCGCCCTCCTCTTCCTCTAACCCCGATCCCCCTCTGCTCTGAAAAAAATCGACAGACTGAACCACCCCGAGACCACCACCTTCCTCCCCTAGCTCCGGTCACCACATCCACCTCGAGGGGCAACCGAGTAGGGGAATGGAACCTTGGCGCCTTCCTGCATCTCCTCGTCTCCTCGCCGCCTGCCGGGAGTCCCTGTGGTGGTCGCGCCGTCGCCGGCCACCGTCGCCTCCCTCTCTGTCGACAGCAGGCACGCGTCATCGACTACCACCGAGGTGAGGCCCCACCTCTCGCCTTAGGGCTCCTCCTCCCTCCTTGCTCTGTGGCCAGCCTTCGCGCTGGCCATCCCGCTCGGCCTCGACGTGGTTCTCCGGCGAGCCATCGTCCCAGTTCCGATCGCTGCCCTCGACAAGGTTCAGTTAACTGAATCGAATTCAGTTAACAGGCGAAAGACCACCTCTTATTTCCCCGCGCCCCTATCCTATCACCAAGCCACAGCATAGCCGCACTGGCACGGGCCTCGCGCGCGTTCGGGACAGACGCGGGTTCGAACCCCAGTTGGAGCACAATGCTCCAACTTTTTGCGAAATTTTCCGCACTGGGCGGGGCCCATCTGTCACTCTCCCTGAAAGGCCGTCTCAGCACGCAACCGCGCCAGTCAGCGCCGCGTGGCCCTCGGGCCCGCGCGTCAGCGGCAGCGGCTGGGGTCCCTCCCGGTGAGAAACGACCCCAGATCCAGATCTGGATCTGGCGGTTCGCACCTAGGCCCCTGGCCTTCCTTTTTTTTACACCGAAGCCCTTCTCTGCTGTTTTTCTCACAGTCAAGTCCCTATCTTTTGCAAATAAAACCTAAAATTTCAAATGATCACAACTTTCAAACCCCAAATCCAAATAATACAAATTTTATATTTATCCCAACCAAAATTCCATGAACTTTTCAAATATCACCTTTGTTTTCTGTTTTGAACTTTCAAGATGCAATTCAAATTTGAATTCAAATAATTCAATTGTAATTTGCAACAATTCATAAATAATTCATACTAATTCCAAATAAGGCAAATAAAATATGTTTTCCATACCATTTTGAATAACCTTTTCAAATATAAATTTTGTTTCATGGTTTGAATAATTTAAATTGGCTAAATAATTTAATACTTGTTTAATTCATTTAAATTTGATAAAATCATAACTTGCTCAAAATAAAATAATTTTGAACATGCAAAATATGTTTTCAAACCATCAAAGTGTGAACCTTTCAAATGTGAGTTTGAATTTATGCTTTGAACAAATAAAAATTCAATCAAATTCAAACTTGTTTTAAATTCATTTAAAACTTGTTTAATATTGTTTAATTCATAATTAAATTATCCTAATTCCAATTTCAATATTTGAAACATGTAATCCAACTAAAATTTGATGTTCTTTTCAAATATAAATTTTGTTATTTGTTTTGAACACTTTAAATTGATGAAAACAACAATTGTTTGTGTGACACCCTTAAGGAACTAAAATTCTCTAACTTAATAAATAAATTTCTAAAATTGTTAAACCTTATTTCAATTGATTCTATTGTTGTTATTTTGTTGTTTTCCTCATCCATGCATCATGCTAATCCACCTTCATCTGTTGATTAGTTGGAAAACAAATAATCTAACCATAATTCATGGGCTTTACATATGCAACTCAAATTGCATATGGGTCCATTTAAATCTGTTTATCTTGTCAACTAGTTTACCTTGATGCATCTTTAAACCTGTCATGCATCCATATCTTGATCATGCTGGATCTTTTGCCGTAGTAGTAATTGTTGCATCCGGTGTTTGTTCGAGGTTCGTTGCTTCTTCTCGGATAGGACGTTGAGATGATGTGAGCAACGACAAGTTCTGCTACCTTGCGGGATCTCAGGCAAGTATACTCACTTGCTGCCAAATGGCTGCCTTTCATCACTTGTTACCGATACTTCCCGTTGTTCTTTTCTGCTAGCCTTAGTAGTAGTTGTTTCTGTTACGAACCTATCACATGAATCCTTTAGCCCTGATATTGCCTCACCTCCCCTCCCATAACCCCGTTGTTTGAGCCCGTGTCTTACTAGCATGCTTAGGTTGTTTTGCTCGAGTCTGTTACCCGTTACTTTCTGTTATTATTCCATTATGTTCTGGGGGCTCGATGTTTAATCAATCAATCAATCATGCTATTGTTATTGTTAAATAATAATTTGATGATAAGGCACCGACAGGAGGCCCTTGTGGTTTTGAGGCCTGCTAGTGTCGACCCTAATAGGAAAAGGGTCTTGTCTACTGATCCATGATGAGCGCACTAACCGCATGTGGGAAGCGAGTATGGGCGCCCCCCTCAATTTGACTCGATTCGCATCTCGTCCAAATCGCCTCATTTAGTTCGGGCTTTCCATTTGCTGCATGCATGATCTTGCGAGACCTTGGATCCCGGGTGGAACTTTCGTAGTCGGCATATAGGAGGACACGTTCTTAGAGTGCTATGAGGGTCCATTTTCTTCTGGGCTTGATTAGCCGTGCGCCTAAGGTGCTTTGGGCTTGATGCGAAGAAGAGTTGAGTTGTGTTGAGTGCCCCGCTTGGTGGAAGGGCCTTTCCATCTGGCGGGTTATTCATGCGTGTACGGCCAAATTGGTGCAACCCTGCAGGGATAATCTTCTCGAGAAGCCGTGTTTTCCGCGGTTATGGATTACTTGGTGAAAGTACTGGCTAACAAGTACTCAGGATAACTTAAACATAATGATCTAACATGTTACACCCAATGATTAATAACTTGACTAGTAATAGGTTTATTTACACAATAACTTGATTCACCTCTAATACAACTGTGTGAGTTATCCTCGGATTGCTCCTTCGGATAAGGGGCGAGATCCAGGATGGGTTTGTTTGGAGTTACTTCCAGTTGGTTACAATACTCGATCTTATCTCCTTTCTGATAGCCGGAAGTGGTAGTATCTCTCTGTAGTTGGTTAGTGCAGCCTGCTGTCGCTTATTTGCAATAACCCTTTTCCTTTCCGTTGATCCTAAAGTATTTGTATCTTGTGATGACTGGCTACGCCGGTATCTTGTGAGTATGGGTTTTATCCCCCTTGCCAGTACTTAACCGTACTGACCCACGAATCTCTTTCGTGGCTGCAAATTCCAAATTGCAGTCAACAGGTTTGAAGTCTGACGACGTTAGCTTGGGAATCCCTCCGGCTTGGCCCGGGGCAGGGATTGGACGCTCTCGGTTATCTTCAGGACTCTTAGTCCAATTTGTATCTTGTCCGTAGCCGGACGTTTGTTTCTTCCGCTGTTATTTGGATCTTTGTAATGTATCAGTTGTAACCCTGGCTCGTTTGAGTCATCTTGTATCTATCTGTTTCTGTTGTAATTGTGGAATATTCGTGAACTGTTGTAATGTTATCATAAGTGGCAACCTGGAATCGGTTATTATGCGGATTTGGCGGGAATGCTGAAATCTGCATAGTGCCCGATCTCGGGGCGTCACACCGATCAATACAAATTATTGGTCAAACTTGCACCTACTCCATTCATAATCACAGAATATGTATAAATATCATTTTGGCTAACAAAATCTCGTTCATACTGCGTTATAAGAACTATGATCATGTATTCCACGTTTATTATTACACATCACCAACAACATCCCTATCTAGTCTTCTGAATTTTCTTCGTGTCCCTTGCTTATGATCGCTTCGGCCGTAACCATGGAGCATCTTCATTATTTAACGGGATGGTGGGGTCAGCTTTCACTGTGAAGGGTGGAATTTCAACAAACTTATTATAATCTTCTGACATGTCTGTCGTGTCCTCGATTCCCACGATGTTTCTTTTCCCTGAGAGAACTATGTGACGCTTCGGCTCATTGTATGATGAATTTGTTTCCTTATTTTTTCTTTTCTTTGGTCTGGAAGACATGTCCTTCACATAGAAGACCTGAGCCACATCATTGGCTAGGACGAATGGTTCGTCATTGTAACCAATATTGTTGAGATCCACTGTTGTCATTCCATAAAGCGGGTCTACCTTTACCCCTTCTCCATTCAGGTTGACCCATTTGCACTTGAACAAAGGGACCTTAAAAGAAGGTCCATAGTCAAGTTCCCATATCTCCTCTATGTAACCATAGTATGTGTCATTTTTTCCATTCTCGTTTGTTGTATCAAAGCGGACACCACTGTTTTGGTTGGTGCTCTTCTTATCTTGGGAGCTCGTGTAAAATGTATTCCCATTTATCTCGTACCCTTGAAAACTCCCAATAGTCGAAGATGGTGACCCTGCCAACATGTATAGCTGATCTTCAACAGTGGTGTCATTTATAAGACGTGTTTGCAACCAACTTCCGAAAGTCTCCATGTGTTCGCGTTTAATCCATGAGTCATCCTTCCCCGGGTTTGCAGACCGTACAATATTCTTGTGTTCCTCGAGATACGTAGCCATGAACATAGAATTTTGTAGAACTGTGTAGTGTTCTTTGGTCAAAGAATGCCCGTCCCTAGGTATCATTGTTTTCTTTCCCAGCATTCCTTTTCCCCTCAGTCTCCCCTCATGCCGCGATTCAGGAACACCAATTGTCTTAAGGTCAGGAATAAAGTCAACACAGAACCCAATGACCTCCTCTGTTCCATAGCCATGTTTATTATCCCCTTTATATTCGACGAGAAGCCAGACGGAACCTTGATACTGTAAAGGACTTCAAAGAATATTTCCTTCTCTGCTTTAGTAAGAGCGTAGCTGCTTAAGTAATGGCGCCTATCTGTGTGCTTGTTGCTTGGGTCTTTCATACGTTGCTGGTCCTCCCGTGCTTCTGGCGTATCTTTGGACTTCCCATACACGCCCAGGAAGCATAGTAGATTGACACAAAGATTCTTTGTCACGTGCATCACGTCGATCGAAGACCGGACCTCTAAAACTTTCCAATAGGGTAGCTCCCAAAATATAGATTTCTTCTTCCACATGGGTGCGCGCTTATCAGGGCCGTACGGAACTGGTTGGCTGCCAGCAGCCTTACCAAAGATTACTTCTAGGTCCTTGACCATATCGAATATATCATTACAACTACGCAGCTCAGGCTTCTTCCGGTTATCTGCCTCACCTCTGAAATGCTTCCCTCCTTTCTTTCTTACGGGATGCTTGATCGGAAGAAATCTACGATGCCCCAGGTATACAACCTTTTTACATTTATCCAAAAAAACACTGTCAGTATTATCTAAACAGTGTGTGCATGCATTGTATCCCTTGTTTGTATGTCCGGAAATGTTACTAAGAGCAGGCCAATCATTGATGGTTACGAAAAGCAACGCCCGTAGGTCAAATGGCTTTTGTTCGTTCTCATCCCACACACGTACACCTGGTTTGCCCCACAATTGTAAGAGTTCTTCCACTAATAGCCTTAGATACACATCAATGTCGTTGCCAGGTTGCCTCGGGCCTTGGATGAGAACTGGCATCATAATGAACTTGCGCTTCATGCACAACCAAGGAGGAAGGTTGTACATACATAGAGTTACAGGCCAAGTGCTATGACTGGAGCTCTGCTCCCCAAAAGGATTAAAGCCATCTGTACTTAGGCCAAACCATAAGTTTCTCGCCTCTCCTGCAAAGTCTGGAAAGTCTCTCTCGATCTTTCTCCACTGCGATCCATCGGCGGGGTGCCTCAACTTTCCGTCTTTCTTACGGTCTTCTTTGTGCCATCGCAACAACCTAGCATGCTCTTTGTTTCTAAACAGACGTTTCCGCCGTGGTATTATAGGAGCATACCACATCACCTTAGCAGGAACCCTCTTACGGGGGGGGCTCGCCGTCAACATCACCAGGGTCATCTGCTCTGATCTTATACCGCAGTGCAGTGCATATCGGGCATTCATCCAAATTCTCGTACTTCTCACCGCGGAAGAGGATGCAGTCATTAATGCATGCATATATCTTCTGCACATCTAATCCTAGAGGGCAGAGAGCTTTCTTTGCTTCGTACGTACTCTCAGGCAATTCGTTATCCTTTGGAACTTTTGGCTTCATTAGTTGAAGTAAACTCTCAAATGCCTTGTCAGTCACACCGTTCTGTGCCTTCCATTTCAGCAACTCCAGTGTGGTACCGAGCTTTGTGCTACCATCTTCGCAATTTGGGTACAACAATTTTTTGTGATCCTGTAACATGTTGTCCAGCTTCAACCTCTCCAATTTATTTTCACAGTCTTCCCTTGCATCAGCAATAACTTGGCCAAGATCATCATCGGGCTCTTCTGATGCCTGTTCTTGATCACCTCCTTCTTCTCCATTCTCTTCCATTGCAGTATCGTCGTATTCAGGGAACAAAGGATCTTCTTCTTCTTCATCGTCTTCCATCACAACCCCTCTTTCTCCATGCTTCGTCCAACAATTATAGCTGGGCATGAAACCTCTCCGAAGTAGATGGCCGTGAATGATTCTTTCGGAAGAGTGCTCTCTGACGTTCCGACAATCAACACATGGGCAACACATGAAGCCATTATCTTTGTTCGCCAGAGCTACAGCAAGAAATGCATTCAGGCCTTCCATATACTCGGAAGTGCGTCGGTCACCATACATCCATCGCTGCCGTGCATCCAGCTGCATCGTATAATTAAGTTTATCAAAATACATTACAATAACATATTAATACGACAAATACTACTTTTTTATGTATCAGTTACAGATGAAAAAGATAAGTTTGTTAACCTCGGTCGAAGATACCATTTTCAGTGAGCTTATGTGCGGCTCGGGAATTTCGTCGAACACCTCGTGTGCATAGTAAAATAAAACACACTAACACCACACTCTCTCACACCTCCAAGCAAAAAAAAAGATGGAAGGGGGGAGGGGTTGGGCCAGTATATATAGGGGAAGGGGGCATTGGTCCCGGTTCGTGGACTGAACCGGGACAAATGTTCATCCACGTGCTACGTGGCATGTGGCTAGGCATTGGTCCCGGTCCGTGGCACGAGCCGGGACCGATATGTCCCCCACGAACCGGGACCAATGCCCCCAGGCGATTCCTGTTGCCCCGGGCGCACGAACCGGGACCAAAGCATGGCATTTGTCCCGGATTCGGTTGCAACCGGGACAGCTGCCCCTGGCCCCCTGGACGAGAGGGGTTGTTTCCACTAGTGTAATATAAATTATTTAGTATATTGTTTTTTGCACACTAATGGAGTTCAGCATTATCTACATCTAAATTTTTTTTTTCCGAATTTTTATAACTTTGAAACTGTAATTTTGAGTTATATAACATATAGGGCTCCATGGATCTCTTCCTCTCTTTGCTCTTTTTCGGTATTTCGACCACTTCTGAAACATGGCGAGGTAAGCCCGATTGGGGGTGTGTAGTCTTTAATTTAGGTCATGCAGTATTTTTGGTTGCAAGCAATGACCTTGTATCGGTTTGGCCATTTGACTTTATTTATAAAGTGGCGCGAAAGGCTATTTTCGACAGATGTCGTGTGTTTCATAATACACAAACTATACAATAAAAAACACTAAGTGTTGGGGGGATGGTAACCCGGTAGGCCCATGCCTAGGAGAAACCCGGCCAGAAGGAAATCACATAAAACCCGGCCCAAGATGGAGGAGTTTCCAGAAGGCCCAAAAGGGATCGTGGATCTTGTAATACGTACCTTGGGGGGCCACGATTAGGAAACCTAGGGTTATGTGTGTATTCCGGGTAGGATTCCGGGTGTGCCTTGTATAGGAAGCCAGAGAGCCGGGTAATATATAAACCGGCTCTCGGCATAGGGAGATCAAGAGCTTTTCCAGATATTCGAATGTTCTAGTACTACGAGAGTCGATAGTTGTAACCCTAGATCGGAGTCTCGGCGACATTGCAGCCCGAGCTACTAGATCACAAGATAACATGATTTCCCCTGAGCTAAACCCTCTCCCAAACACCAGAGTCGATTTGCCTCAACCTATGTTACCCCCGGTAACGTCTACCGTGAATATCCCACGACAGTTGGCGCCCACCGTGGAGCCTACGTCCAAAGGTGTTTACATCACGGGAGAAGCTTGGGAAAACATGGAGAACCTCGTCATCGGCGAGATCATGACCAACGATGAAGGAGAGAAGATCGTGGACGACCTTGGCTAGGGGCCAGAGTCGGATCATCTGGAGACCGGATCTGTCGTCACAATTGGCCGAGTCAACGTCTTCGTCGGTATGGTATGTGCATCTGGTTTTGTTTCTGACCATAATGAATGTGATTCTGTGTCAGGGGACGATACCTGTGTTCAGTCGGACGGAGAAGAATCGGTCGGGGCAGTAGAGCCGGAGAAGGAGCCCACCACGAAGAGGGAACAGCCGGAGGAGCCGGTATGGACCCCGCGTGGCCGGTTATAGGAGAAGATGATACCGAGTCTATCTTGCACTTGCTTGAAGATCGGTACGAAGAAGATAGTTGCGAAGAGGAAGAGTACGAATCGTCGCCAGGCATCGCGCGCCGAGTCGCGGTCTACCCAGCCCCTGCTATCAATCTTAATCAGGGCGATGTGTCGGCGGCCGCGGCGCGAGCGCTGGCCCAACAATAAACACCGGCTAACGGAAACCCGGTTATAGCCCGGGTCGATGGAGAGCCGGCCTCTGTCACTAGCGGGACAGGGGAAAGTGAGCGAAATAGAAATATGTTCGGGTTCATGGCAAACAGAGCAACGGGAGCAGGAACTTCACGCCCACAAAACCCGGCTCTGTTCAGCAACAATTTGATCTTGGATCCCACAGTATTGGCAACGGTGATAACCCCAGAAGACGCAGCGGCGCGTGCTCGAGATCTAGATGTAGCCCGCCGGGCATTGGAACAACAAAGAAGGGAAGTAGAAGCTGAGAGGCAAGGGATTGCTGAGCGCCAGCGCGAGTTGGAAGAATTGGAAGATCGAATTCAGGCTCAAACAATAAGGATATACAATCAGAGGCACCAGACAAGGTTACCGGCAGCAGGCGGAAATCTACAGCCGGCCATGCTGTTTATTACGCCCCAAGATCAGCCAATCCCGGCTGTGAATCCCGGGTTACCCGCTGGGACCCTTGGGGGCAATACGGTGCCACCGCCGTCACGATTTCACACCCCTCCGGGTCACTTCAATAACCCCATGGATAACGTGTACGCCGCAACCCTAGCGCTCGACCGTATTCCACTGGGAGAGTCACCTCGAAAAATCGAAACTCGGCAGGCCATAGAGATGCTACGCACCGCACTGGCTCAGCAGGCAAATTACCCGGACCATAGAAGCGGTTTGCATGGGACGCCATATGTCAGCCGGAAACCCGGAAACACGAGGAATATTCAGTCAAGCTCGGCACGGCGGAGGGCAGAGCAACAACAAATGCCGCCTCCTCCTCGTAGGCCAGCAGCCCCCGCGGGTTCGGCAGCACAGGCATGTAACATCCCAAATTTTCACAAAAATTTAAAACCTTCATTTTGCATCTTGCATCATGGCATTGCATACTAGGGTGCATTGTGTTTGACCTTGGACTAGAGTTTAAAAGTATTAATGAGGCTTCAAATTATTTAAATTATGTAAATTATGTTAACTCCCCATTTATTCATCTAATTATTTTATTCCAATTACATGGCAAACATGAAGGAAATGTTTTTACAAATTTAATGAAATTTGTTTGACTAAATTTGGAGTTAAATATCAAAAGATATGTTCATTTGAGTAATTTTTTAAAAAGAATAAAAACTTTTTCGCAGAAAACCTAATTGGACCGAGCCCAACTAACCTAACCTATCTACCGCGCGAGGGCCTAGCCTATCTAACGCGCGCGCGCAGCAAGCAGCGGCCCAGGCCCATCTCCGTCCCCTCTCGCTGACCACTGGGGCCCGCCTGTCATCCCCGAGCCCCGGATGAACACGAATCCTCCCGAAACCCTAACAAATTCCTAACCAAATTCGATTCGGATTAGTTCGTTATTGCCGCGTGGAAACCCCCTTTTTAAAGCCCCGTGTTCGCAGCTCCAAAAGCCCTCAAAAATCCACGCCATAACGCCTCCAGGCTGCCCGCAATCTGCCGCCGCCGTCCGCCATTACCGCCGCCGTTCGCGAGTCTTCCCGGTGAGCACACGCCGCCATTGTCCCCCGCACCACCTCCCCTCGCCTCGCCGTAATCTGGCGCACCCCCTAAACCCCTCCGTTTCCTTTGTTGCGCCCTAGATCGACGAGGACCACGACGACCGGAGTTTCGGCCGCGGGAACATCTCCGGCGAGACGCGCAAGGAGGAGGAGCTCGCCCGCGTCCACCACGACAGCGTCATCGACTTCGCCGTCTCTCACTGAGCCCTCACGGGAAGCCCCAAGAACCCCAGCTAGGCCTAGACTAAAATCCGGCCAAATTCCGGCCATGGCACCACCGCGTAAGATAGGTCTCCGGAGAAATCCCGGCGGAAGCGCCGCCCGTGTGTGTTCGAACCGTCCGATCTGCGAAGGACGGCTAGGATTAGATCTTTAAAACGAAGCGGTATCGTCCAACGGGGAGGCGCCACGTCACTGCCGTCGTCACGCCGTCGTCACTGCCGTCGTCAGCGCCTGCGTCATCAACGTCGTCAGCACTGCGTCATCCGTCGTCAGCACCGCGTCAGCAGCCACGCCAGGGACTACAGCGCGAATATTTGTTCTGTTTTTATTTTTGTTTCAGTCCCTGCACGTTACAGATAGGTCCCTGCGAATTAGATCTATCAATAATTTTTATTCCCTTATCCAAAAATTATAAAAAAATATATTTGGAAAGCTGGTAACGAGTAGAAACTTTTGGTTTGATCAAATTAAAGTTTTGACAAAATTGGTTGCACAAATTTTTAAAGGTGAAATAACTATATTTAAGAATCATAACTTCAATATAAAAATTGTTAATTGATTAATTATTTTGGCTTAAGTTTGTGGAAACACCCTATTAACTTTTGTAAAGCGTTTTAGACAAGTTTAGTGCATTTTTTAAAGGATTAATTTAATTCTACTAACTAATGTTAAAATAATAACTATAATTAATTATTTAAATTAATGTACACGATATTTCGGCCACAAATTAAATTACAGAAAATATGCTAAAAGAAAATTTACTTAGAAATATTCCACCTCCTTCTAAAAAGAATTTTTCCTTAGAAGACTTCCTAGCAACAAGTCCTTAGTGAAATTCTCGAACCATGGATGGTGTTTGGTCCTTAGCCATTATTTTTGATCCATTGTTGCCTTGCATAATCACTTAGAATAATCCTCATGGCATGGCATGCATTCCAAGTCCTTAGAATTAATTTGCATCTCATACATAGCATGTTTCCTTAGAAAATTTCATGAGTTGTTTGCTTATTGTATATTGCTTGTTGTGTTAGAATCTCCGGAGGGAAACGAGGACTGTTGCAGTTGCTGTTGTTATTCTTCTGCTTATTGCCAAGGCAAGTGGCACAACTCCATATGTTTCCTATGTATTTTCTATGCATGACTTAGTGTATTTTATATATGCATGTGTATAGTTTGGATATGCTAAAAACAACTATCTCCTTCACACTAGTGGTGTCTAGAATCCCATTGATAACTTAGTAGAAATTGATGCCATGCAAAGTGTTTCTTCAAAAGCTAAAATGCTACTGAGTTAATTTATCACCTGGGTGGATTTGGGCTTGACTGGCTGTCAGAGTTGAGTGTTTATTCACTTGTGGATTGCCACCCAGGAATAAAGGGACCAATGTTTCTCCAAGTGATGTTGCTTATCGTGCAACCATTAGTCATATGGGCTCTGGCTAGACAGATTAAGTTGCGTGGACTTGTCCCGACTTGACAGGTGGTGGTAGAATGGTTAGAAAGGAAGCGCGTCAAGTCGGTATGGGATAAGGAAATGCCTCTGAAAAGTCTCGTCTCAACTCTCTCCTTTTCCTTAGCACAAATTGAGTGCTTAGGATAGTTTGGGTTAGTTGGGTCTAATGGTGAAAGTGCACAACCTCTGCAGAGTTAAAAACTAAGTACTTAGCCGTGTCCCCGGCAACGGGCAATTCAAGTAGCTGATCAAGGATGACAACGGAGTCTCCCAACATCTCTTTTTCACTAAGTAAAATTGTGGGGGTTTACAAGGGTAGGTTTTGAGGAAAAGTTTATAAAGTGTTAGGGAAAAATTGGCTTTCTGCAAACTAGCCTTAAACTCCACCAGCCAAATATGCATACAGGATTATTAGAGTTATTCCATTAAGTGTCCACATAGTGTCACTTGCCAGATCCATTTTTAAATGGTATCTGACCCACTCTGTTGCGAACTATTGCAGAATTTTCTGACGAAGAGTAAGGGTACGTTTGGGTTCCGAGCCCGCAACCAACATGTTTTTCGCCTGTGGCTTATCATGAAGAATGGAGGCTCATTGATGCTTTATTTTCCGCTGCTTTATTGTCAGCTAGCTTTATGCTATGCAAGGATGTATCGAACCATTTATTTTACTATGTCTGGATTATTCTTGTAATAAAGATACAATGTTGTGATATTCATCTTAAACTGTGTGTGCAAATGATTTCGATCCAGGGATTTGCACTATACACAGGTACCTGCCAATTTTCTAAGTGCAGGTACATTACAGATGGTATCAGAGCACTGTGTTGCCTGTAGGATTGAAACCCTAGAAAATGGTTAGAAATAGTTGGCCAAAACATAAAATTCACTAAGTATAAAACTTCTTATAGAATATTTCTTCTTACTACTCGTAATTCTCTACTTATGCATTTTATCTCATACTGTTCCCTTCCTAACTGAAGGATGGAGAGGTTCGTGTACACGGAGAAGGAGGACTACCCACCTACTCGATTTGGAAGCATCATGTTCAACATCATCAAACATCTGAAGCTACCCACTCCTTTGATCAAGGGATGCATCTTGAAGAAGTTCAAAAGAGAAGGCCTCTGGAGAGTCAGGGTAGTTCAGCAAGGACGTGAAGACGAAGCACCTATTGAGTATGGCGTTATGGGAGTTTCCATGGAGAGAGGAATCGACATCATCATGCAACACGTGATAGCTAGACTTTGTGGACGCTACACCAAGGAGCTAGAAGGACATTACTCTTTCCTTTTTGGAAGGCGTGATGATGAAGGAACACCCCTATGCTACGCCACTGGAGGGAAGGACGAGTTCGTGCGCGATTACTTCCAAGGCTTAGAATCCTTAGTCTATGACCTTTACTTTGACGCCGCGGAGGAACTCCAGAAGAATGATGATTTATGTGCCCAAGTCGAGGTAAATGATGAGAAGATAATGGAGCAAGCGTTGAAGACCGTGGAGCTGGAAGCAAAGTTCGAGGCGCAAGAGAAGAAATTCGCAAGTCAGGAGAAGAGGGTCCAGCAAAGGAACAAGAAAATAAGAGAGCAAAAAGAAGAACTCTCCACCCATGAGATAGAGCTTGAAGCTGGGAGTGACCTGATCAAGCGTCTTCGTGCTGAGAAGAAGAGCCTCGAAGAGAAGAACGCACAATTGGAGAAGGAAGTGAAGGAACTCAGAAGCGTACTCATTCAGGAAGGCTTTGAGATCCAAGAATTTGAAGAAGAAGAAGAAGGAGAAGAAGAAGAAGAAGAAATCGCCATGATTGAGGACTAGGATAGTTAGAGAGACTACCATTTTTACGTTACGTTTTTCCTTACAAATTCGAAATTTTGTGATAGGACAAAGTTATTTCGCCTTGGAATCTATTTTGGTTGAGTATTAGCAAAGAAGTTATTTGTGTGATTGTAAAGTCGTTTCGCCTGCTTGTTCGTATGGGTAGGATTAACTTTCCTTAGTCCTGTCTATCTTTACTTACCTACTCTATAAACAACAGATGCCTCCTCGTCGTGATAACGGCAACAACAAGGACAACAACAATGAGAACAACAACAATGCAGTATTGATGCAACAGATGATGGCTGCTCAAACTCAACTGATGACCATGATGACTCAATTCCTGGCAACCCAAGGAAACCCGCCACCACCTCCCCCTCCCCAAGTGGACAGACTTGCTAGGTTCCTTAGGCTTAGGCCAAACAAATTCTCAACTACAACTGACCCGATTTTGGCTGATGACTGGCTGCGTTCTGTGCAAAAAGATCTGGTTACATCTGAATGCAATGATGCTGAGAAAGTCAGGTTCACTGCACATCTGCTTGAAGGACCTGCTGCCCAATGGTGGGAAACTTACCAGATTACTCATCCACTGGATACCTTGACCTGGGAGGACTTCAAGGAAGGATTCCGTAATGCTCACAACTCTAGGGGCGTTATGAATCTGAAGCAGGAGGAATTCCGCAATCTACGTCAGGGGAACCGAAGTCTTAAGGAGTACATGGATGACTTTCATGCATTGTCCCGATATGCTCCTGAGGACGTTGACACAGATGTGAGGAGGAGGGCGAAATTTCTCAAGGGTTTATGTGATGAGCTGAAGATACCATTGACAGTGGCCTATGGTCCAACATACCAGACACTTATTGATCAAGCAATCACCCTGGAAGATAGCATGAAGAAAGCTGAAAGCAGGAAGAGGAAGATGAATTCAAACAAGCATCATTCTGAACCCCCTTTTAAGAGGCATTTTGAGCATGATGGGAACCATGGACACAAACATGGGAACCACAATGGGGGAAACTTTCATAGATCCCATTCTCACAACCACAATGGTGGATTCAAGGGAAACAATGGAGGATCAAATGGTGGACACAGGGGAAATGGACATGCTGGACATAACCATAACAATGGACAGCATCGCCCAAATTCTGAGCCTAAGAAGGATCTTAGCCAAGTGCTTTGTTTTAAATGCAACAACAAGGGTCATTATGCTACAGATTGCCCTGAGAGGAAGGTGGACACTCCAACCAAGCCAAATCCTTTCAACAAAGGTCATGTAAACCACATCAATGTGGAAGAAGTCTATGACGAACCTGATGCTGTGATTGGTACGTTCCTAATCAACTCTTTCCCAGCATTAGTACTATTTGATACTGGAGCATCGCATTCATTCATTTCAAGAGAATTTGTAAACCAGCATGGGTTAACGGTTGAAAACATAGGTCGCCCCATTAAAGTAAGTTCTCCAGGTGGGGAAATGTTAGTGTCATCTGGTTGTGGAGGCTTAAACCTTTGGATTGGTAAACATCCTTTCCCGGTAAACCTAATTATCCTAGAAACCCAAGGACTAGATGTCATCCTAGGGATGGATTGGATGACTCAATTTGGAGGGATCATAGACTGCGCCAACAGATCAATCACCCTCACCACCCTAGAAAACAAAACTATCAGGTTTAAGTCAAAGTTTGAAATGAAGAAGTTCAGGGTAAATTCTCTTAAGGGGGTTAGCCTCGGTGAGGTGCTCGTAGTAAGGGAATATCTAGATGTGTTTCCTGAGGAACTACCAGGAATGCCACCTGATAGAGATGTTGAGTTTCTCATAGAACTTAAACCAGGCGCAGGGCCAATAGCAAAAAGGCCATACCCAATGGCAACAGATGAATTGAAAGAACGAAAGACCCATTTAGAGGAGGAAATGAAGAAAGGCTTTATTCGTCCAAGTTCCTCATGTTGGGGAGCCCCGATCCTGTTTGTTCAAAAGAAAGATGGGAGTCAGAGACTGGTCACAGATTATAGGGCTTTGAATGAAGTAACCATTAAGAACAAATACCCACTGCCTAGAATCAATGACCTCTTTGATCAATTGAAAGGAGCCTGTGTGTTCTCCAAGATCGATCTCAGATCTGGGTACTTTCAGATGAAAGTTAGGGAGAAAGATATACCCAAGACTGCCTTCACCACCCGATATGGATTATATGAATACACCGTTATGCCATTTGGATTAACCAATGCGCCGGCATACTTCAGGAATATGATGAATAAGGTGTTCATGGATTTCTTAGACAAGTTTGTTGTTGTTTTCATTGATGCATCTTGATCTACTCCAAAACTCACAAGGAGCATGAGGAACACTTACGACTGATTTTGCAAAGGCTTAGAGAGCACAAGTTATATGGTAAATTCAGCAAATGTGAGTTTTGGCTGGAAAAGGTTGGATTCCTAGGACATGTTGTGACCAAGGATGGAATAGCTGTGGATACTGAAAAGGTGGCCGCTGTAACCAACTGGGAGTCACCGAAGAATGTGGGAGAAATCCGTAGTTTCCTGGGACTAGCAGGATACTACAGGAGATTCATCGAAAATTTCTCCAAAATTGCTAAAACTTTAACAGAACTACTGCAAAAGGGCAAAAAGTTTGTGTGGACTGATGAATATGAAACTAGTTTCCAAGAACTTAAGAAACGTTTAGTATCAGCACCTGTTTTGTGTTTACCAGACCTAGAGAAGGATTTCCAAGTGTACTGCGATGCTTCACATCGAGGACTTGGAGGCGTGTTAATGCAAGAAGGAAAAGTGGTGTCATATGCCTCAAGGCAGCTCAAGAAGCACGAAGTCAACTATCCCACACATGACTTAGAATTAGCTGCAGTAGTACATGCACTGAAAATATGGAGGCCCTACCTCTACGGCAAACGTTGTGAAGTTTTCACAGACCATAAAAGCCTAAAATACTTCTTCACCCAGAAAGAAATGAACATGCGTCAAAGGAGATGGCTAGAGCTGATTAAGGACTATGACTTGAGTTTACAATATCACCCTGGAAAAGCCAATGTAGTAGCTGATGCATTGAGCCGTAAAACTTATGTTAATGGACTTAAGGCAGGGGAATTGCCGGAAGACTTATGTCAAAGTTTTAAGGACCTAAGGTTAGAAGTGGTACCTGAAGGTCATGTAGCATCGCTAGAAGTACAACCTCTTTTGATGAATAAAATCAAGGAGGCTCAAAAAGAAGACAAAGTGATTGAAGAGATCAAGAAGAATTTATGTGAAGGCAAAGCCAAGGGTTTCCGGATAGATGAAGCAGGCACGGCATGGTTCATGGAGAGAATTTGTGTTCCAGAAGATGTTGAGCTTAGGAAGTTAATACTGCAAGAAGCCCATGACTCACCTTATTCCATACACCCGGGTAACACCAAGATGTATATGGATGTAAAGGAAAGGTTTTGGTGGAATAACCTAAAAAGGGATATTGCGGAATATATTGCTAAGTGTGATGTATGTAGCCGTGTGAAGGCTGAACATCAAAAGCCAGCAGGATTACTCCAGCCTTTGCCGGTACCTGACTGGAAATGGGATCAGATTGGGATGGACTTCATCACAGGTCTACCCAGAACCAAATCTGGTTATGATTCCATATGGGTTATTGTTGATCGTTTGACTAAAGTAGCTCATTTCGTGCCCGTCAAGACCACTTATACAAGCGCCAAGTTAGCAGACATCTACATGAAGAGGATAGTATGTTTGCATGGGGTTCCTAAGAAGATTGTGTCAGATAGGGGCACTCAATTCACTTCACATTTCTGGAAGCAGTTACATGAAGTCCTTGGAACTAGACTCGAGTTTAGCACCGCCTTTCACCCGCAGACTGATGGACAAACGGAAAGAGTAAATCAAATTCTAGAAGACATGCTAAGAGCATGTGCATTGGACTATAAGTCCAGTCGGGATGACAATCTCCCCTATGCTGAGTTCTCCTACAATAATAGTTATCAAGCCAGCATAGAGATGTCACCGTTTGAAGCCTTGTATGGGAGAAAATGTACTACCCCACTTTTGTGGAGTGGAGTAGGAGAAAGAAGTCTGTTTGGTCCTGATATTATTGAGGAAGCTGAAGAAAAGGTTAAAATGATTAAAGATAGGTTGAAGGCAGCTCAATCCAGGCAGAAAAGTTATGCGGATTCCAAACGGAGGGAAGTCAGCTATGAAATCGAAGATAGGGCTTATCTTAGAGTCTCACCCCTTCGGGGAGTAAAGAGGTTTGGAATCAAAGGAAAGCTAGCACCAAGGTTTATTGGTCCTTACAAGGTTTTGTCCCGAAAAGGAGAAGTAGCATATGAGTTGGAACTACCTGAAAAACTTTCTGCAGTTCATAATGTCTTTCACGTCAGCCAACTAAAGAAGTGTCACCCTGAAATGGCGGAAATTCCGCTAAGAGATACAGTGCCTCTAGAGGAAGTTCAGCTGGAATGTGATCTCACCTATGAGGAAAAACCCATAAAAATTTTGGAGACAAAGGAGAGAATTACCAGAACCAGGCTCATTAAGTTTTGCAAAGTGCAGTGGAACCACCATACAGAGGAAGAGGCAACTTGGGAGAGAGAAGATGACCTTAGAGAAGAACATCCTCACCTATTTGCTAGCCAAACCGAATCTCGAGGGCGAGATTCATCTTAAGGGGGTTAGGTTTGTAACATCCCAAATTTTCACAAAAATTTAAAACCTTCATTTTGCATCTTGCATCATGGCATTGCATACTAGGGTGCATTGTGTTTGACCTTGGACTAGAGTTTAAAAGTATTAATGAGGCTTCAAATTATTTAAATTATGTAAATTATGTTAACTCCCTATTTATTCATCTAATTATTTTATTCCAATTACATGGCAAACATGAAGGAAATGTTTTTACAAGTTTAATGAAATTTGTTTGACTAAATTTGGAGTTAAATATCAAAAGATATGTTCATTTGAGTAATTTTTTAAAAAGAATAAAAACTTTTTCGCAGAAAACCTAATTGGACCGAGCCCAACTAACCTAACCTATCTACCGCGCGAGGGCCTAGCCTATCTAACGCGCGCGCGCAGCAAGCAGCGGCCCAGGCCCATCTCCGTCCCCTCTCGCTGACCACTGGGGCCCGCCTGTCATCCCCGAGCCCCGGATGAACACGAATCCTCCCGAAACCCTAACAAATTCCTAACCAAATTCGATTCGGATTAGTTCGTTATTGCCGCGTGGAAACCCCCTTTTTAAAGCCCCGTGTTCGCAGCTCCAAAAGCCCTCAAAAATCCACGCCATAACGCCTCCAGGCTGCCCGCAATCTGCCGCCGCCGTCCGCCATTACCGCCGCCGTTCGCGAGTCTTCCCGGTGAGCACACGCCGCCATTGTCCCCCGCACCACCTCCCCTCGCCTCCCCGTAATCTGGCGCACCCCCTAAACCCCTCCGTTTCCTTTGTTGCGCCCTAGATCGACGAGGACCACGACGACCGGAGTTTCGGTCGCGGGAACATCTCCGGCGAGACGCGCAAGGAGGAGGAGCTCGCCCGCGTCCACCACGACAGCGTCATCGACTTCGCCGTCTCTCACTGAGCCCCACGGTAAGCCCCAAAAACCCCAGCTAGGCCTAGACTAAAATCCGGCCAAATTCCGGCCATGGCACCACAGCGTAAGATAGGTCTCCGGCGAAATCCCGGCGGAAGCGCCGCCCGTGCGTGTTCGAACCGTCCGATCTGCGAAGGACGGCTAGGATTAGATCTTTAAACCGAAGCCGTATCGTCCAATGGGGAGGCGCCACGTCACTGCCGTCGTCACGCCGTCGTCACTGCCGTCGTCAGCGCCTGCGTCATCAACGTCGTCAGCACTGCGTCATCCGTCGTCACCACCGCGTCAGCAGCCACGCCAGGGACTACAGCGCGAATATTTGTTCTGTTTTTATTTTTGTTTCAGTCCCTGCACGTTACAGATAGGTCCCTGCGAATTAGATCTATCAATAATTTTTATTCCCTTATCCAAAAATTATAAAAAAAATATATTTGGAAAGCTGGTAACGAGTAGAAACTTTTGGTTTGATCAAATTAAAGTTTTGACAAAATTGGTTGCACAAATTTTTAAAGGTGAAATAACTGTATTTAAGAATCATAACTTCAATATAAAAATTGTTAATTGATTAATTATTTTGGCTTAAGTTTGTGGAAACACCCTAATATCTTTTGTAAAGTGTTTTAGACAAGTTTAGTGCATTTTTTTTAAAGGATTAATTTAATTCTACTAACTAATGTTAAAATAATAATTATAATTAATTATTTAAATTAATGTACACCATATTTCGGCCACAAATTAAATTACAGAAAATATGCTAAAAGAAAATTTACTTAGAAATATTCCACCTCCTTCTAAAAAGAATTTTTCCTTAGAAGACTTCCTAGCAACAAGTCCTTAGTGAAATTCTCGAACCATGGATGGTGTTTGGTCCTTAGCCATTATTTTTGATCCATTGTTGCCTTGCATAATCACTTAGAATAATCCTCATGGCATGGCATGCATTCCAAGTCCTTAGAATTAATTTGCATCTCATACATAGCATGTTTCCTTAGAAAATTTCATGAGTTGTTTGCTTATTGTATATTGCTTGTTGTGTTAGAATCTCCGGAGGGAAACGAGGACTGTTGCAGTAGCTGTTGTTATTCTTCTGCTTATTGCCAAGGCAAGTGGCACAACTCCATATGTTTCCTAAGTATTTTCTATGCATGACTTAGTGTATTTTATATATGCATGTGTATAGTTTGGATATGCTAAAAACAACTATCTCCTTCACACTAGTGGTGTCTAGAATCCTATTGATAACTTAGTAGAAATTGATGCCATGCAAAGTGTTTCTTCAAAAGCTAAAATGCTACTGAGTTAATTTATCACCTGGGTGGATTTGGGCTTGACTGGCTGTCAGAGTTGAGTGTTTATTCACTTGTGGATTGCCACCCAGGAATAAAGGGAACAATGTTTCTCCAAGTGATGTTTCTTATCGTGCAACCATTAGTCATATGGGCTCTGGCTAGACAGATTAAGTTGCGTGGACTTGTCCCGACTTGACAGGTGGTGGTAGAATGGTTAGAAAGGGAGCGCGTCAAGTCAGTATGGGATAAGGAAATGCCTCTGAAAAGTTTCGTCTCAACTCTCTCCTTTTCCTTAGCACAAATTGAGTGCTTAGGATAGTTTGGGTTAGTTGGGTCTAATGGTGAAAGTGCACAACCTCTGCAGAGTTAAAAACTAAGTACTTAGCCGTGTCCCCGGCAACGGGCAATTCAAGTAGCTGATCAAGGATGACAACGGAGGCTCCCAACATCTCTTTTTCACTAAGTAAAATTGTGGGGTTTACAAGGGTAGGTTTTGAGGAAAAGTTTATAAAGTGTTAGGGAAAAATTGGCTTTCTGCAAACTAGCCTTAAACTCCACCAGCCAAATATGCATACAGGATTATTAGAGTTATTCCATTAAGTGTCCACATAGTGTCACTTGCCAGATCCATTTTTAAATGGTATCTGACCCACTCTGTTGCGAACTATTGCAGAATTTTCTGACGAAGAGTAAGGGTACGTTTGGGTTCCGAGCCCGCAACCAACATGTTTTTCGCCTGTGGCTTATCATGAAGAATGGAGGCTCATTGATGCTTTATTTTCTGCTGCTTTATTGTCAGCTAGCTTTATGCTATGCAAGGATGTATCGAACCATTTATTTTACTATGTCTGGATTATTCTTGTAATAAAGATACAATGTTGTGATATTCATCTTAAACTGTGTGTGCAAATGATTTCGATCCAGGGATTTGCACTATACACAGGTACCTGCCAATTTTCTAAGTGCAGGTACATTACAAGGCAATAGTCGACAGTTCCCGTGCGAGGCGCGTGGCCGGGTCAGCAGTGCAAGGGGCAGCAGGTGGCGCACCCCCGGCTGCGCCAGCCGAGTCTCATGTGTCATGCGCGAGGCCTGTATTGACCAACCTGGCCGGGCCTAAATGTCTGTCGGACGCCATCAGAGCAGAACCATACCCGGATAAATTCAAGGAACCGGGTAAAGTTGTAAACTATGAGCCAACCATGGATCCTGAGACCTGGCTGAGCAGTTATGAGATGGCAATGTCTATTCGCAATGCATCAGAAAAACTCCAAGCCAAGTTCATGTACCTTATGATGTCTGAGGGAGCAGCAAAATTATGGTTCAATAACCTACCGGACAGATCCATCAATTCATGGAGCGAGTTGAAAACAACTTTCATCAAACACTTTCATGGATCATGCCGGAAGTTATTCAATATTGATGATTTAGAAAGATGTGTCCAGAGGAAGGGAGAGTCGGCGCGCAGCTGGGTGCGCCGGGTTATGGAGATTCTCCACTCTTTCACTGATATTCAGCCAAAAGATGCGTTACAGGCTATGGCAAAAACATGCAAATACATACCCCTGGTGCAAAAACTGACGCGCATGAAATCCAGTCGGCATGCTTCGGAGATTACAATGGGAGAGTTGATGGACGCATGCAACAAACATGCCGCCACTGACACCACAGAAGAGGATGTTGAGGACAAAAAAGCGAAGCTCAACGCAAACAGTAATGGAAGACCCGGTAATGGGGCTGTATCGGGTAATAATGGAGGGAGTAATGGAAATAACCAGCACAAACGCCCGTATGAAGGAAACTTTGACTTTGTTGCTAACACCGAAGCCGGTTTTCCAAGACCCAGAGCAGAGGGAAACTTCACCGGAGGGAAGTTCAACGGAGGAAATTATCAAGGACCACCGAGGCCGGCCAACCATATAGAGGCCTTTAGGATGCCTTGTCCGCGTCACAGTAGGAATGGCAAGCCGGCTAACCATTCATTGGAGCAATGCGTGGACTTACAGAGATGGAAAAAACGAGGAAATCTAGAAGGCCCTACGAGGTGCAGGCCAGGGAGGAGGACTGGGTCTGGGTGGAAACCCGGGCAACGGACCGCCCCCCGCTGGCAACGCAGGAGGTGGTAACCCGGGTAATAATCAAGGAGGTGCTGGTGGTTTCCAAGCCAACCGAAAACAGCTAGGACAATACCACGTCCACACTACCGGGACTTCTAACAAAGAGAGAATGATACTTAAGAGGGCAGTAAACTCGGTTTCTTCAGGTGTTTCGAGATACTTGAGATGGTCAGATCAAGAGGTAACGTGGAGCAGGAGGGATCACCCGGAAAGAATAGAACATCCGGGTGTGCTAGCTTTGGTGGTGGCACCGCAGGTCAATGGCTACGAGCTGAAAAAGGTTCTGATGGATGGCGGAAGTAGCATCAATATCTTATATTGGGAAACCTTTCTACGCATGGGGCTCAAGGAGTCTCAGCTACAGAAAAGTTCCACAGTTTTTCACGGAATTGTGCCGGGTCATTCGGCGTGCCCTGAGGAAAAGATAACGCTTGAAGTCGCTTTTGGAGAATCCAATGATAACTTCCGAGTGGAGTGGCTCACGTTTGAGGTGGTGAAGTTGTGCAGTCCTTATCACGCCCTGTTCGGAAGACCGTCTTACGCCAAATTCATGGCCAGGCCGTGTTACGTGTGCCTGCAACTAAAAATCCAGGGTCCTAAGCAGACCATCACTATACATGGGAACCGGGTTGTGGCCGCAGAGAGTGATGAAGGAGATGCGGCAATGGCAGAACAAGCTTGCAGAAAGGAAGAGCTCAAGTATTACCGATCTCAGGTAGACCCGGAAGATAGAACTGCTTTGAAGAGACCAAATACGAATGAAGAGAGAGCAAAGTTTAAAGCGGCCCAAGACACAAAGATGGTGGCCTTCGTCGAGGGTGACCCCTCCAAACAATTTGCCATAGGTTCTAACCTAGACAACAAGGAGGAAGAGGCATTCATAAAGTTTATTCGCGAGAACCAGGACGTGTTCGCTTGGACGCTGAGTGACATGCCGGGTATCCCGACCGAACTCGCCGAGCACAGCTTGCATGTTGATTCCAAGTCTCGACCAGTGAAGCAAGGCCTGAGAAAAATGAACGAGGAAAGGAGAAACGCTATAGGGGCAGAAATAGGTCGGCTCCTAGCAGCCGGCTTTATCATGGAGGTCTTTCACCCGGACTGGCTGGCAAACCCGGTTTTAGTGCTGAAAAAGAATAATGAGTGGAGAATGTGCATATATTATACAAGTCTCAACAAGCATTGCCCAAAGGATCCATTTGCCCTCCCAAGGATAGATCAGATCATAGATGCAGTTGCAGGATGTGACTTATTATGTTTCCTAGATGCTTATTCCGGGTATCACCAAATAAAGCTCAAAAAGGAGGATTGGGAGAAAACTTCATTCATAACCCCCTTTGGCGCTTTTTGCTACAAGACCATGACCTTCGGACTGAAAAATGCCGGCGTAACGTATCCGTGGTGTATTCAGAAGTGCTTTGAGGATCAAATTGGGCGCAATGTTCATGCCTACGTGGATGATGTGGTGATTAAAACAAGGAAAGCTGAAACTTTCATAGATGACTTAAAGGAAACCTTCAAGAACCGGAGGAGATACCAGATGAAGCTTAACCGGACTAAGTGCGTGTTCGGAGTGCCTGCGGGGAAAATTACTCGGTTTCATCGTTTCTGAACGAGGTATTGAAGCTAACCCAGAAAAGATCAAAGCTATCCAGAATCTGAAAAAGCCGGGACAGCTGAAACATGTCCAAAAGCTCACGGGGTGCGTGGCAGCCTTGAGCCGGTTTATATCTCGGCTCGGAGAAAAAGCGATACCCTTATACCTACTCTTGAAGAAAACGAATAAGTTTGTATGGGACCAAGAGGCGGACGAGGCCTTCGAGGCCCTGAAAAAGCAGGCACCAATGTTAGCTGCGCCGGGTCCTAAAGAGCCCATGGTGTTATATGTTGCAGCCGGGCCCCGGGCAGTCAGCGAAGTGGTTGTGGTTGAGCGCATGGAAGATGGAAAGGATCACCCGGTACAGAGGCCGGTTTATTACGTAAGAGAGGTCTTATCGGAGGCAAAGCAGCGGTACCCACATTGGCAAAAGCTAGTTTTTGGGGTATTTATGGCCAGCCGGAAATTGAAACCATATTTTCAAGAACACCCCATTACAGTAGTAAGTTCCATACCGATGGCGGATATTATCAGAAATTCAGATACGACAGGCAGAATAGCCAAGTGGTCCATTGAGATGGGAGATTATCACATCAAATACGAGCCCCGGTCTGCAATTAAGTCCCAGGCTTTAGTCGATTTTATCAATGATTGGAATCACAGAAGCATGCCCATAATGATACCAAGTCTCGAGTCTTGGGTGATGCACTTTGATGGTTCCAAGCAATACGAGGGATCAGGAGCTGGGGTGGTACTCACATCACCAAAAGGAGACAAGTTGAGTTATGTGTTGCAAATTCACTTCGATTGCTCCAGCAATGTGGCCGAGTATGAGGCCCTGTTACATGGACTACGAGTAGAAAAGGAGATGAATATCATGCGAATAAGGTGTTATGGAGACTCGGATCTTGTGGTACAGCAGGTCTCAGGAACATGGGACAGAAAGGATGCAACAAAGAGGTGGACAGGGTAGCCGGATCTTTTTCCGGGTATCAGGTGGAACACATTGATAGGCGGAAAAACGAGGCAGCAGATGCGCTCGCAAGACTCGGCTCGCGTCGAGAGCCGGTCCTGCCTAATGTCTTTTTGGACGAGTTATGGCGACCCTCCGTCAAAACCGAATGTGAAGAAGAGGTGGCTAACCAAGACCCGGATCTGGAGTTTGTGGCTGCAGTACATGGTATTCCAGAGTGGACGGAGCCGTTCTTGGCTTACCTGTCACGGGCTGAGTTACCGCCACAGGAAGTTTTAGCTAGGCAAATCCTGAGACGAGCAAAGGGCTACTCTATCATTAACGGTGGGCTTTATAAGAGAAGTGCTACATGTGTCTTTTTGCGCTGTGTAACCCGAGAGGAAGGCCGAAAGATACTGAGGGAGATCCACAAATGTGATTGTGGGCACCATGCCTCCACAAGATCCCTTGTGGCTAAAGCTTATCGACACGGTTTCTTTTGGCTTACGGCTTTGGCGGATGCGGAACGCTTGGTGGCAAGATGTGATGGATGTCAAAGGTACGTTCGCCAAACCCATGTGCCGGCTATGGAGTTGCTTACATGCCCATTGACTTGGCCGTTTGCGGTTTGGGGTATGGATATGGTAGGCCCTTTTCACATGTCTCCTTGCAAAAAGACTCATCTTTTGGTGGCTATTGATAAGTTTACCAAGTGGGTCAAAGTTATGCCAGTTACAAATTGTGAAGCCGCTACAGCTGTCAAATTCCTGCAAAGGATCATCTATCGGTTTGGATATCCTCATAGCATAATAACGAACAATGGAACCAACATGTCCTTGGGTGAGATGGAGAAGTTTTGTGGAAACAATGGTATCCGGCTTGATGTAGACTCTGTGGCCAACCCGCAAGCCAATGGGCAGGTGGAAAGAGCAAACCAGGAGTTACTTCGAGGATTTAAACCACGACTACGAGTCCCGTGTCTCAGAGCTGCTGGAGCGTGGGTTGAGGAGTTACCCTCCGTGGTTTGGGGAATAAACACCACACCTAACAGATCTACCCAAATGACCCTGTTTTTTATGGTTTATGGTGCAGAAGCAGTTCTGCCGAGTGATATCATCCAGGATTCGCCGCGAGTGGCGGCCTACGTGGAAATTGAAAACGAGAAGACCCGGCAAGACGCTGTGGATATGCTAGAAGAGCACAGAGAGCAAGCATTGGAGAGATCCTCCATATACCAGCAGGACTTAAGGCGATACCACAGCCGCCTTGTCAAGACCCGGGTTTTCCAGGAAGGAGACCTAGTGCTATTCTTAGTTCAATCCAATGACGGAAAGCACAAGTTATCTCCCCCATGGGAGGGCCCGTTTATCATAAGCCGGAATTTGCACAATGGATCATACTACTTGGTAGATGCAAGGGAAGAGTCGGATACCGTCAATAACACCACCCATACCACTTCATCTATGCAAGAGCGAGAAATACCATGGAACGTGGCTCAGCTGCGTCCCTACTATACTTAGCATAGATTCGGTTTGCAAGTTGTATCGCACGATGTAACAGGCAGCAGGTTTCAGACGCACTCTTTTCCTATCCAGGGTACCTAAGGGGACTGGAGGGTTTTTAATGAGGCGGCTTGCTGACCTAACCTTTTCATATCAATAAAGAGATGGTTAAGGTTATGAGGACCGATTTCTTGCAAAAAGTACGGTTACAATGTCATAGCCGGACAATAGAGCCAAACTTTTCTTGGTTTTTCTTATTTAAGCTTGATGTGACTCGCAATAATGTGGCATGTTTTGCTAACATATAAATACAATCAGTCATGATGCCCGCTGGGACTTGCCTGACCCTGTTTTTATAGAGTTATAGCAGCATCGAATATCCACGTGAAAGCCGGCTTACAACAAAGAGAATCAAAAGGGTCATCTAAACCACAAGTTATGCGGAGTAAAAGGCGATAGCCGGAAACTCACCATGTATTAAGCATAACTTCAAAGTTCATATGTGAAAATATATGGTTTGGGCCTTAGCAAAAACAGGGAGTTTTCTAAAGTTGCAAATCCCTAGACTCAGAAATTTGGGTCTTGGGGACTTGGGCATTTGAGAAAACAACAATCCATCTAGTCAATGAACTTAAGACCCAAAAATCCGAGTCTTGGGGACTTGGGGACTTAAGAAACAAAGCTCACCCAGTCAAAAGATCCTAAGACCCAGAAACCGAATCTCGGAAACTTGGAGGGAAATTTTGCTTTATCCCAAGACTCGAGAGTTGGCATTTGTTGCAAAAAAATATAGAAAAGCAAAAATGCGCAAACATAAGGTTGAAAAAGTGCATACCAAAGTGGATGACCAGAAGGGTCATCAAATCCAAAAAAGTTTAAGGGTATTACAAAGCAAAGGAGTAGTATCAAAAGTGCACATGCGCACTATCAAATGAACAAGTGTAGCAGGCATATTACAAACGCCCATTGGCCGAATAAGTGTTCGTGAGTAAAATACGAGAACATTACTCGGCGCCCATAACCGAGTCTTGAAAGGTGGTCTTGGAAGCCGGGTCTTCAGCGTCCTCCACTGCAGCTTTCCCCGCCTCTGTGTCCGGGTCAACCGTGGAATCAGCACGAGCGGGAGGAGGGACAGCCGGAGTCGACGATGTTGGCGCAGAGCTGGCCTCGGCTTTCCTCTTGGCAACTTCTTCCTTGTACCGGGTCAACATATCAAAGGGGGCCGGGAAATCCGAGCGCAACGGCTTATCTTCAGCATCATATGGAGGTGTGAGCTTGTTTACGTCCAGTTTCTCGGCAATCAGGCAGGCCGAGTGATGAATCTGAGTATTGATGGCTTTGAGGTCTTTTGTTGAGAACCTTGAACTATCAGTGTTAAACTCAGGAAACCCGTTCACTAGCGTTGCCGGCTCAAGTTTTGGATAGTAGGCTTTGGCCAACGCTAGGCCACGGATCACCCCAACTCGGCATGCCGAGCGCATCCAAAGATCGATCCAGGAAGGAATTGTTGAATATGCTTCAAGCATCTGGGATACGCCACCATAAGTGCCGGTCCACTTCACAGCCTCAAGGGTCCACTTGGTCCCTACCGAGAATTGCCGGATAACAACCTTGAGTGTCTTCAGCTTCTCGATGTCATCTTCATCCTCAGCTTTTTCACCCGGACCTGCAGAGTAAAAAGAAAAACAAGGTGGTCAGACCCGGGTTAAAGACCCTACAAAATAAGAAATCCGAGTTATAACCAGGAAATTAGGTGTGCCTTACCAAGGAGGGAGCTGTAAGTGTCGGCAATAAAGGTCGAAAGTTTCTTCAAGAGTCCTTCAGTGCTATGGAGTTTCTTCTTGTACTTTTTGCACTCCTTAGAAAGATATTTGACCTCGGCCTCCAGCTCTTCGCGAAGTTTGGTCTCAACCTTCAGTAGTTCGTTGGTTTTAGCCAACACCTCGTCTGTCCGGGTCACATAAGTCTGAAAACAGACAAGGAAACGCCAGTCGGCAATAGCATAAAGCTGCAAGAGAACGGTTATATAGCTACAAAAGTACCGAGTAAACTTATGTCAGTTCACCCGGAACTTGGGGACTAGGATGCGTATGAACATAGTATTAGCTAAGCTACCTCGTGTTCAGCTACCAGAGCCTCAATGATAACTTTCTCAGCTGCTTTCAGGGAGTAGTACTCCCCCAACACCTTTTCAAAGTCAAGGCCGCTGAGAGACGGCCTGGAAGAGCTAGGGTTCTGGTTACTCGGTGGCGGGGTTGCCTCCTTTTTCAGTGGGTCGACTCTGGTTGCCTGGGTGTTGGGAGCAGGAGATGCCCTTTGCGACTCAAGGAACTTGACGTCGGTGTCGGCCGAGTGATGCGTTGGCTGAGGATACTCGGCCATAGGAATGGCCGTGTCTTCCGGATCTTGTTCTTCAACAGAGGGGGCTTGGTAGCACTCTCCGGGTCTTCCATAGCGGGTCATCAGCAGGGGTTTCCTCTTGGTCACTAAGGGTAACCTTGGCTCTGAAGAAAGGGAAACAAAAAGTTAATGAACAATAAAGGGAAATGCGGAAATTAAAGGATATTGGCGAACGAGACATGTAGATTACCCGGTATTTATGACAAAGTCGGTTGGGAGATCGTTGCTAGACCCGGAGGACGCTGATAAAGAGTTGGAAAGTGAGATCCGGAGTTGTCCGGCTAATGGATGATTTGGAGATGGATATTTTCGAGGAATATCGGCAGAGTAAGTGGAAGGAGTACCGGCTCGACGAGGGGGCGACATAGGGATCCCGGGATGGAGGGGATCGTCACCCGGAGAAGTCCGGGTTGCCCGTCGCTTGGCTGGGACAGTGTCCTTCAGAGATGACGTAGTGGTTAGATACCTGTTGAGTTTGCACATATTGGCATAGGAGTACGGTTCTGAGGTCATGGAAGAGTACGACACCTTGAAAACAACTTTCCTGGGTTTCCTCTTCTGGCCAACCTCAATCTCCAGCTCTGCTTCGCTCTCCTCCGATTGAGAGCCATCTTTATCATCCAGCGCTGGTGATGGTAGGGCATTGTCCGAAGGGGAAGAATTTTTGTCTAATAGGCTAACAAAGTATTTATTGAGCAGAGACCCGGATGTACCTTCATCGCTGTCAGTCGGTTCCTCCTCCTCCGAGTTTTCAGAGGGGGGAGGGGTGACAATCTTCCAGAATGCATTAGTTTCCTGAGTAAAAACAACATAAAAGAGTTAGTACATGTAAATAAGAAAGATCAGTCGGTATAGAAGGTGATAGTCGGTTCTTACTGGAGGAGCCGGGTTAGAGCGCGTAGAAGGGCCGAGTCCGGAGATGCTTTTGATGACATCAACTTTCTCGGCCAAGAAGTTCTTCATGGCCTTATTCACATCCAGCGCCGGGTATGATTTCTCTGAGTATCGGAGAGAATCGGTAAGGTGGCCGGAATACTCGCAGATTAGCTTTGGGTGTATGCTGTTCGGCTGGATCCGGCAGCTGATCCAGGTTTTGATTAAGTTTAGCCCAATTAGACCTTGGGCTGCTAACACGGAGAGTTTGTGAAGGAGGGGCTGGATTGACTGTCTGTCGGCTTCGGATGCGAAAGAATTGAGATTGTCGGAAAGGGCTAGAGTTTCAAGTGAGAAACCCGGCAGAGGCTTTTGGCCGGGTGTGGAGGTGTCTCGGCAGTAGAAATAGGTTTTCTGCGAGTGCTTCACATGACTGTGAAGGCTGAGAGTCGGCATCAGAGAGTTTTTGAGTCTGTGAATGGATACTCCCCCACAAACGAGGAGGGGCCCGTCCGTGCTCTCCCGGCAGGGTTTGCATTGAAATAATTCCAAGAACAAAGCGAGGTTTGGGGGAATAGAGAGATAGGCTTCACAAAGGACTATGAAGTGGCAAATATTTAAGATCGAGTTTGGTCCAATATAAAAAAGTCGGAGCTTGTAGTGGTCCAAAAGATCTCGGGAAAAAGGGTGACCCGGGGGGCGGAACCCCCGGATCACGTGCTCAAGAAAGATAACTACCTCATCCAGACCTGGTGAAGGCCTGGTTTCCTCACCCGGCGTCCTCCAATGGTTGTCCGACTCTGCGGGCAGAACCCCAGACTCGGCCAGCTCGTCGAGTTTTGCCTTGGTAACAGTCAATTTCCCCCAGTTGGCGGAAATCGACTGACCCGACTTTTGCTTCAAAGCCAGGTTTTTTTCCCTTGAGCTTGGCGCTATCTTTGGGTGCCATGGAGAATAGATCTAGATGAAATTAAAATTCAAGTAAGCATAGACCCAAAATTTCGTGAAACGCGTCTAAGTGAGGTAGCAGGAAAAGAGAGATATGAGTTAAAAGCTTGCAAGGAATACGGAAATGGATCTAGGTAAGATTGACCACGAACGAACATGAGTTTAAGGGTTAGCGAAAATGTGGCCTAATTAGTGAGCAATGGCGGAGAAACATAGATGAGATTCAAGTTTAACACCAATGCAAGATTGGAAGGGATAAAATTCAGATCTAGATCCGCTGGGGCTTACCGGAGACAGAGACGGAGCTTGGCTTGCGCGGTGGCGGCGGCCCGGTGACGGTGGGTGTGTGCGGCCTGGAAAGGTTGAGCTGCTCCTTAGGGTTCCGGTGGCGCGCCTGCCCTCCGGTGCCGAATCCGGCGGGTGAGGTGGCACTAGACGGCGGCTGGCGGCGAACTTGATGGCGCTGGCGCGGCTCCGGCGGTCAAGGTTTGGCCTTGGGCTCGCGGACGCAGAAGACGAGCGGGAGGAGGAAGATGAATAGGAAATGAACCGTTTGGGAATTTTAGGGTTAGCCCCCCCCCGGGGCGCAGGGAAACCCCTAGGGCTTAACGGTAAGATTGAGTGATTACCGGAAAGATTTGATCCGGCCCGAGAATTTGGGGATAAGAATTGGGGTAATTATTGCGTGATATCCGGATAAGTTGAGTTGGTTGAGTGAGTCGGGTTTAAGGTATTGTTACACGTACTAGCCGATAGAAATATGGATGCCTGGTCATGTTATGTTTCCTTGGAGTGTTAACCCGGAAAATGACATCCTGGCACGAGTGAAACTGGGTTATTATATGGACCGCCCAAAGAGCAGGCCTGGCTATAGTTAGAGCAATCTAACACGGTATATTATGAATTTGAATGTTTATTGTTTTTCAGGGAATAGCGTGCGCTTCATTGTTGATCCCAAGATGCCCAAACTATTCCGGGGACTACTGTTGGGGGGATGGTAACCCGGTAGGCCCATGCCTAGGCGAAACCAGGCCAGAAGGAAATCACATAAAACCTGGCCCAAGATGGAGGAGTTTCCAGAAGGCCCAAAAGGGAGTGTGGATCTTGTAATCCGTACCTTGGGGGGCCACGATTAGGAAACCTATGGTTATGTGTGTATTCCGGGTAGGATTTCGGGTGTGCCTTGTATAGGAAACAAGAGAGCCGGGTAATATATAAACCGGCTCTCGGCATAGGGAGACCAAGAGATTTTCCAGATATTCGAATGTTCTAGTACTACGAGAGTCGATAATTGTAACCCTAGATCGGAGTCTCGGCGACATTGCAGCCCGAGCTACCAGATCACCAGATAACATGACACTACTAGGAAAGTGGCTATGGCAGGATTGCTTAGCACCGGCGCACGTGTATTTCTTACCGCCGGCGGTAAGTACCACCGGCGCGCTCATTAGGCTTGCACAGGTGCTATAGAGTTAACCCCGGCGCTCGCCCCAACAGACGCGCCGGCGCTAAAGGCACGCCACCCCCACCCCTCTGGTCAACATTACCCCCGGCGCCCCGTTTCTCCGCGCGCCGGCGGTAACTGCGCTTACCCCCGGTGCGTTGTGGTACCAGTGCGCCGGCGGTAACCCATGACTTACCCCCGGCGTCCCTGCATGCCTACGCGCCGGCGGTAAGTCCAGGTTTTTCTCTCCACACCCCCCTGTGGACCGCCTTTTTAGTTTTCTAAAGCAGAAACGAAAATGATAAAATGTTCAAAAAATAAATTCCTTTAATATGTGGGTAGAGTGTACTGCCTACTCCCTCTGTATCAAAATATAAGATGTTTTAGCTTTTCCTAGACAAAATCTATCTAGACATGTTTTAGTGTAAGATGCATATGAATCTACACACTAAACCATGTCTAGATACATTTTGTCTAAAAAAAGCTAAAACATCTTACATTTTGATACGGAGGGAGTAGTTGATATAAATTTTTTGAAATACTCCATTTGACCTTTTATGCAAAATTCAAAAATAAAACGTAAAACGGATATAACTTTTGCATACGACGTTGAAAAAACGCGTTTGATATATCAAAAAAATCGTGAGCAAATTTCCAATCCTAATTCGGCCTGTGAGGTTTTTTTTAGAATCGGCAAATTCCAAAAGGAAAAAAAGTTATTTAAGACAGACTAAATTTTCCTACATAATCAAATTAATAAAAAAAATCCTATTTAAAAAATATATAAAAATGTTTTTGTTCATAAAAGATAATAAGGATGTCACATTTGGATTCCTCGTATTCTTCTGATCAATTTAGACATATCGTTTATCGAATTTGGAAATACGGATTTGTAGATATGGTGCAATAGTTAAAATGATTGATAGTACTATACTAACAAGAACGAATGAGTGAGTCATAGGTAGAGTAGTGGGATAGAACTAAGAAGTTAAGCGTGCTCGGGCTATAGTAGTGAGAGGATGGGTGACCGAGCGGGAAGTTTACCAAAGTTGACAAAAGAGACCTAGAATGATAGAGAAAAAATTCAAATAAATTGAAAATATGTTTTTATTTGTTTTCGAAAAAAAATGTTAAAAAATTGTTACAAATTACGAAAAACAATTTTCGAAAAAAAAATTCCGAATGTTACCGCCGACGCGTGGCATGTTGGTGCACCGGCGGTAAGTTTTTTACCGCCGACGCATTGAGCCTGCGCGCCGGCGGTAACTTCTTACCACCGGCGTGCACATCGCCGGTGCGCGCCCATGCGCCGGCGGTAAGCCTTTTCCTAGTAGTGTGATTTTCCCTGAGCTAAACCCTCTCCCAAACACCAGAGTCGATTTGCCCCAACCTAAGTTACCCCCGGTAACGTCTGCCGTGAATATCCCACGACACTAAGCATCTAAACCAATTTAGCGCAAATTTAGAAAATAGGCGGTGTCATTTATACCTCTCCATCCAATCATCGAGCAAGGTGCCGAAGTCGGTGATGGTCGAGGTACTACGTGCCGGAGGTGGAGGTGGAGTAAGTCTGTGAGCCCCTGCCTTCTTCGTCATCATTAGCCTAGAAGCAGCTAACGTTTGGTGCTAGATTGGCACCTATAAAGGTAAGCCAAAACTTTTCCCCAGCGGGGGGGGGGGGGGGGCATCGCCGTGTCTAGCTGTCGCGACGATGCGCTTGCCCTGCCACTTCTGGTTGGGCATGGCGGCGTACGACATGTGCGGCGAAGCCCTTCTCCTCCAGCCACGCCCTCCTCCTTATCTCTCGTCCGCCGCTGTCACCAGGGGCGTCGTAGGGCAAAGACCTTGTGGCGCGACAGCCTTCCTCGCCTCAAGTCTCGGTGGGGGCGGCGGCGATCTCGTTTGGCTAGAACGGCGACAGTGGTGAGGGACGACGACGACGAGGATCTCATGCAGGAGGCGGAGGAGCGCGGTTGTGGCGGAAGTGGGCGCGATTTGGGCCCATATGGGTTCGGTCGGGCCAGGCTGTGCTGCCATCCCACGTCTCCGTCGACGATGACGCAGATCCTGGGCCGGCTCTGCATCACGAGGATGTACGGGCTATGGCCTTTGGCGTGGTGGTGGTGGCATCCTTCTTCCTCATGGGTGATCGGCCGGCTAGTTGTGCCTGATCTCTGATTGCACATCTAGCCTGGTGGCGACTTGGGATGTGCGCCTGCTGGTGAAAGCCGTGCTCCGAGGCGTCGCCTCTGCATTCCATGTCATTCCACTCACATTGCTCTGAGGGAAACCCCAGATCTAGTTCTTCCAGGTTGGACAAAGCGACACTTTGTGTCGCTTTCCCCCATGGGGGCATTGTTTTGGAGTTGTTGCCGGATGGAGGCGGCAAGAAGTGGAGCGATGTGCTTCTATCGCGTCGACAACACCGAGTCTCAGCAGGGTCTCGGTTTCGGACGCGTGTTGTTTTACTCGCACAGGGCGGATGCGCTGTCTGGCGTCGTGTAAACGTCGATGGCACGCCTGGCAAGGTCATTCCATTGATTACTCGTGAAAATGGTTCGGTGAAAGACGGTGGCATTGGAGTATCGGCGTGCGTGTCGACGTGCGTCTGATGTCTGCTGGACCGGATTGTGCTCCTGGCTTGCTATCGGGTTTCTTGAGTGAGGCCTCCGGTTTAGATGATGTGCGTTGGTGAGTTAGGTCAGACCACGTGACTCCGATAATGACCGCCCGCTTATTAAGCGTAAGTTTGTAGGTGTGACCGAATTTATCGTTGGACAGGTGGTTTCCGGTTGATCTCTGTAACTCTTTGTAAGGCGTCGTGGCTTCATTTTTATTATCAATAAAAAACCGGCTATGTGCATGGCTAGGGGTAAAACCTCCATTTCAAAAAGAAAATAGTACGGTCGCGTGTCAGTGCAATTAGTGGGCGGTGATACGACGGTGTTCATGGCGGCTCTGGGCGGCAAGGGAAAGACATTCAACACGTCAGAGACGGCATGGTCGCGGGAACAAGAAAACGTAAAATTTCCCTCCCCAAGGAAAGCAAGTGAGCGTATGCCGTATTTGTATTTCGGTTTAAGGCAAAAGAACAAAGGTATGAGCATCAGCGTATCGGCGTGCGTGTCGACGTGCGTCTGATGTCTGCTAGACTGGATTGTGCTCCCGGCTTGCTATTGGTCGGCTTGAGTGAGGCATCCGGTTTAGATGATGTGTGTTGGTGAGTCAGGTCAGGCCACGTGGCTCCGATAATGATCACCCACTTATCAAGCGTAGGTTTGTAAGTGTGACGAATTTATCATTGGGCAGATCGTTTCCGGTTGATCCCTGTAACTCTTTGTAAAGTGTGGTGTCTTCGATTTTATTTTTAACTATATGAAACCCCGCGCGTTGTGGCGGAATGTTTTGAGTGATTTATCTAGGATAAAAATTTATATAGGTTTATTTAAACTTTGAAGTAAAGAGAGGCATTTCATTATCTGAAACTCGATGAAAAGTATTATTACATGATTTAGTACTTGATGAGACCATTTTAACTATTCGGTTTCTTTGTAAATTTTTTATTCATCGGAAAGGATAACCGTGACATGCCAATTTCCATGTTTGATATATACAATTGTGAAGAATGGGTGATCTGATCCAAGTATGCTTGTTATGTTTTTACTTGAAGAACCGCCTTAGTTCCGTTCCTATAAAGTTAGATGGAGCGGATTTTTCATGTCCTTAATTTTTTTTTATTGACTTGGTATAGATCTTGCTAGCTTCTATTTGGCGCACCTCATTGGCCTGCTGGACAGAGACAGTTGTATATGAAGGTATCAGTTTGCATAGAAATAGAAATACATAATTGATTAAGTACCTATTTTGGCCTTGTTGTCGCTTCGGGTATCACAGATGGAAAAAATCATGTTGCTTGAAAGTTTCATCTATATTTCGAATGGAATTAATCAAGAATTTTTTTTTTAAAAAAAAGCTATGATATAATTAAAAAAGGTATGATAAACGACTAGAAAGGTCATTTGTAGTGATGATGAAACATCGATGTACTCGGTCTCGATGATGAACTATTTGATGTAGCTATTCAGCTATTATGAATACTTTGTAGTGATGATGATGATGAAATGTTTGATGTAGCTATTCGGCATTCTAAGTAATGTGATCGACTATGATATATTATGTGTCCGTGATGACGTGAGAATACACGTTTCTTGGGAGACCCCAAGAGGAATGTATGAAGAGTACATCAACATATTTTCCCTTGGTAAGAAACCAAGGTTTAATCGGACCAGTAGGAGAAAGAAATCACTTCTGAAGGTTGATGATATCTGATATTGGCAGGACGCACTACCAGGCTCAGAAGCAACGTGGAATCTGCACACAACACAACCAAGATATGTTGCCCCAACGAAACAGTGAGGTTGTCAATCTCACCTGTTTTGCTAACACACAGGATTAGATGTATAATGTGGAAAATGGTGCTTGTTTGCAGTGAATGAAAAGAGAACAATGATTGCAGTAAAAACAACAGTGCTTGCAGTGATTGTATTATCAGTGTAAAAGAATGTACCAGGGTCCACAGTTCACTAGTGGTGTCTCTACATAAAAGATAGATAACATGTTTGGTAAACAAATTACAGCTGGGCAATTGACAAAGATAAAGGCTGCACCGTAGTGTATATGCAAAACATGATGATTACTATGAGATTCATGCGGGCATTACAACAGGATGCATAGACCGTAATCCAACTTCATCTATGACTAATAATCCACCCTCGAACGTAATCCAAGAAGACTTCAGGTATCAAGTTGCAAGCAACTGATTATTGCATTAAGTAAAGTGCGTAATGTAAACAATAAAATTATCCGTAGACAAATCATTGTTGTTTTCTCCCTAATGGAAAGGCACATCCTCCATCTGTCAAGTTTCTGTCACTCGAGCACAAATGAAAAGTAGGAATGAACGCACTATCGAGCATAAATACTCCCTCTTGGAGTTACAAGCAGCAACTTGGCCAGAGCATCTACTAGCAACGGAGAGCGTGCAAGATCATAAATAACATAAACATGATAGATTGATAATCAAATTGACATGGCATTCAATATTTATCGGATTCCAGCAAACACAATATGTAGCATTACAGATAGATGATCTTGATCATGTTAGCAGCTCACAAGATCTAAACATGGTGGCATAAAGAGGAGAATACAACCATCTAGCTACTACTATGGACTCCTAGTCCAAGGATGAACTACTAACGCATCACTCCAATGGCAGACATGGCGATATAGAGCCCTCCGGTGATGATTTCCCCTCCCGGCAAGGTGCTGGGGAGAGCTTCAGAACCCTCCCGAACTAGGGTTTACGATGACGTCGGCTATGAAACTTTTTGTGGATGGAGGCTCGGGTATTTAGGGTTATTCGGAGAAGGATTATAAATAGATGAAAGGGCGATATTGGTGGGTGGCCAGGGGCCCACACCACCTGGTGGCGCGGCCAAGGGGGGCGCCGCCCTATGGTGTGGCCACCCTGTGGCCGCCATCCGGGTCTCCTCCGGACTCCGTGTACGTGACAGAAAAATATGACTCTAAGTTTTCATTTCGTCCAATTCCGAGAATATTTCCAGAACAATTTTTCTGAAACCAAATACAGTAGAAAACAGGAACTGGCACTGTGGCATCTTGTTAATAGGTTAGTCTTAGAAAATCCATAAAAGTGATGTAAGTGTATGGAAAACATGTAAAAAATGTCATGAAAATAACATGGAATATCAGAAATTATAGGCACGTTTGAGACGTATCGGTTCGTCGCATCATTGTTTTAATCAACTTTGTCTACTTATACTCTCATGTTGATGTTACATGTATTAATATGATACTGTGTATTAAAAAAATCAGCGAAATACTAACCTTGACGCACCAAGAACCATACCCGTGGCGCACATGGTAAAACTAGTTGTGGCGCACCGAAATATAGGCGTGGCGCATCCAGGACGTGTGCCATGGCTATATTTTGCTATTTGTGGCGCACCACGATGCGCCACGCATTAGGGTTTCCCTACTAGTGTCTAACTTTGTAAATTTTGATCGAATATATAGAATTAATTATCAACATCTACAATATAAATTTTGTATTATTAGAATCATCATGACAGATATTTTCATATCTCGAAGTTCATGTGAGTCTACATTGAGATTATCCAAAAAAAAAAAACATAATAGATTCTCTTGAAGAGATGAACAACTCTCATGTTAATGATTCTTTTCATTTGCTATCTAAGTTCCCAAATATAACAATAATTTCTTCTCGCATTTATCTCCATTGGTGGCGATGAAATGTAAGCACTCATGGGAGATAAATTTCATCCTAAATAGTAGAAATGAAAAGAAAGCATACTAAATAAACGTAACATCATTGTATATTCTGAAATGAATCTCGATAATATAATGATAAAACTAAAATATATATGACTAAAAAATGGAGTCATCAAATATCAAGCAACACACAAACTCGGCCTACTCATCAAGGTTCTTGTGTTCGACCCCCAACCACAACAAAAAAAATTAACTGTTCTAGAACCTTTTCTAATTATACATGTCAAAAATCCCATTCAAATTTAAAAATAGAAATCAACTAGAAACTGACAACTATTTTTTTTGGCCCAATATTAGTTGTCTCTTCTCCTTGGTTTCTGTGCCTTCTCACTTCTCAGTCATCTCTTTCTCTGTATTAGAAGTAGAAAACACTTCCATCCTTTGTTGCTTCTTCTCGGTGGATATATCTCCTTTAACTAGTATAGTTTTCAATCACACTTAATAAGATTGACCACATAACACTTGAGATACATGTTAAGACACAACACATTTATATACCATCACATGTATGTGTTATAAACATACTTCAAATAAATTTTAGCAGTACTTTGCAAAAAAAAAAACTACCATATCATTCTTTTGTTACATTGCCTCCCAAAAGAACCTTATCAATCGAGTCCCCCAAGTTTCAAGAAAAATGAGTAAACCAAATGCATGTATGTGACTCAAATATGATTCTTAGTGGATATGTATATAATTTTGTCGGTTTTCTTATCCTTAAACATCATCTTAAAGATATTGTACTCTTCAGTATATAAATCAAGTTATGTCTCTACAGATTATGGTTGATCCGCTTAGATGTAGTTAAATATAAAGTTTTAGTGTATCTGATTCATGTATATTGAGGCATAAAAAGAATATTCTATAGTATATAAGGTGCTTGCACTGAATATTTTCTCAAATATTTGGCACATAGTTAAGAAAACTATAAATATATAATAAAATTAATAAAAATGTTAATATTTTAAAATAATAAAGAATATGGTGTGATTGTTATCACAATGGAGCGACCTAGTAGGTTCCTAGACCCCATCAACATGGCCATTCCCTTCTCCTAGTAGCAAAAATCAATTAGAGGTTTTATTCTCAAAAGGAAAATAGACCTAACACTCAAAACTGTCATACTCCCCGGGTGGCTTTATCTATTTTGGTTTAAAAATAGGAAAAAGAAGTGTGCGAAAAGTCGAAGTACCACCTCTAGCTAGAAAATAAGATGATTAGGTTTTTGTAGGATAGCATGTGCCAACTTTATAAACACGTACGAGCTTCGTAAGATATCGGTCATAGAAAAAGAATTGGCAAGTGCACTTTATGTGCCAACGGAATCAGCGAACGGTGGTATGATGGCATTCATGGGAGCACTTGGCCGGCAAGGGAGAGAAATACAACACGGACCCGGATTTTTACGAGGGCATTGCGCGCACGACCTCTATCTCGCACCGTTTATTTATCTTGGGATTTGAGCCAGCGGGTCCATGTTTTCTCCACTTGGAAACAGAATCTGCCACTGTACCATGCTATAGATTGAAGAACTTAATAGATCCCATCTGAAAAAATTGAAGAACTTTTCATACAACCCAGTTACACTTTTTAGATCCCATCTGAAGAAACTGAAGAACTTTTCATGCAACTTAGCCGCACTTTGTAGATCTCGTCTAAAAACACTGAAGAACTTAGTAGCCATCTTTTAAAAATACTCTTAAATATATTGAATATTAGACTTGTTTAAAAGAGTACGTTGTGAGGATGTCAAATATGAAAACTAAATTAAATTTACATGTCCTACCTAGAAGTTAAGCTCTCCTTTTAATTTATATTGTATTTAAGATAGAGAATCTAGTATATGTGTGGGGCAGATACGGTGCCTATCCCAAAAGCATCTACGGATAGGATTCACGTTGCGCGCGCAATGCCCTCGTCAAAGGCATATCCCAATACAACACGTCGAAGATGGCAGCAGGGCGGGAGCAGGAAAATGAAGCGTGAAATGTCCCTCCCCCAAGCAAAGCAAGGGAGCCTATTAGCACTTGTTTTTGGATCTGCTAGAGTTACTCTAAGACATCTAAGTTATAGACCTTCCGCGTATATGTTTTGAAGGCACGAGACGTTTTGATATAATAGGTCCTGTTATTGGCTTAAACTGTAAAACAGTCATTTCGTTGCGGTTCCAGAATTTTCTTGGATCTTCTAGAGTTGCTCCAAGACAAATAAGACATAGATGGTGACATAATAGCCGGTGTAATTAGTAAAAGATGATTCCCGTCGATCTTCATATATATCATACTCGACCGGTATGCTACGATTCCTCATTGCTCCCGTATAATTGTCTCCGTTCTGTCCGGGTCATGAAGCGACAGGCCCGCACGGCCAGCAGAGTAAAGTATCACATCATAACGTTTTCCTGCACTAGCCGCGGCCAGCAGCCAGGCAACTAGGGATGCGACCATCTTCCTCTGGTCTCCACCGGCCAGGGCGCTGGTCCCTCTCCCTCCAAATGCTTCTTTGGCGGCAGGAGCAAGGGGGGACCTCCTCCGCTCTGTAGTTAGGTTTTAGATTTGTGTGTCGTGCTGCGTTGTTGTGGTGGTGGGAGCGACGCAGGGACGAATAAAATTGTCACAGCTCCACTCCCGCACCTGCGGTGTCCTTCATGATGGCGCCTCGGATTTGATGACCTCGTGTGTTTGCCGATCCTTCAGATCGGCGGAGTTAGGTTCTTGGATGGTGTCGGGGAGGCGGTGGCGGTGAATGCATCAGGTGTGTCTCTCCTTATGCTCTGTCTCCGTTGATGCGGCGTTGTCTCTGACGACATGGTGGAACAGGGAGGATGTGTCGTTCAGGAGTGCACGCACACTGTTGTGTGCGCAGGTGACAATTGGAAGATGATGCATCTTGTGTTGGGTGTGTGGTTGGAGGCTCGTAGTTCTGGTTTGCTCCTCCAACGTCGTCGTCATGCGGAGGTGTCAGTTATGGAGTTCGATGAAGTTTCCGGGGACATGTTGGCCATGTCTGATTCGTTTAGTGCCAATGGTTTTGCTTATGAAAAACTAGTTTGGAGGTCCGTAAAGCTGCAGATCAGCGACGGAGCCGCTCTGAGCTCGGATAAAGAGGTGATATGTCTTCTTTTTCTTTGGTGGCCGCTTCGGTGGTGTCGGAGGAGAGGGACATATGCTGATTTTTGCTAAGATTATCCTATCTTTTCATTTTTATAAGATCAGCGTTAACGTGCTTTGTAACTGATTAGTTATTTTATAATAGAAATGTGTATTACCGTGCAAAAAAAGGAGAGTAAAATATCTCCATTTTTTTGCGGTAAAATATCTCCGATTCGCTCGCTGATGAATTTTTTTCATACATAATGATGGAAATAATTCCTAGAGTACAATTAATAATTACTGTAAAGAGAAACAAGACTGATGGCGAGTGGCGACGTGCCTTAATTTTTGCAGGGCTAACGGTTACGTCAAATAGATGGACGTTCTGCCTGCACAGTATAGCTTCTGCAGCATGACAAAGGCGATCCACGTGCGCGCCAGCTCCTCCTGATCATGAAACTTTGATGACACTCGATCCGGCCCTCACCAACACAAAAATGATGATCAACAACGCAATATAATTAGTTAAATAATTAACTAACGAACACATGGTTTAATTAATTAAGTGCCGGTAGTGCAGTACGACTGTTGGCGTTGGCGTGCGTCAGATGAGAAGATGGAGTTTTTGTTTTGGCGGGGAGATGGAGTTGAGCCATCGTCCAGGTTCGCTGGCTGCCGTGGAGTAGCTGTTACGGCAGGCAAGCTAACTAATTAAGCCGGTGACGATCGAGTCGGGTTGACAAGTATACGACGTGGATATCCCGTCGGAATATCTCACTCTGCCTGAACAAGCCACCGACAATTCAGTCCTAACCCCAGTAAGCCAACACGGCACTGGCCACCACCGACATGTTTTTGTTTTTCCGCGCCCAAAATAATCGCAAATTGTGGGGTTTCGCAAAAGGCTCTAGCTACCTGGCTGGTACCAGCATATATACTCGGCATCCATCCGCGTACAAACTCAGCTGACACCGACACCCTCGACTCTAACCGCATCTTCACTCGGATCTTCCTTCCTCGCTCCTGCCTTACCTTTTTTCTTCTTTTGGGTTGGGCGATATGGAGAAGAGATGCTTTGCTTAGCAATCACAGCTCATAGGTCTCATACACCAAATGCGGATCGAATTTTAGGCAGCATATGCATGCCACCATATATTCCACATGTGAATCAACTAATAATCTATTCGTGACCTGGCATCTATCCATGTACTACTTCATCCGTTCACAATTACTTTACGTTCTGAATTTAGTCAAAATCAAACTTTATCAAATTTGACCAAATATGTAGAAAAAGAATATCAATAACTACAATATAATAGTATAGAGGTTTGCATGCGACCCCTTCCTCCCCGAGCGACACAGGACTTCGAGCGACCCCGAGCCCTCGCCTAGGGTTCCGCCGCACCGCCGCCGGCTCCATCTTTCGCCAGAAATCGTAAAACGATGATTTAGTTATGGTTCTAGGATTTTCGATATTTTTTTGAGATGTGCTAGAGTAGTTGCTTTAAGACAAATAAGACAGAGAAAGTGGCAGAATGGGTGGTGTAAATAGTCAAAGATGATTCCCGTCGATCTTCGTGTATACCATACTCCACCGGTATGCTATGATTCCTCATACCGCTCCCGTGTAGCTGTCTCCGTTCTCGCCGTGTCAAGAAGCGACAGGCCCGCACAGCCAGCAGACAAAGAAAAAACTCCAATTCGTTGAAATGTGTTGAAATGTATCTAGTATTTAAATGCGTCTAAATATATCCATGTTAATGACCTTTATTACATAATGATGGAGATAATTCCTGGACTACCTTTAATTATACTATTACTTCCTCTGTATCAAAATAGAAGATAGTTTAACGTTTTCTAGACAAAATATATGTAGACACGTTTTAGTACGTAGATTCATTTGTAACTTACACTAAACTAAGTCCAGATATGTTTAGTCTATACTAAAACATCTTATAAATAGGGAGGGAGTACTGGACAGAGAAACAGGACTGAGCGGCGATGTGCTTTAATTTTTTGCAAGGCTAACGGTTACGTCAAACAGATGGACGTTCTGCCCGTTCTATACGGAGGAGGAAATTGCACATCACACCATATGTTGAGGAAATTTTTGCACCAAACCACAACCATGATTTATTTTTGCACAAAACACCAATATTCGGGGTAATCAGTTGCAAACAACACAAAACACCTCATTAGCTGGTTTGACACCGAATAAGGCCAGTGGGCCCACTAGCAGAAGGACGTGGCATTCCATATCTTCTTCCTCGCGGGCACGCGGTCACTCTCTCTCGATTTTGATTTCCCCTCGATCATCCGAGCCGTTGCCTACTTCACCGCCCAGAACTGTCCCCTGTCGGCAGCCTCTAGCCCAGCTGCCAAGATTCCCCCGTGTGTTGGAGACGTACTTGCGTAGACAGATATGTATTGATGTTGTGTGAGCACAACGCGCTTGGAGGGCCATCCTGCCGGAGTGGATGCCCAGCGCCTCAAAACTTCGTCCGTTCTGCGGGACGTCATGTGCAGGTTCAGCATAGCGTGTGCATCATCGCGCGACGGCGGCTCTGCACACAGGACACGACCCGGCCGCTGCTCTGCGTGCTTTGGCCGACAGCAAGAGGTCTATGGATGGCACGAAAGAACACAATTGCACAACGGTGAGCCAATGCAGCAATCGATTGACACGCGCACCTCCAGCGGCGAGCGATCGACAAGTGTCTGGCTGCGGCGGAGCAACCACTTGGCTGAGGTTGTCAGCCGGCAGGGACGTGAAGTATTCAATGGCGCCTAGCCCAAGCTCGCCGAGCTTCCTCACGCTCAAATTCTGAGCTCGTCGAGCGGAGCTGGGGACGATGTCGTTCCCGATGGGATTTTTTGTGCTTTTATTTCATCCGGATTGCCCCTAAGCCATATGGGCTGAATAGTGGGCCTAGTGCCTAATTATGGTTTAAAGCCCTTAATGAGGTCTTTTATGTTGTGTGCAACTGATTACCCCAAATATTGATGATTTGTACAAAAACAAACCATGGTTGTGGTTTGGTGCAAAAATTGCCCCAAACATATGGTGTGATGTGCAATTTCCTCTATACGGAGTAACTACTAGACTAGACACGGACAAAGAGACCTCCATATATACTTCTGCAGCATGACAAAGGCGATCCACGATGCGTGCTGCTCCTGATCATGAAACTTTGATGACACTCAATCTGGCCCTCACCAACACAAAAACGATGATGAACAAGGGTGTGAGTGGTCAAGGCCACTTAGCCCACTTATGTCCATTTAAATGTAGGTAGTTCAATTTTGGATGAATTGGTGCCAAAAATTGAGCTACGACCTATACTTAAGTGGACATAAGTGGTCTAAGTGGTCTTAACCACTTACACCCCTATACTTAGTTAAATAATTAACTAACTAACACATGGTTTGATTTTTTCCAAACGACTAGAGCCAGGTTCCATTACCGAAAGGGATAACAGAACAAATGTCTTGTTACAAACCCAAAAGAAAAGAAAAGCATAAACGGCCTGGACAGAAGCGAAGGAAACAGGTCAATCCTCCCCTCCAAGGAAGGTAAAAATGACCCCCTAAAGCTCTGTACCCGAGGAGAACGGTCTAGTAAAGTTTAAACGACAAGGCACAACGGCCAGGAGTTTTAACAACACAAATCTAGCTGCGCGCAGGCAGTAAAACCAACTGAAGTTTTTCAAAACTCCAACTATCTGTTTTTTTGCAAAAGCTGCTCGAAAGCACACGGGGGAGCGGAAGCACCATCATCCAACGACATCAACATCTTCTTCTGAGTTAGCATCGACTTCAATCGTCCTGTTCCTTCTAGCTTGGTTGCAGGCATGTTGTTCCCACGCAGCATCTTGAATCATCCTGGCACCTGCCTCCAGCTGAGTCCTGTCTCCTATGAAATTTGAAGACCTGCCCAGTAACGTAGAAAGGCACAAAAGTAGAAGATCAGCTCAACAGGGGCTGAGATGAATTTTCTATTAAAACATGCATTGTTCCTAGTTTCCCAAATTGCCCAGCAAAAGGCAGCAATCCCAACAACATGGAGATTCAAACGAGCTGGAAAATAAGAAGAGATCCACCAAAAATATTGAGTAAAATTGACAGGTCTGTTCAAAGCCCCAAAAAACCGAGCAAATAACACTCCACATGTAACCAGCAATGGGGCAAGCGAAAAAAAGATGATGAATTGTTTCAAATGCAGAACAAAAACTGCAAGACAAATCCCCTTTCCAATTCCTTTTCTTCATGTTGTCCTTGGTGGCGATAGAATTGTGCCAGATCAGCCACAGCCACACCTTGATCTTCAAAGGGATCTTGGCTTTCCATAACTGAGAGAAAGATCTGTCCACATTAGAGGAGGACAGCTTATTGTACATAGATTTGACTGAAAATTTTCCAGATTTAGTGAGTTTCCATTTGGGTTTATCAAGTCCCTCCCCCAAAGCCACTGTCATGGTTAAGCTACGCAGTATTGATGCCTGATGTTGCATTTGTATATCCAGCCATCTCTTGAACTCTAGTTGCCAATTCCTGTCAGCCATCTCCCTTATGGTGCACACCTGAAGTGTGCATACTTGGAACAGGTCTGGAAATCTGTCACAAAAGGGAGTTGGACCGCACCATTGATCATGCCAGAAGTCAGTTTCATCCCCCCCCCAACAACCATCATCGATCTACACTGCATGTACCACTGTTTGACTTTCAATAGGTCATTCCACACAGGGGAATCCTGTTGTCTCATCTTAACCCTCCAGATGCCATGTGTAATACCATACTTGTGCTTCACCAAAGTTTGCCACAAGCCTTCCTCCATCTCCAATCTCCACCACCACTTACACAAAAGACTGATGTTGAAGAGTTTTAGGTCCTTAATGCCTAAACCCACCTTTCTCTTGGGTTTGTTGATTATATTCCACCGAACAAGATGATATTTCCTTGTAGTGCTGGCCCCTTGCCAAAAGAATCTCCTAATGATTTTGGTCATCTGCTCCAAACATGTGGCAGGTAGCAGGTACATGGACATGTGATAAATTGGAATACTACTCAATGAAGACTGAATCAGAATCAGTCTCCCCCAATAGAGAAGTTGTTACCAGCCCAACCTTCCAACCTCCTACTCAATTTCTCCACAAGAGGTTTCAAATCAGCCACCAAGATTCTGGAACCACACACAGGGACCCCCAGGTATTTCATTGGCCAATGAGCAATCTGACAGTTCAACATGTCAGAGTATAGGACACTTTTGACAGAGTCTTCCATAACCATGAACAGTTCACTTTTCATGAAATTAATCTTGAGCCCTGACATTGCTTCAAAAAGGTAAAGTATCATCTTGAGTTGCCTGACCTGATTAATCTCATCCTGAACCATCAACAGAGTGTCATCAGCATATTGGAAAATGGCAACCCCTTTAGTAACCAAGTGGGGCACCAAACCACAAATTAGTCCATTATCCTGAGCCTGCTGAATAAGCTTGGCAAGACCTTTAGCAGCAAGATTGAACAGGAAAGGAGAGAAAGGGTCCCCTTGTCTAACACCCCTATGGCTGCCAAAATCTTTGCCCCTAGTATTATTGATCTTAACACACAAGGTCCCATCCTTGATGATCTCTTCTATCAACCTTCTCCAGAGTGTACTAAATCCTTTTAAGGAAACACAGTGCATCAGGTAGGCCCAATCCACCTTGTCATAAGCCTTTTCAAAGTCTATTTTAAAGACCACACCCTGTTGTTTCTTCCTTTTGGCCTCATGCAAAATTTCATGAAGAGACATAATGCCATCTATGATGTTCCTGCCTTTGATAAAAGCAGTCTGACACTTGGAAATTAGCTTATCCATGTAAGGTTCCATCCTGAGGGTGGCCACCTTAGTAATAATCTTGTACAGAACCTGTAGCAAACAGATAGGCCTATATATCTGGAGACAATCTGCATCAGGGGATTTCTGCAGCAGGATGATCATACCAAAGTTAAGTCTGTAGAGGCCAAGCTTCCCAACATACCAATCATTGAACAACTGTACAATATCAGCTTTAATAATATTACATGAAACCTGAAAGAACTCAATAGGAATCTCATCAGGTCCAGGAGCTTTATTTCTGACCATGGAGTCAATAGCTAATTTAATCTCTTTCTCAGTAAATGCAGAGTCAAGATCAACATTATCAGTGGCAGAAAGCATTTCATTTGCTCCCCAAATGCCAGCAGAAAACCTCATGAGGTTACCTTCCCCAGGACCAAACATTATTTTGTAATAAGAAGTAGCATGGACAAGTAACTCCTCAGTCCCCTGCACACACTGTTCACCATTAACCAGGGAGTACATGGTGTTTTTCTCTTCCTTCCATTGGCAACTCTGTGGAAAAAGGCAGAATTCGAATCCCCTTGCAACAGCCATCTTTCACTAGATCTCTAATGCCAAAATTTCTCTTCCTCATCACACAGCCCGAACAACTCAATCTGAATAAACCCTTTCCTCTCGAATTGTTCTACCGACAGGTTACCTTGCTCTTCCAGCAGCTCCAGGTTGTTCAGCTCCACAGACAACTCTTTCCTTAATTTGACAGCATCACCTCTGATATTTGCACCCCAACCCTTCAGGCTATTTTTTACACGTTTCAACTTTTGCTAGATGACTGAGACACTATCCACACAGGGAACAGTATCAGTCCAGGCTCTCTGCGCCGTGTCCAAGAACTCAGGGTGGGGGGTCCAAGAACGCATGGTTTGATTAATTGCTGGTAGTGCAGTACGACTGTTGGCGTTGGCGTGTCATTCTGGCTTGCGTTTCCGTCAGATCAGAAGATGGAGATTTTGTTTCCGCGGGGAGATTATGATGTTTGAGCAAGCCTGAACAAGCCACCGACAATTCAGTCCTAACGTAAACATGCAATACGCACTGGCCACCACCGACATTTTTTTGTTTTCCGCGCTGAAAATAATCGCAAAAGGTGGGATATTTCCCACGTGATACCTCGAAAGAAAATCGCAAAAAAGGCTCTAGCTAGCTGGCTGGTACCAGCATATATACTCGGCATCCATCCGCGTACAAACTCAGCTGACACCGACACCCTCGACTCTAACCGCATCTTCACTCGGATCTTCCTTCCTCGCTCCTGCCTTACCTTTTTTCTTCTTTTGGGTTGGGCGATATGGAGAAGAGATGCTTTGCTTAGCAATCACACCTCATGTCTCATACACCAAATGCGGATCGAATGTTAGGCAGCATATGCATGCCACCATATATTCCACATGTGAATCAACTAATAATCTATTCGTGGCCTGGCATATATCCATGTACTACTCCATCCGTTCACAACTACTTTGCGATTCTGAATTTAGTCAAAAACAAACTTTATAAATTTTGACGAAATATATAGAAAAAATATCAATATTTATAATATAATTTTAGTAACATTAAAATACTTATAAAATATATTTTCATATTATATACATTTGATATTATAATAGTTTCCTTTTAACAAGGCAAGACATGAAGTAAATAAAAAACGGGGGAAATATCTATGTCGAGACATCGTAGTAGAATTCATAGACGGGGGTGCCATGAGTCTACGGGTAGAGAAGTGGGGGGACGTGGTAGTATGACAACCAAGAACACCAAATTTACCCAGGTTCGGTACGACGCAACTAGGCGACGTTTCTACTCATGCAATCTCACTAAATCAGGGTTGAAGCCTAAAATATACAAAGTACAATGTGAGTAGGGTTTCGCTAACTCGGCGATGATCAACTTCTCGGCGAGTTGGCTTCTAGCTAATTGTCTCTCTTTCGTCTCTCCCGTCCGGCTTTATATAGATAGCCGGGTTAGGGTTTACAGAAAGGATATCTAGAAGACTATGGAAAGTATCTAGCTTGGAAAGTAAGGAATCCACCTTCTCGTCCAAGCCGCACCACCTTTGGCCGTCGTCCGGGTTATTCTAGAATCCGGCTTCCTGCGCATCAGCTTACTTGGCCGCCTAATGGACTGTGGTCCATCACCAAAAGGCCACCCTAGTAGTCCGGCTCTTTAGGACAATGCCGGATACACCCCTAATCAGTATATATCCGACAGTAGCCCCCAAGAAGGATTGAGACTTCATTCTGCCACCTTTCGTCACTTTGCATTCTTTTTCGAGAAATATTGGCGCTTTGTCTCGATTCTTCTTTTTCCCAAAACTTCATAACTTGGATTTCATCAAAATCTTCCTTTTTCTTCCACGAGCCTTCGTGTAGAAGGAATTTCCTGATGTATAACTCAAAACTCGGATTTACCAGAATTCGGCTTTTCTTCCACGAGCCTTCGCGGAGAAGGAACTTCGTGATGTCAGCGATGAAATCGTGCTGACATGACGGACGTTTGAGTTCAGTCAAACCCTGCAACGTATCTCCTGACAGATTCTTTTGAGAAACGAGGAGATAACACTTATCACTTTTCCCGGAAATCTCGGGCGTGACACGCTTCGGCGATCCAACGGTCACATAGCCATTGTGACTAATCTCAACACATATCCGGCTATAAATAGCAACCTTGAGGGCTACGTTCTCTCTTCCACTTCCCTTTCTTCCTCGAGCCCCCAGCGCCTTAGCCACCAGAGCTAGAGCTCGAGCGAGAGAGCAGAGAACAAGTTTTTTCGCCTTCCCTGGAGAAACCATCGGAGGATCCGGCTCACGGCCGGACCGCCCGAGAATGGTTGATGGAGAATCTCCCCATGCTGCGGACGCGACCAATGCCGCCCTGGATATCGAGACAATCATCAACGATCTCGACCGCTGTTGGACTCCCCCGTCCGCGCCGCCGAAAGCACTCCGGAGCGAAACGCCGGTGACTTGGCTCGCTGAGATCTACCTCCCGTGGACGAGAATGCTCCATCGTCGTCTACCGCGTCTTCCCCGCCTCCTATCACCGAGTCTACGGAGGGAGCCACTACTCTCGGCGGTGAAGGGATCGCTGCCTCCAGCGCCGCCGGAGCTGAGGAAGACGCGGAGGAACTATCCGGGAATTGGAGCCACTGCAATGTGGTCCCATCCCTTCTTCCATCAATGGAGAAGGATGGATACGTGCTCAAGGACAAATGGCGGTACGAAGAGGACGTCTCCAAGCCACTGCCAAAAGCCAGAGAAACGGTTCTCCTTTCCTCTCACGTTAATAGAGGTATGGGTTTCCCACCTTCCGCCTTTTTCCTGCAAGTCCTTGACCACTACAACATTCAACCGCACAACCTCCCTCCAAATTCTATTCTCTATCTCGCGGGGTTTCAAGCCCTTTTTGAAGGATACTTAGGAATATAACCTAGGTTAGACTTCTGGCCGTATTGTTTCGGAGTCAAGCGAAACCCTTCCGAGGGTGCTCTCCCCACATGTGGGACAATCTCCTTCACCCTTCGTAGGTTTAGGGAAGACTGGTTCCCAAAAATAAAAACCTCGGAATCCGTCAAATTCTGGATGGGTTCCTTCTTTTACCATGAAGATGTCCCGTTTCCTAGAAAGGAAACGGGAATTCCACCTTTCGATAATTCTGCGGCTACCCCCCAAAATAATTGGGCGGTACATGCGGTCTAGACTCTGCCCGCATATCTGATGAGGACCAAGCGGCGCATCGCCAAGCTTGTATCCGCCACTCCTCCTCTTTCTGGCACAAACACGGTTTTGTGCTGGCTCGGAAGGCGTATTCAGCCATTAGCCTATCACGGAAAACGGCTAATGTGCGAATACTCGGGCCCGGAGGACGCGATGAGGACGACGGACAAGGGTTTCTTGAAGAAGGACTTCAATAAACGGCTGAATCAACTGGTCTCTACTCGGGACTACTATGAAGAAAGCCAGGAAATGTATTATGCTGGCAATTTCTCGCTTTTCTTCTTTCTCAGATGTTTCTTCTTACCCGGACCTTTGTCTTTTTTGACAGATTACGACTCTCCCTGACTTGGATCTTGCCTTTGATGCTGAGTTGGACGCTCTGCGTGCCAACTTCGCTGGTGGGCGGAAGCGCAAGAAGCCTTCCGCCACTCGGGAGGTCATCAACCTTGACGGCGTTGCCGTCGCAACATCCAGGTAAGAATTCCCGGGTTTTTCCTATGCTTTTTATTGCATGTATTTTTATTTCTCGGATTCTTATTTCTTGGATTTTCTCTCCTTTCCTCTCCAGCCTTGCTCCTACCACCTTGAAGCCAAAAAGCCAGAAAAAACATAAGGCGGTGTTTAGGAGAGGAGTGTAGCCATCTCCGGCTGCAGCCCCCGACACTCCGGTTGCCACAGGAAAAGAAAACTTGGCTGCAAAGGAGGGAGAATACCCTTTGCAGTCCAGCCAGCCTGTTGCGTCCGAGTCGGACGCGAGGGATAGGGCGGTGCCAAAAACGGGAGGTCCTTCTCGTGTTCCAGAGGAGGAGCCTATCCCGATGTTTGACAAAGAGTTCAAGGTAAAAGAAGAACCTTTTGACGAACACGGGTATATGCATCCGAGGGCGACACAACACCTCGCTCCAGCTCCCTTAATCCGTCCTTGGCCGCAAGGCAGACTTATTGTTAGGAATAACTTTTTATTTTCACCTCGGCAGTTCATCCAAGACGGCCTTTGCCATGTCGGGATTCGTTTTGCCGATTATGCAAAAGAGTTCAACGAGAACCTGGCAAGTCTGACAAAAATGAGCCAGGTAATATCTCTAGCCCGCAAGCATTAGCCAAATGTATTCTTTTTTGACTTAATGCTTTTATCATTGACCTTGCTTGTTTTTTTACTTAAGCGATGTGTCTCTTTTCCATGTTTCAGCAAACTGCCGAAAATATCAACATGGAAATTTATAGCAAGCTTACCATCAAGAATAAGGAGGTAAAAACTCTCCTTAACATTCTTGAAGTGAAAGACTCGGAGCTGGCCTCCGTTCAGCATAAGCTGGAAGAATCAGCAGGTAAATTTTTCATTCTTTCACATAGTTGTTTATGTGAAGATTTTTCTAAGTCAATTTCCAAGTTCTGATCTCTTCAACTTCCTTGCTTTTCAGCTTCTTTGGCAAAAGCCAAGAAAATAGTTGAAGATGCCGGAAATGCCGAGAACCTCCGAAAGGAGAACATGGAACTTCACAAGATCAATGTGAAGCTCCTAAAATATTTGGAGGCTAGCCAGCTGGCTGTCGGAATGGCCGAGTCCAAGGCTTTCAGCCAAGCTGAGAAGGACAAGGCCACCATCCAGGACTGAGAGAATGCCCTAAATCAGCGCCTTGAAGAAAGTGTTGAAATAGACAGGATTCTCGGTAAGTTTATATCACTTTTGCCGGATTTTTTCTTTTTCCTCCTCTGTTTTTATAACTTTCTTTTGTTAATTTAAATAGAGGGATGATACGTATCAAACGTATCTATAATTTCTAATGTTCCATGTTGATATTATGCCAATTGCTAAATTAATTCCGCTTGTTTTCCTACGTTTTCTTATGTTTTCCGGAACTAACCTATTAACAAGCCGCCACAGAGCCAGTTCCCTGTTTTCTGCTGTTTTTAGTTTCAGAAAATTTGTTCTAGAAATATTCTTGGAATTGGAAAATTCAAAAGTCAGAAGTCTTAAAAGTCCCGGAAGCATCCAGAAGTCTCGAAGAGCCCCGGAGGGGGACACAGGGTGGCCACACCATGGGGTGGCGCGGGTACCCCCCCTGGCCGCGCCACCTAGGGGTGTGGGCCCCCTGGCCACCTCCCGGCATCGCCCTTTCGCCCATATATACTCCTCAAGGCATAAACCCTAAGAGAATCCACCTTTTCCACAAAATACATCCGTAGCTCCGCCGCCGCCGCCGACAAGTTTCCGGGGACAGATCTCTGTTCGGGCACCCTGCCGGGACGGGGAAGTGCCCCCGGAAGCCATCTCCATCGACTCCACCGCCATATCCATCGCCGTTGTTGTCTCCTATGATGAGGAGGGAGTAGTTCTCCCTCGAGGCTGAGGGCTCTACCGGTTGCTATGTGGTTCATCTCTCTCCCCCATGGTGTCATCTTTATGTGATCATGAGCTTTGTAATATAGTTGAATATGTAGATTGATCTTCATCTGTTATGCTACTCAAGTGGTTTTGTTATCTCTGTAAACACTTTGATCACGGGGCAAAGGTGACAGTGTGTGCTTCGTGTGGTTTAGCATGATATTTATATCTTGTGTTGGAAGGTGAACCTATGAAATTATGGCGTTTGTTTACTAATTTATGGTGCTCGTAGTGACATTGGGGTGCCCTAGAGAGGGAATATAGACTTGAGGAGTGATGTTAAAGCCCTACGCAATGATTATTGTTCGTTTTTCGACTGGAGAGGGAATATTTTGTGTTTTTATTGAGTCAAGTAAAGCCTCTAGTGGAAAGTTGACACTATATTTCGGATTTCTCCGCAGGAAACAGATTTCTGCTGTCAACTGTTAATTCCGTTAAAAATCACAGAAAATTCAAAATGACCTGATATGTTTTGTGCTTAATCCTGAGTTATTTACGTAACTTTTCTTAGAAGACCATATTTTTATTTAAGCAACAGAAGATTTTTGAAAAAATCGATCTTTACCTGCTGTTCTATTTTGACAGATTTCTGTCATTTATCGCATTTGCATCTTAATCTCTTCCTTTTGGTGTTCTTTTGAGAAAAAGAGTTTTGAAAGAATTTTTGACAGTAGCTAATGTGTTTTTGAGTGTAATAATTGTGTTGAAACTGAACCATGTGAATTTATTATTTCAATTGCAGTAACGTTGCTAATGAAGATTGTGAGAATTTTGGTGTGAAGGAAGTTTTCAAGGGTCAAGAGAAGAGGATGATATGATATGATCAAGAAGAGTGAAAAGCCTAAGCTTGGAGATTTCCCGGTGGTACATCAAGAAAATTCCAATAAGACTCAAGCATCTAAGCTTGGGGATGCCCAAGGCATCCCCTTCTTCATCAAAAAATTATCAGGTCACTTCTAGTGAAACTATATTTTTATTCGGTCGCATCTTATGTGCTTTACTTGGAGCGTATTTTTTTCTTCAGTTTGTTTGGTTCTTTGCTGTAATAAATGGTTGGTTCTTATCATACTTGTGTGGGAGAGAGACACGCTCTGTTTTCATTGCTTAGAACACTGTAGTTTTCATTCTTATTGTTCTATGAGTGTTCACTTTTTGCTAGTACTGCGTTTAGTCTTTGTTTTCATGCATCTCTTATTCAAAGCTGTTAGCTTTTGTAGTTAGGTCGTTCTCATATATGTGCTTGGTTGAGAATAGAAATGCTTATGTGATAGTTGGTATAGTGGAAAAATTCGCATGGTCTTGTAGATCACTAAACTTCTTCACTTGAATCACTGATGTTGTTTTGAGATATTAATTTGCTTAATGGATAAAAGGGAAGGACTAGTAAGTACAAACTTTTAATGGTTGGTCTAAGAAGCTTGAAACTGTGCCACACTTAAATTACCAGCTGATAGAAACAATGGTATATGATTGCTACGAGTGATACATTTCTGATCGGCATTTTGTTACGCGCTACGGTCGGGGTAGCTAACAGTGACTTGTCACTGCCACGGACCCTCTTGGAGTGATTCGAAATTTACCTTGTAAGATGATTTGCTTGCTGTAATCTTTTAACTCGTGAGTCTATGTTGCGGCTCCTGGCACTTCCACCATCCATATTTGCTAGCCTCTTCGGTACTGTGCATTGTCCTTTCTCACATTGAGAGTTGGTGCAAATTTCGCCAGTGCATCCAAATCCCGTGGTAGGACTTTGTTCTCCTACACATAAGCCCATATATTCTTCCTCAAAACAGCCACCATACCTACTTGTCATGGCATTTCTATAGCCATTCCGAGATATATTGCTGCACAACATCCACCTCCAGTATGTTACTTGATGATGAGCTTCATGGTTATTTATGCATACTGCTACACTTGCAGGAGCATGCAGTTAGAGACATCAAAGATATATTTTTATGAGTTATGAGTACTAAAAGTGTGATGATTCATTGTAATATAGGATGTTGCCCCTACCGGTTAGGATATATAAAATTGAAAAAATTAAAAAGCCCAAAAAGAAAAAAAGAAAGGGCCAAAGAGAGAATAAAGAGAGAGGGGGCGCATCACTATCCTTTATACCACACTTGTGCTTCATGTTTAGCACCAATACTTCAGTTTGGAGAGAGTTTTCATATTATTATCATTCATAATTATGTGGGGAACTTTACATTATAGAACTTGGCTTGTATATTCCAATGATGAGCCTCCTCAAATAAGCTCTAGGTCTTCGTGAGAAAGCAAGTTGGATGCACCCCCACTAGTTCCATTGGAGAGCTTTCATACACTTATAGCTCTTTGTGAATCTGTTCTGTGGCAATTCCTATTCCTTGCATAGCTTCGGTTGTAAGACTTTCTCTTGTCTAATGACCACTTTTAGCTTTGCGAGCCTTTCTTACATTGACCTTCCAACCACCCCCCCCCATAATGTTCTCTTAGCCATAACATCCCGGTGCCAGGGACCAACGCAGAACACTTGCTTGTTTTTAGTGCGCAAATAGTTTACGATTCAAGCATTGCATCGTGTGGAAAGCTTGACTTGATCCTAACAGGGGTTGTGAAGATCGTTTGACGTGCATGATATTGTTGTTCTTGAAAGTTTAAATCATCTCTAATAAACTTTGCACGGTTGATAGTCTTTTAGTATTGATTCATTAAAAGTTTTGCTTCTTTCTTCTTATTTGTGTATGCATTACTTGTTGATACCAAATATAGATCACAACTTTAGTTCATTTGATCCTAGTTTACATGCTCTACTTTACATACTATGATCAAGATTGTGTGGTAACATGTCACCTTAGAAATTATTTTATTTTATAGTTTACCTACTCGAGGACGAGTAGGAACTAAGCTTGGGGATGCTTGATACGTCTCAGACGTATCTATAATTTCTGATTTTCCATGTTGATATTATGCCAATTGCTACATGTTTTCCGCTTGTTTTCCTACGTTTTCTTATGTTTTCCGGAACTAACCTATTAACAAGATGCCACAGAGCCAGTTCCCTGTTTTCTGCTGTTTTTGGTTTCAGAAAAGTTGTTCTGGAAATATTCTCGGAATCGGAAAATTCGAAAGCTAGAAGTCCTAAAAGTCTCGGAAGCATCCAGAAGTCCCGAAGAGCCCCGGAGGGGGCCACAGGGTGGCCACACCATGGAGTGGCGCGAGTCCCCCTGGCCGCGCCACCTAGGGGTGTGGGACCCCTGGCCACCTCCCGGCATCGCCCTTTCGCCCATATATACTCCCCGAGGCATAAACCCTAAGAGAATCGACATTTTCCACAAAATACATTTGTAGCTCCGCCGCCGCCGCCGACAATTTTCGGGGGACAGATCTCTGTTCTCGCACCCTGCCGGGACGGGGAAGTGCCCCCGGAAGCCATCTCCATCGTCTCCACCGCCATATCCATCGCCGTTGTTGTCTCCTATGATGACGAGGGAGTAGTTCTGCCCCGAGGTTGAGGGCTCTACCGGTAGTTCATCTCTCTCCCATGGTGTGATCTTTATGTGATCATGATCTTTGTAATCTAGTTGAATATGTAGAGTGATCTTCATCTGTTATGCTACTCAAGTGGTTTTGTTATCTCCGTAAACACATTGATCAGGGGGCAAAGGTGATAGTGTGTGCTCCGTGTGGTTTAGCATGATATTTATATCTTGTGTTGGAAGGTGAACCTATGAAATTGTGGCGTTTTTTTACTAATATATGGTGCTCGTAGTGACATTGGGGTGCCCTAGAGAGGGAATATAGACTTGAGGAGTGCTGTTAAAGCCGTACGCAATGATTAGTATTCGTTTTTCGACCAGAGAGTGGTTCGGAGTAACATAGTGAAGACATGATATTTATGCATTCAATTATGTGATCATTGTTGAGAGTGTCCTCTAGTGGAAGTAGGATCCCTAGGCCTTGTTTCCAAGCATTGAAACACCGTTTTCCGCCTGTTCTGCTACATGTTTGCTTGCTGCCATATTTATTTCAGATTGCTATATCACTTATTATCATCCATATTACTTGCATTTTACTCTCTCTTCGCCGAACTAGTGAACCTATACAACTGACAATTGTATTAGGTGTGTTGGGGACACAAGAGACTTCTTGTATCTTGGTTGCAGGGTTGCTTGAGAGGGATATATTTGACCTCTACCTCCCTGAGTCCGATAAACCTTGGGTAATCCACTTAAGGGAAACTTGCTCCTATTCTACAAACCTCTGCACTTGGAGGCCCAACACTGTCTACAAGAATAGAAGCGTGCGTAGACATCAAGGGAAACCCCTTGCTTTCCCGGATTGATAGAACCCGGGCTTTCGGGAGAGTCTTCGCTGCGCTGAAGTCCGCGGGGATGTTACTTATCATAAGTACATTCCCGACAAAGAGGAGAACTCTCGGAAGTTAGCAAACTCCCGTAGGCGATCGAGGAGGTGGCAAACCGGAGGGAGTCCTGGTTTCGCTCCGCGGCTCGTGGTGGTGCACGCATGGCCCTCGGGCTCATGCGTATGCATTATACCACTGCCAAATCTTGGCGCGTGGCGACCGGTATCCCTCAAGGATACACGGACACTCAGCGGGCCAGCATCTTCGACTCTGTCGAAGGCCATGCTACGAAGATAGCATAGATGGTGAACATCTCCGCCTTCTACCCCGAGGAGGAGGTTCCGACAACTCCTGAGGATTCCAGCTGCGAGGATGATGACTCGGATCCCGAAGAGGCCGCTTGAATCCTGGGCAGATGGGAGGCAAAAAAATAGAAGCATTACTATTCTCTCAAATGTAATATTATTGTAATGCTATCTATCAATTGTACAAACAAGTACCTGCTTTTGCAGTAAAGTTTTAAGTCTTTGCAAGATTTTCCGGGTTTTAATTCCTTTGTCTTCTAAGGTCTCTGGTTTACATGTTTTGACTGTCCTTAGTGTTGAAATGGCTCAATAGTACTTAATCTTCATTCCAAGTGACTGGGTTTAACCTATCAGTCCAAACTCGGAAACATGGATTGTACTAAGGCATTTTTACTTACTAATTTCAGTGACCCAACACATAAACAATCAGATAATACTTAGAGAAAAGTAAGGAATTTTGAAATTGTATGAAACTCAGGCACGCAGGCACAATCTAGGTTTCCTTAAGCCTCCTTAGGCTGCATTCAGTTTTATAACTCCGAGCACGCAGGAACAATTCGGGTTAACATTGAGTTTTTTGAAAGATCATTGGGAAATAGATAAAGACGGAATTATGCTTTGTACAAAAATAGACAGATAAAACAGTAATGCATGAATTTCGACAACTTTATTTCATGATCTCAAAGATGTTTACATAGAAATTAAACTAAGTGCAGAAGGGACGTAACTGCTGGATGCTCCAGGGTCTCTTTGTCTCTCCTAGTTCGACATCTATCTTTCTCTTTCTTTTGCGATTCGGACGTTTGGGATCATCTTCCGTATCCCGAATATCTATAAGATAATAAGATCCATTTTTCATAGCCTTGATAATGACAAATGGTCCCTCCCAAACTGGGGCTAATTTGTGCTTCCTTTCCTGCACCAATCTTAGCACTAGGTCACCTTCCATGAAAGAACGATGCTTGATTTTCTGACTATGGTATCGTCGTAATCCTTGCTGATAAATGGCGGATCTTTGAAACACAAGGTCTCGCTCTTCTTCTAGAAGATCGACGGCATCCTGTCGTGCGCTTTCGGCATCCGAGTCTTCGTAAGCCTGCACTGTTGGGGTATCATGGAGCATGTCCGTTGGAAGCACTGCTTCTGCGCCATAAACCAAGAAAAACAGTGTTCGCCCTATTGATCTATTTGGTGTTGTTCGAATACTCCAAAGCACGGAAGACAATTCTTCTACCCATGCTCCAGCTGATCTATGAAGAGGAGATTCGAGTCTTGGGCGTATTCCTTGCAGGATTGAGCTATTCATTCTTTCCACCTGCCCATTGGATTGTGGGTGAGCCACAAATACAAGGTCTAGGCATATTCCCGTTTGTCGGCAATATTTTGCAAACTCTCCAATAGAGAAATTTGTCCCGTTGTCCGTGATTATGCTGTGTGGAACGCCGTATCTCATGACTACGTCGATGATGAAATTTCTTGCAGTTGCACCATCAAGTTTTTTGATCGGTTTTGCCTCCACCCACTTGGTATACTTATCTATTGCAATGAGTAAATGTGTGAGTCCACCTCTTGCAGTTTTGAATGGTCCCATCATATCTAGTCCCCAGACCGCAAACGGCCATGTTATAGGGATAGTTTTGAGTGCAGTTTTGAATGTAAGGGGTTGCTTTCCCTTCACCGATCGTAGGTCGCAGTCGAGCCAGCCGTACAAAGTCCCGCAACAGTGTTGGGCGAATGTTAGTGAGGGCACCGACACATCGTGCGACCATATTGGGCCGCCTCTCCTTGACCGAGTTCCCAATGCATCTTCCCAATAGAATTTTTTGATATACAATTTTTTTGCAATTTTAAAATTAAGCAAATCAAAACAAGCATGGTCGCAGCCAGAAATTCAAAATCCCGGACATAAAAATCCGTGAGATCCAGCCACATATCACATTGGATAATCAATTGGAATTTGTTGGATCCGGTGTTGTCGGTATATGCCAAATAGGGGTATATCCGGCATTGGTTGAAGGCCGGATTACCAGGGTAGGCCACAGGCAATGGAACGTTGTTCATTGGGCAGCCCATTAATCCGACGCGCCGGAAGCCGGATTCTAGAAGAACCTGGATCATGGACAAACGTGGTATGACTTGGAGGAGAAGACGGATTCATTAATTTCGAAGTTAGATACTTTCTGTAGTCTTCTATGTATCCTTCTTGTAAGCTCTAGTCCGGCTATCTATATAAAGCCGGACGGGAGCGAAAGAGAACTACTGATCACAAGTTAGCTAGAAGCCAACTCGCCGGGAAGTTCATCCTCGCCGAGTTAGCGAAACCATACTCACAATTTTACTTAGTATAGTTCAGGGTTCAGCCCTGATTTTAGTGAGATTGCAGGAGTAGAAACACCTCCTAGTTGCGTCGTACCGAACCTGGGTAAAACCGTGTTCTCGCTTACAGTTCTTCCACATCCCCGCCGCGGTTCTACCGGTAGGCTTACTCTCGGAAGCCTGGAATTTGATGGAAATGTCGGGCGTTTCCTCAACAACAGATCTTATATGCCGGCATAGAATCATCTCGTAAGTGTCTGTGTTTTACCGACTGGATCTGCTAATGTTTTTATCGGTTTAACAGCAGAAGCAATAGAATTATGTGGTGAAAGTAATTTCATCCCACCCGTCCTATGCCCAATAGATGAAGCCTTCAATGTCGTATTCTCCTTAGATTTGCCCTACTCATACATAGGGGAAGATCAAGCTTCCATAGCTGCATATCGCCAACACACATCTGGATTGTGCGCCTCTTCAGAGATGGCTGCAGCCAGATCCCACTTTATTTGTATGGTGTTGTCTGAGATCGCCGAAAACATGGAAGACAAAACTCTCGTGGAAAAGGCAGGAAATCATGATCCCACAGAAAAAGGCGGAAGATCCGACATCTGTCAATCAAGCGACAAACTCGGAAGCTGAGTCCGTATTAGTAGACACAGAGGCAAAGCTAAACTCGGAAACCAGACCTACAGACACAGATTCTAAAGATGAAGATGAAGACTCTTTTGAAAGAAAGATCAAATCCATGCAGGGAAGCTTCCATGAAGGGTAGCACAATAGGCTGGAAGGAAGTTCCATGCTAGATTTGAATGAGTTTCAAAGTATTGTGACGGGTACTACAACAAAGGCTAAGTATATTGTTGTGTTGACAACAAATAATATGAGTATTTTGTATCAAGGAGTTCTTCATTCAACTTGGTGTATTTCCAAGAATGTTGATCATTTCACAATGTTAGTAACATTAGTTTAAGCTGAGGAATTAAGTTCTCACCGATTGACCAAATATATAAAAGGCCATCTCATTAGAGAATGAGTGATGCTTATAGACGCAAAGACATGCAAATACAATAGGACATGAACAGTTCAGATCTTTTTGATGAAGTTTACCACATGCGAAGCATGGTAATAACACTGGAATGCCATATGTGTTAAGTGCTTACAGACTAGATTATTGACTCTAGTGCAAGTGGGAGACTGAAGGGAATATGCCCGAGAGGCAATAATAAAGTGGTTATTATCTTATTTCTTGTTTATGATGAATGTTTATTTCTCATGCTAGAATTGTATTAACCGGAAACGTTGATACATGTGTGTTTAATAAACAAACAATGGTTCCTAGTAAAGCCTCTCTTTTAACTAGCTCGTTGATTAACTGATGATCAAGGTTTCCTGATCATGAACATTGGATGTTGTTAATAACGAGGTCATGTCATTAGGAGAATGATGTGATGAACATAAACCCAAACTAGGTATAACAATATGATCAAGTCATTTAGTTTATGTTGTTATGTCTTACCTACGAAGTAACCTTATTCCTTAGACCATGAGATCGTGTCAATCACTAATACCGGAAGGGTGCTTTGATGTCATCAAACGTCACGCCGTAACAGGGTGACTATAAAGGTGTCGTTGGGTATTCGGAAAGTGCTAGTTGAGGCTCATGGATCAAGAGTGGGATTTTTCCATCAAAATGACGGAGAGATATACACTGGGCCCTCTCGGTGATATCACAACGACACCGCTTGCAAGAACGTGACTAGGTCACACGGATGTTATATCACGGAACGAGTAAAAGAGTACTTGTCGGTAACGAGATCGAACTAGGTATGGTTGATACCAATGATCGGATCTCGGAAAAGTAAAATATCGCGAGACAACGGGAATAGTTACAACGTTGATGGTTCACACGATCACGAGATTCATCGTTGAATATATAGGAGTCTTCACGGATCTCCAGATCCCGCTATTGATTATTGATCAGAGAGGTGTCTCGACCATGTCTATGTTATTTGCGAACCGTAGGGTGACACACTTAAGGTTCGATGAAGCATTTGAGAGGATACGGAATATCGAAGAATGTTTTGGACAACACCGAAATTGTTTCGGGGAAAATTGAAATAGTTCACGGGGTTTTTTGTCGAATGGTTGCTAATGGAATTAACAAATGATTCGAGGTGCTATATAAAATGTTTGTTAATAGAATTAACAAATGCTGAAATAAAGAAATAAAAATGTTTTATTTATTTATTAAAGAAAAACCTTTGGATTTTCCAAGTGGGAAATTATGGGAGCATGAGTGGGTGTGAGTGGGGCTTCTACTCACATGAAGAGGGAAAAGGTGGGGGCACCACCATTGTTGGCCGCACCCCACTCTTGGGCTGCCTCCCTCTACCTATAAAGGGAGGGCGAGGGCTCCTCTATCTCACACACTTGTCCGACCTCCTTTCCTCTCCAACCGCTGCTCCATTCCATGGTCTCCGGCTTGGCGAAGCCCTGAGCGTGGGATTCTTCACCACCACCGCGCCGTCGTGCTGCTGGAGTTCCGGGGGATCCTCTACTTACGCTACCCCGCTGTATCGAGGGAACGGAGGTCTTCATCAAGCCGTACGTGTGACCGATCACGGAGGCACCGCCGGATTGAGGTGCACATATTCTCGCTGTCGGGATCGGTGTGAGTACGACTACGCCAACAATGAGATTCGATCTCGTAACTCTTTGGGTCTTCGAGGGTATGTTCTTCTTAAGACTCTCTCTATGCCCGTTGCTTTCATCTCCTAGATTAGATCTTGGCCTTTCGGGTATCTCTCGCGTAGGAATTTTTTTGTTTTCTATGCAACAAACCCTACAATTAAAATAAAGCAGGAAGAAATAGAGGAATACAAAAGAAGGAATAGATCTGGATTTAAAACTACGCGATTACCTGGAATTTCAAAGCCGGAAGAGCTGCCAGCGAGAAAGCGGTTTGAAAACCTATCTTGGCAAAGGCATGTTAACAACACAAATGGTAAGGGCGAGCGCATCTACAAAACTGCCGCCATCCTTAACGATGATATGTACTCCAATGACGAAAAGCGAGGGAAAGCACGCTCATGCAAGCTACATGATGATTTAGCCTTGTGCAAAACTTCCACATGCGCTGCTGGAGCACCTGACCCAGGCAAACCCGGAGATTCAGGTGACTCAAAGGAAAATAAAGGAGATCCTAAGAAGGATAAGAAAATCCCGAATGACAAGGATGCAAAGTCTAGAACATGATCCCATCTGCCGAAAGGCGGAAATAATACAAAACCCCGTGACAACAAGGAATGGGAGGAGAAAAACCGGAATGACGGAAAAGCAATGCCGCCTCCGAGATACCCGGCTGATAAAGTTGGAAGATACGACAATCGTCACAGGCATGAGAGATCCCGAACCCCTCCAAGGAACAAAGAAAAGCCAAGGAGTAGAACTCCACCTTATTCCAAAGGACGGGATGACGGAAGAAATAGGGATGATCCGAGAAGAGCGCATTCGCGCAAGAATGGACCAGAACGGAGTTGATCCCCTTCTGTCTATTCAGCTGAAAGATATTCTGCACACTTCGATAAGACGGAAAGAGACGATTTATACTCCCTACCAAAGTGTTTCACTGACAGGATCCGGAGAATCAGTCTACACTCTGTCTTTGCCAAAGGTTGTCCAACTTACCAAAAGTATGCCGGAAGTACAAACCCGGATACATGGCTATCGGATTACTATACTGCCGTCCAAATCAACAAGGGGACATATTTAGAAGCTATGAAGTTTTTGCCCCTAATGTTGCTGGATGGAGCCAGGGATTGGATTAACGGACTTCCGTCAAGATAGACAGCTGGGAAGATAAGGCTAGAGTTTTTTCCAGTACTTTTGGGGTACGTATAAACGCGCTAAGAGCATTAACCAACTAAACCCTTGCACAATATGAAAATGAGTCGTATGTCGGCTTTATCTCAAGATGCACTGCAATGAGGAATAGATGCTCTGGAGTAAGTTGTAACATCCCTAATTTTTTTAAGGAATTCAAAAATCACACAAATTTAAAACTTTTGTTTTCCACCGAAGCAAGTCACACAAAAAAAAACTCAAACAAAAAGGAAACATTATATGTTATTCCCAGGTTATTGGAAATAATAATTCAAATGCATCTATTTTCTAAAAGCCTAAACCCTCAAAAAAAAAAATTATGCAAAGAAACTATTCTTCTCTAATTTGTAAACCATAAAATGTTTTCTATAAACAAGTTGTTTCCATATTGTTTTCATATTCAATCAATTGATACTAACTCTTCCTCCAATTATTTGACTACTGAAAATATTTTGGAAACTATAAAGTGTTTTCACAAATTTATCCTTGTGTAAAAGTGAGTATATAACTTAGGGAAACAATAGTTTAAAATATATTATCTCACTGAAATTAGTTGACATTATATAATTTAATGAAATAAAAAAGGGGAGAATAACATTACGTTACTTTTATTCATTTAATAGTACTTTGAAAATAGAATTAATTTAAGTATGTTAAAAAAACACCTAAATGTTTTTATCTGAAGGAGAATGATTTTACAAAACCATAGGTTTTTGTTTGAGGCAATTTGGAATTTTTAATAACAAGTTATGTTAATTTGTTAAAACAGAAAAGAAAATACAGAACAAGAAAGAGGAAACACAGCGTCCAACTGGGCCGAGCCCAATCCTTCGCCCTCCTTCTAAATTCTGCACATGCAGCAGCGAGGCCCAGCGAGCAGGCCAAGAAAACAGCCCGCTCGCAGCCCATCTCCTCACCCCCTCTCTTTTACCGATGGGCCCATCTATGACACAGGCGTGACGCGCGCCTGACGTCATATTTTTCCTCCCGTACACGCAAAGGAGACCGAACGAGGATCGAAATCCAATCCCCGATTTCTTTGCGTGCAAGGCACGAAGTGCAAATCCGAGGCCCCCCTATAAAAGCCCTACCTCTTCTCTCATGTTTCCCCTCTCGTTCCCTCCCCGATTGCGCTGCCAGGCCGGAGTATTTTCTCATCGGAGTTGAAACCCCAGCCGCCGCCTTTTCTTCACTTCCGGCGAACGAACAGGTCCTCTTCATCCCCTCTTGACCTCTACATGATCTCTTCCTTGTGGCGCATCTAAAAGCATGCTCGTTTTGGTTTCTCCTGCAGCAGATCGACGTCGCCATCGACATCGAGGCACACCGGAGGAGCACCGTCTTCCGATCGGGCGTCACCGTCGCACGAGGCAACCACCGTGTCCGCCACAGTCTCCATCGAGTTCCGCACGCTTCCCCACGCCTCTTCGTCATCTCCATTAAGCCGGAAGGCCACGGGAGCGCCGCCACCGTCGTTTTCCCAATCGCAGGTCACCGGAGCGCCGCCGGGATCTCCATCGCCGGCGACCACGAGCTCTCCTCCGCCCAGAGCCATCCGATCCTCGCCAACGTCCAGGATTATATCGTGAACCGGTACGCGCTCGTCCGTTGGATCTGGATCCCATGATCCAGATCGTTTGACTTATCCACGTCGACTGTACAGTCAGCACGCCACGCAAGTGCTTAGTCAGCAGGATCCAGCCAATCACAGAACGCCACGTGGCCAGCATTATCCACTCGTTTTTCCGGAATAAAATCTAATAGGCAGTTTTGCAGAAAAGTCCCCAACCTTAGAATCATCATATCTTTTTAACCGTAGATCCAAATTAAGCAAACTTGGACTTTTTGAAAAGCCCGGAACACGTAGAATCTTTTAGCACTGTCCAAATTCAAATTTGGCAAACTTAAATTGGTTCAAATTTAAATATGCTTGTTTAGTGATTTTTGGCATAGTTTAAATTCTGCAAATCTAAAGATTGCAAATAAAATATTTTTGGAGACCTTAGGATGTGTACTAACAGTCCCTTGCGTCCAAAATAATTTTTGGCTAAGTTAAAATGGTTTTGGTTGTTATATGCTCATATGACTATTTCTGACTTAGTTTATTTTCAATATGTTTTCTCTAGCAAAATTGTGCTAAGGACTAACCTTAGACCAGAGAGACCCAAACCAAATCCCTTAGAATATTTCTAAGATATTTTTCCTAGTTGACCCTCCTAGTTGAAAACCACTAAGTCTTGATTGGTGAAAACCATGGAGAGGATGCTACGATTGACTTGAAGATTTTCAACATGAAGAAAGAAGACAAATGAAGGACTTAGCCAAGAAAAACAACATCAAAATCATCTCCAAGAAGTGGAAGCACTTAGAAGAAAACAAGAGGAAATTAAGAAGACAACAAGACCTCACATCTCTCTTTTCCTCTAAGTCTTTTCTCCCCTTTCTTTTCTGTTCTCTTAGACTTTGTGAAATGGCTAAGTTAGATGAAGACCATCAAGTGTTAGAAGATTCCGTGAATTCCCCACACCAGGGAGGAAGCTACAAAGGATCCTGAAGATTTTCCAAGACCGATGTTGTGAAGACTTAGGATTTGTTTTCCAATACTTAGAATTTGTTTTCAAGTTTTCTAAGACTTAGAATTAGTGTCTCAAGTGAGATGGCAGCTTTTGAGCAAGATTTCAACAAGAATACTTTCATCAAGAAGAACAACTTCAACAAGAAGCCTACTCTCCCAGAAGAAGAAGAAGAGAAGATTTTACAAGTCCTTTCTTAAGGAACTCTAACAATCTCTACTACCTCTCTTATTCTATATGAATAAGTCCCTGAATCCTAGATAGGTGCTCCATATGATTTCTTTTACTGGACAAGACTGCAAGAAAGGCCTCCAAAGTATATGCATGAAGACTTAGGCATAAGAAGCAACTCAAGGACACAAAGGAAGAACTTGAAGAGACTCAAGACAGAAATAGATTAGCCTAACAACTTTGTGTGATGTTCTTTCAAAGACCAATCCTTAGTCACAAATTCCAAACTCTAACTACAATCACTTAGTTTTCTTTTGTGCATTGAAACTAAATGCTTTCACATTATCCTTTGCTTTGTTTGTTGTTTTGTATGTTTTCTTCATTTGTTTGTATGACTGTTAGCATGCTTGTTTATTCTGTTTGTGTTTTCAATGTTTAGATTTGACGGAGATAACGTTCTTTTGTGAAGAGAAGTGATTGTTCTTCACCAACTTCAAAGGCAAGTGACACACCATCAAATCTCCCATATTTTTACTATGCATTACTAGTGTTTTTGAGTAGTAAGCATGACAGGGATTTTTTTTCCACTAAATTATTATTATGCCATGCGAAATCCCAAGTAGTGTGTAGCCATCCTTTAGAATTGCTATTTTGAAGACTTAGTACTTAGTAGATGCTTAGCCTTGCTACAAATTTGTTTTACTCAATGTTGTGGAAAATTCTAAGTATAAATTTCAATGAACCACCTGGGTGGATTTGGTTGTATGGTTGACGAGAGTTGAGTGTCGCCCCGAGGGGTGTTCACTTGTGGATTGCCACCCAGGAACAAAGGGATTCCTAAGTCCCTCTAAGTTTAGTAGCTTCCCGTGCAGCCCTTTGACCTATGGGCTCTGTCTTGATCAACTAAGTTGTGAGAGTTCATCCCATGCTTGACATGAAGATGTAGCATAATTATAGGTGGAGCAGGTCTTGCTGGTTGGGTTGGATTCTTGCTTCTGAAAGATCTCGTCTCAATTCTCTCCTTTCCATGATGCACTCCGCGTGTATAGGATGTTTGGGCTAATTGAAGACAAAGGGTGAAAGTGCACAACCTCTGCAGAGTTAGAAACTATGATCATAGCCGTGTCCTCGCTAATGGACGACTTCGAGCAGCTGGACAAGGATGGATGGAAGAATCTCAACACCGTTTTGAAGAAGTAAAATTTGTCTAAGGAAATATTAGTTGTGGTGCTCATGGGTGTGTCCTATGGTGCCAATCTTTGAAAAGAAAACTCTTTTTCAAAAGTGTTAGGGAAAAACCTGCTTTCTGCAAATAGCCTAAACTCCACCAAGCCAGATATGCATGTAGTTTAGACTTGCCATTCTCTATCCACCATAGTGTTACTTGCCAATACATTAAATTGTATTGACTCCCTTGTGGCTTCATATTACATATTGCAGGTGAATCTGAAGACGAGTGAGGTTTCGCTAAGGATCTCGAGTCTATCGCCAACATGTTTTGCCTGTGGCACATGAAGAAGATGAGGCTCAATGTTCTACTAAGTTTTCGCTATAATTCTAGTTCCGGCTAGTCTTCTGAGACTATGCAAGTTGTAAAGTTATTTTGTAAAGACTGGATCATGCGATGTAATAGATTTTGATGCAATTGCATGGTATTTCATTTTGAACTGTGGTGCTAGCAATTGATCCAGTGACTAGCACAATAACACAGAGTTCTTGCATTATTTAAATGTGGGAACGCTACAAAAGTGATGTACAAGCAATGCATGCTTTCATAAATGGCCTGAAACCCGGCCTCGTACCGTTCATGGTTGGTTTGAAAGAACACAAAGATCTCAGATCCATGCTTACAACCGCAAATGAGCATGCAGCGGCTGAAAACGACATCAGGGCGAGAGGCGGAAACATCGATGCTTTGGTTCAAGCCAAAAAAAGTGTCTCGTTGTGAAAAGAAGGCTACTCCGGAAGCATAGCCAAAACCCAAAGGAGTGAACATAGACTTTGGAAAGGACAATGGCAATAGATGGAAGGGAAAACACACATAAAGCAGGGAACCTATCTCCTACTGTAAAGAAGAGTGGGAAAAATTAAGTCGGAATCCTGTGTCCACCATTCGCAATTTGGGAAACCTACCCATACAAATGTGCAGTGCCGGCTTAATAAGCACATGAAAGGCAATGCAGGTTCCGGAAATAAAAGAATGAATTCCAAAAGGAAATTTAACAAGCAAAAGTCGGAAGCTGACAAAGACGAAAGCGAGTCTGACACTGATAAGGAAATTCAAGAACAACAACGGAAAGGCGAGCCTAAATTTCCGAGAGTTGAAGGAGAATGTAACCTAACTTTCCTTGCAACTCCTTCAGCAAAACAGGCAAAACGAACACTTCGAGAAATCAACGCAGTTGTACTTCCAATCCCAAAATACTTGAAGTATTCAAATACGCCAATTACCTGGGATCAGTCTGATCATCCCGGGAACATCCCAGAACCCGACACACATGCTTTGGTCGTAAGTCCTATTGTTCAAAACACCTGGCTCAAAAGGGTGATGATGGATGGAGGATCCAGTATCAATATCATGTACTTAAGTACACTGAAGGAGTTGCATCTCTCCGAGACTCAGCTCAAACACAGCAATGTATGCTTTCACGGCATTGTTCCCGGAAGGCAAGCATATTCCCAAGGAGAAATTTTCCTAGAAGTAACCTTTGGAAAAAGGGAACACTTCCGCCGGGAAATGATCTCGTTTGAGGTAGTGTCGTTCGAAAGTGTGTACCACGCAATACTCGGACGTCAAACTTTCACCAAATTCATGGCAAGGTCGTGCTACATCTACAAAAGATGCCAGGGCCAAAAGGCGGAGTAATAACCATATCAGGAGATTTGAAGCTGGCAAACGATCTGGAGAAAGGAAACGCTCTTTGCGCCGAGCAAATGATACGGAAGGAAGAGCTGAAGGAGCTGGCTAAATAAGTATCGCCGACAGAAATACCGACAGGAAAAGAAAGCCGAAAGCCGGCAGATGGTTTCAAAGCCTTGGAGAATACAAAACAGATCATCCTGGACCCCAAAGATCCGACAAACTTTGTCGTAGTAGGAACAGGAATGACTGACAAATAGAAAAACGCGCTCATCAAGTTCCTACGTGAGAACTGGGACATTTTTGCCTGGTGTCCTGCTGATATGCGAGGTTTTCCCAGGGAACTTGTTGAGCATCAACTGAAGGTTATTCCAGGATCAAAACCCGTCAAACAAGGTATCCGTCGTTTTTATGGAAGAAGGCGGAAGGCTATTGGCAAGGAAATTTTGCGGCTTTTAGCAGCTTATATTGTCCGGGAAGTTATATACATACTGATTGGTCGTGAACCCAGTATTAGTCCCGAAGAAGGATAGTATAATTCTTAGGATGTGTATATATTACACCGGTCTGAAGAAATTGTGCCCAAAAGATAGGTTCGCGTTACCGCGAATCGATCAAATAATGGATGCCACTACTGGCTCTGAGCTTATAAGATTTTTGGACGCTTATTCTGGTTATCATCAAATATGCATGAAAGAAGAAGAACAAATAAAAACCTCTTTCATAACACCCTATGAAACATACTATTACATAACCATGCCTTTTGCCCTGAAAAACACCGGTGCAACATACCAGTGTTGCATGCAATGATGCTTGCATAGTCAAATTGTAAAAAATGTCCATGTTTACGTGGATGATATTTCTGTCGTTTCCAAGGAAAAGCATACGCTCCTTGAAGATCTATGAGAAACCTTCAAAAATCTCCGCACTTGCAAAATGAAGTTGAATCCATTAAAGTGCGTATTCGGGGTTCCCTCAGGAAAGTTTCTTGGTTATATCGTTTCTCACGGAGGAATAGAGGTAAACCCAGAAAAGTTCAAAGCAATCTTAAACATCAAAATGCCTAAATGTCTAAAAGATGTCCAAAGATTGACGGGTTCTGCAGCCATTGTAAGCAGGTTCATAAGCCGGCTTGGTGACAAAGCTCTGCCATTATACAAATTGCTGAAGAAATCCGACAAATTTGAATGAATAGAAGAGGCGGACAGAGCATTAACCCAGTTAAAAGAAACTTTGTTGAAAGCTCCGATTTTGGCATCCCCAAAAGACAAAGTACCCATGTTACTGTATCTTACAGGAACTAACAGAGTTCTTAGTGCGGTGATAATTGTGGAAAGACGAAAAGACGGACAAAGTATTCAAGATCAGCATCCAGTATACTACGTCAGCGAGGTATTTTCTGAGTCAGATAAAAGGTATCCACATTATCAAAAGCTGGCATATGGCGTATTTTTCGCATATCGAAAACACCGTCATTATTTCCAAGGACACTCCATAATAGTGCTAAGAAAAGCACCACTAGCGGATATTATAAACAATGTGGATGCAACAGGCAGAGTGGCCAAATGAGGCATTGAACTTGCTGCGTTCGACATTAAGTACCAACCTCGGATGGCAATTAAATCCCAGTTGTTGGCTGATTTCGTAGCTGATTGGATAGAAGCAATGGAAAACACACCAATGCCGAAGTAGGAATATTGGATCATGCATTTTTACGGATCTAAAATGAAAGAAGGCACTGGCACAAGTGTAGTGCTCAAGTCTCCCAAAGGCGACACAATGGAGTATGTATTACAAATACACTTCAACTCCATCAACAACGTGGCAGAGTACGAAGCATTGCTTCATGGCTTGCATATTGCAAAAGAAATAGGTATCAAACGCATATTTTGCTATGGAGACTCGGACTTAGTACAACATCAGCTGAACCAGACGTGGGATGCCAAAATCCCCATAATGGCCGAATATCGGAGAACAGTCGACGAGTTCGCCATTTGCTTCCTAGGATTTAGGGTACATCATGTAAAAAGGGTAAAAAATTGGGACGCGGATGCTCTAGCCAGAATGGGCTCGGAAAGGGTGAAAACTTTACCACCTGGTGTATTCGTCTAGCATCTATACGAACCATCAATAAAAGGTGGATACGTTGATTACACCCTAGTTTCCGAGTCAATAGAAGTTTTTCTCATTAACCCGAATTGGACAATTTCATACTTAAACTTCTTATTTGATTAGAAGTTCCCAGATGGAGCAAATGAAGTCTTGCAAAGGCAGATAAAACACCGATGCAAAGGATACACGGTAATCAATGGTTGCCTGTATAAATGCAGTACTATCGGAATTTTTCAGCGATGTATCTCACCAAAAGAAGGCCGAGAAATTCTGCAAGAAATTCATGCCGGAGATTGCAGACATCATGCTTAGTCAAAAAGCATAGTTAAAAAAGCATTCCATGCAGGGCTTTTCTGGCTCACAACCAAAACAGATGCGGAGCACATAGTGAATACATGTGCCGGATGGCAGTACTACGCCAAGCAGAAAAATATGTCGGCTCAAGCACTCGAGAATATTCCCATAACATGGCCTTTTGCGGTCTGGGGGCTAGATATGATGGGGTCATTCAAAACTGCAAAGAGGCGGACTTACACATCTACTCGTTGTAGTGGATAAGTATACCAAGTGGGTGGAGGCAAAACCCATAGAAAACTTGACGGTGTGACTGCCAGATATTTCTTCATTGACGTAGTCATGCGATACAGAGTTCCACATAGTATAACCACAGATAATGGGACAAAATTTTCAATTGGAGAGTTGGAAAAATATTGCCGACAAACGGGAATTCGCCTAGATCTTGCATCTGTTGCGCACACACAATCCAATGGCCAACTTGAACGAATGAATAGTTCAATATTGCAAGGAATACGCCCAAGACTTGAAACTCCTCTTCATAGAGCAGCTGGAGCATGGGTAGAAGAATTGTCTTCCGTGCTTTGGAGTATTCGAACGACGGCAAATAGATCAACAGGGCAGACACCTTTTTTCTTGGTCTATGGCGCAGAAGCAGTGCTTCCTACGGACATGATCCATGATAGTCCAAGAGTGCAGACATATGATGACTCGGATACCAAAAGTGCACTTCAGGATGCCGTCGATCTTTTAGAAGAAGAACGATAACTTGTGTTGCAAAGATCCGCCATTTATCAGCAAGGCCTACGGCCATATCTTTTAAAGAAGGTAATTTGCTGCTAAGATTGGTACAGGATAGAAAGCACAAGCTAGCCCCTATCCGGGAAGGCCCATTTGTCATTAGAAAGACAATGATAAATGGGTCATATTACCTTGTTGATATTCTGGACACAGAAGACAACCCGAAAAATATGAATTGCAAGAGAAAAAGAAGCATAAAAGTAGAACTAGGAGAGACAAATAGACCCTGGAGCATCCAGCAATTACGTCCCTTCTACACTTAGTTCAATTCTGTGTAAACATCATTGAGATCATGAAATAAAGTTGTTGGAAATTCATGCATTTTGTTTTGTTCTGTCTTTGTTGTTCAAAGCATGTTTCGTATTTTCTATTTTGCAATGATCTTTCAATTTGATTCAATGTTAACCCGAATTTTTCCTGCGTGCTCGGAGTTATAAAACTGAATGCTTTTGGCCTAAGGAGGCTACAGAACGCCAGATTATGCTTGCGTGCCTGGAGTTCATACCTTTAAATTCCTTCTTATTCCTAAGTATTATCTGATTGTTTGTTGTGTTTGGTCACTTGATTTAGTAAGTAAAATGCCAAATTAGAATCCATGATTCCGAGTTTCGACTGATTGGTTTCTTAACCCGGTCACTTGGCGTGAAGATTGCATACTTTCGAAATCACTTTCACACTAAGGAAAGTTAAGGCATACAAACTAGAGAACTTAGAAAAAAGAGAATTAAAACTCTGAAAACTTGCAAAGCTTAATTTTACTGTAAAGGATAGAAACTTGTTCATACAAAAGATAGAATGCATTACAATTGAGTTTTACATTATAAGAATAGTAATGCACCCTATTTGGCTAATGGCTTCGTAGGCTCAGGCAACATCCATGAAGTCCTCGTCGTCATCCTCGTCGCTATCACCCGGATTCTCCGGAGTTGATGGAATTTCTTCATCCGAGTAGAATGTCGAAGTAGAGTGTAGCACCCTACCTTTTGATAAAGGTAGAACACCTATGTAACCTGCTATTCCCGGGATCACTGATAGCATACACATGACAAAATGAAATATTCATTGCAATAGCATCATTCTACAACGTTGATCCACTGGATATGAAATAAAATAGCCTTACAATTGGCATAGCCATCACGGAGTAGCCCTAATAACAAAGTTTCAAAGTAAACACAGCGGAAACAAATCTTCAATGAGCCTTCTTCACTTCATGCGCCACAGGCAGAACATGTTGGCGATAGACTCGAGATCCTAAACGAAATCCTCACTCGTCTTCAAATTCATCTGCACGTTGGAATATGCGGCCCCCATGGGGGAGGAAGTCATTACAAACAATGTACTGGAAAGTAAAACTTGTATGGTGGCAGTTTTGAGGAATAAACTAGCTACATGATATTTGGCTGGTGGAGTCTGGCCATTTGCATAAAGCCAGTTTTGTCCTATATTTGTAAATTATTTTAAACAGATGAAAACATTTGTACAATCATTCATGGCTAAACTACCATAAATTTGGACAAATCATCATGGCTAAACCACCATGAAGTTTGATAAATCATCATGGCTAAACAACCATGAAGTTTGAAAGTCATCATGGTTAATCCACAATGAAGTTTGATAAATCGTCATGGCTAAACCACCATGAAGTTTGATTGTGGCATCATGGCTAAACCACCATGTGCCCTATAAATGGTTTCTACCATATTTTATTTCATTCAGAAAAGATGAGGAGATCCTTCGGCACCAACTCTGTCTAGCTACTCAACTGGCCCATAACCGGGGACACGGCTAAGATCTTAGTTTTTAAACTATGTAGAGGTTGTGCACTTTCACCTTGAGACTCATCCTCCCCGGGAGAAGAATGAGACAAGATCTTTGGGAAGAGGGATTCAACCATACCAGCATTGACTCGTTGCTCCTAAACTTTTACCACCCACTGTCAATGCAACAGGAGGAACCCCCACAACTTACTTAATCTTGGCACAACCCATATTACATCAAGGCTGCACTTGAAGCTAACTATACAACGAAGACCTACAAATATCTTTAATCCTGCGTGGCAGTCAACAAGTGTACTCTCAGGTGATAACCCCCACATTCATGGCTAAACCACCATGAACATGGTCCTGAGTAGCCACTCAACATAATCCAAGCAAGGTTCAATCCACCCAGGTGTTTCATTGGGTTGTTAATTTTTAATTTTCAAAACATCACAACCCAACAAGTAACATCAATAGTTGTGATAATATTCTAGCATAGCTAAACTAGTACCTAGAAGAGGTTTCAGGTTGGCTACACACTACTAGGTGATCTAAGCATAGCATATACTTGGAAAATAAATAAAATCACCTATGATGCATACTACTGAAAACACTAATGCAATGTAAACCAAAAGTGGGACATGAGTATCACTTGCCTTGTGGAAGTTGGCAAAGAGACATTCTTTTTACAATTTGAACGTTTCTCTCTGTACAATCTAAACAACACAAATAAATAACAATAAACAGGAAATTCACAAACATACAAACAAATACAACAAAATACAATACAGAAGCATAACAAATTATTCAACTTGACTGATGTTAACATGGACAAGAATTTGACACATAATTCAATATGCAAAAAGAATTATGATGATATGGTTATTGTTTGGTCTTGTATGGACAAGTTCAAGGTTTATCACAATAATTCAATTTACAAAAAGAATTATGGTAAAAGGGTTTAGGCCTAGCTACTAGGGTATGGGTTGGTCAAGGAATAACACTTCACTCAATACACAACAGAAGTGGATGTGATAAGGTTCAGGGCTTAAGGGTTTTAGAAATCAAAACCATGACAAACATGATTTATTCCATGGCTTTGGGTACTAGGGTTTGAAGCAATTCACAACATGACTTGTAAATTTACAAAGGGTCTTGGGTTATGGGTTTCTGCTCCAAAATTTATTGTCACATGTGGTTAACATGAAATGGGTGTTGGTTCTGATCAAAATGATCACACCACAATTTTCCTAAAGTGGGTTCTCATCAGACAACACTTAATTTATAATGGCTGACTTCTATGGATGGTTTATAGGACAAAATACATGGAATGGGTTATATGATCACAAATGGTTTTGTTACTGGTCTCTCTGGTCTAAGGTTACTAAATGGGACAATTTTCCAGAAGAAACCCAATTAAAATTATTTATAGAATTTAAATTAGGTGCAAAATACTCAAATGGTTGTTTAAATTCTAAACTCCATTTTAATTGGTTCAATTATTCTTTTGGGACAGAGGTTATGAAAGTAGACATCCTAAGGATTCCAAAAATATTTTATTTGGAATTTTTGGATTTATAGAATTTTAATTATGCCAGAATTCATTAAACAAGCATATTAAATTTGAACTAATTTGAGTTCGTCAAATTTGAATTGGACAGTGCCAAAAGTTTCTAAATGTTTTTCTGATTTCAAAAAGTCCAAATTTGCTAAATTTGGCTAAGTTGATCAAAAGATATGATAGTTGCAAGTCCTAGGGGCTTTTCTGCAAAATTGTTTTCTATTTTTCTTTCGAAAACAAATCCACAGACGGGCTGGGATGAAAATGTCTATCTGCCGCGCGGGGCGACAGGCAGGGAGTGGGCTTGGGCCAGCTTAGGCATTGCGCGAGCGGCGAATAACTACACGACACCCAATCACACGTGGCGCAACCCTATTTGCGGGTACCTCTTCGGGTTAGTGGTCTAATCCCGGCCGCTGATTTTAGATCGGACGGCAAAGGGCGAGGGAGAGGAGCTCACCGGTGAGGACCCGCCTGAGAATGGCGCGGGTGGCCGGGCGCACCGGATATCGACGGCGGTGACGTCCTGGATGTCCCAGAGCACGGGGAGGCGACGACGATGCGCGGCGCGGCACCACGAGCTCGATGGAGAAAGTGGCAATCCCTGCTGGGCACTAAGGCGACAGCTACTTGCGAACGGAGACAGCGCATCTCCGACGAGATACGGGAGGCGATGGCGCGGCCGATTTCTGCTCCGAAAAAATCAAATGAGTGGTCGGGGAGTAGCGCAGGAAGAAGGGAGAGAGGATGGGCGTCACGGAGAGGGTCGGGAGGGACTCACCGCACCAGAATCGGTGATGAAAGGTGGCGGAGAATGGGAACTCCAGCAAGCAAAATTGGCGTAGTAGGGGCGCGATTTCCAGGGAGAGTAGAGGGGAAGGAGAGAGGAGCTCACGGCGCACGTATTGAGTCGGAGAGGGGTGCGGGAGATGTACGGGGGAAGTAGATCGTGGGCGGTTCTTCCTCGGGTTGAAGATGTGGGCACGTCATATGACGTCAGCAAACTTTTTTTTAATTTCCTGTTTTCCTAATTTCTATTATAACTTCTGTTTTAGTAAACCAAATGATCTCATTTAATTTTCTAAAATCTTGTAATTGGAATGTCTATCAAATAGAAAACTAATTTTATTGTTTCCAACAAATTTAAATTTTTATATTTTGAAAATACCATTAATCCACTAATCGTACCTACAACCATTTTTAAATAGAAAAATAGAAATAATTAGAAATGGGGTTTGTAAAATTACAGAAACATTCTAATAGTCAAATACTATTTTTGAAACCCATTTCAACTCATTTTCTTATTTTTATATTTTTAGAAAGCGAGGGATTTACAAATAGAAACTTATTGTTATTTTCCACATAGAGAATTATTAACTGAAAATATGCTCAAATATAAATTAGAAACATAAGAGCTTTGACAATAAGTTTCTCTAAGTCATTTTCACAAAACAAAATGGTGGAAAACATTTTGTTACTTGATACTAGACATAGTAGTTGAAAAGTAATATGGTTATATTTGGGCTTTGAAAATATTTTTAAAATTATAGTCAGATAGAAAACAATGGCTTAAATAAGGTTTGCTATAGAGAAGCAATCATTTTGAAATAAGAAAACTTATTTGAAAAGGTTTAGGTTTTATGGAAAACAGAGGCACTTGGATTTTATTTCCAATAACATTGAAATATGTATGGTTTTCTTTTGTTTCTTGCAAATCATTTGGTTTTTGGTGACTTGTTTAACATGAAAACAAAAAGTTTCAAATTTTCGTGATTTCTGAGTTTGTCCAAAAATCAGGGATGTAACAGACTACCACCCTTAAAAGAAATCTCGCCCCAAGATTTGGGAAGGCTAGAAAGAAAGATAGGTTTGAGTAACTAGGTTTACCCAATTTGGGTGGGCTACCACCCTTAAAAGAAACCTTTGTGGGCAGTCTAAATTGTCTTGTCCTCGGGTTGCTGAGTCTATTCTCTTCACCATCCATAATATCCTTGTATAGCAATGTATTAACTCTTTGAGGGCAATTGGGATCTTGAATCCATATTTTCAACATGTAGGGATCCATGTGTCCATATTCACCTCCAATAGGATGAGTCTATTCACCTGGCTTAGAGTGTGGCTTTACTCAAGATGGCTTGCGTAGAACTTTACTTTGCAATAGAGCTCCAGATCAACATAAGTCTGTTGAGTTACCTTTGACACTGAGGGGTCACTCTTTGGGTCAATTAGAAGTCCTTGGTCAGTCTAACCTTCTCTTCAACTTCTTGGATGATGTCAGGACCAAAGAAGTTTCTTTCTCTTAGTCCACTCCACAGCAAAGGTGTGGTGCATTTTCTTCTCATACAGAGCTTCAAATGGTGTCATGTCAATACTAGCTTGATGACTGTTCTTGTAGGAAAAATTCTGCATGTGTTAAGTTGTCGTCCCAACTAGGCCCATAGTCTAAAGTACACGCTCTCAGCATATCCTCTAGAAACCGATTCACTCTCTCAGTCTGGCCATCTGTTTGAGAATTGAAACATTATGCTGAACTCTAGTCTGGTTCCTAATGACTCATGTGGTTGCTTCGAGAAGTGTGAGGTAAACGGGGTACCTCTATCAGACACAATACCCTTTGGAACACCATGGAGACATACCATCTTCCTCATGTATATATCCGCCAACTTATCACTAGTGTAAGTGGTCTTTACTGGCACAAAGTGTGCTATCTTTGACATACGATCAACCACTTCCCAGTGGAATCATACCCTAATTTGGTTCGAGGTAATCCTGTGATAAAGTTCATTCCAAATTTGTTCCTATTTCCTTGGAGATCTTTCATCATGTTGTTGTATCCCTTGAATGCAAACACCATGCTATTTCTAACGAAACTCTCATGGTAGGCAATATCTTCCATTGCATGATTCTTCCAAGATTGGCTTGTCCTCTCCGAAGTTTAATGTGTTTCGGCAACACTTGCCTAACATAGGGATATTGTTACATCTAACCCTTCTATGGTGTTGGTTTAATATCGTCGTCACTCGACTAAGGCTCAAGGCAAACATAGTTCCTTAACCCAACATAGTAAGAGTGAATAACATGAGTAGTAGGGATGGTGATCAGTCCATCCTGCACCCATATCATTTTCCACATGTAGATTGATGAACTACGTGATCTAACACTTTGTCATCCTAACTTGTCTAACAGATAGTTTCCCACTTGTAAGACAAACCTGAGCTAAACTATCGTTTCTCCAACTAGTGGGGTTGTGTAAACTCTTTGCACCTCCAGTTAAATAGTTGCAACTTCTTCATGTGCCCTTCTGGTGTAGAAAGCTATCCAAAAACTTAGCTCATGTGAATCAGACTCCATATATCCATTATCACTAGTTGTTAAACTTTCTACTCCTTAGGATAGAGGTGGCTTGATCATGGATGTGATTGTTCGATCACAGAGAAGAACAGAATCCTGAGATCTATGGTATTCCTCAAATGGATGGTTGTCTCAAAAGGCGCCCTTGAGTGTCAAGTCAGTTGTTGCACTACAATTTAGAAACTCACTATGGTTGGTAAAGGGGTATGGTGTTGGGTTTGGTTTCGTTTAGAATGGATGAGTAGAGATTTAGAAAGAGACTAAAGAAGGTTCCTACCCAAACATAACAGAACAAGGCAAATCATCTTACAAACAACATCTAACAAGTATATAACAAACATTTATCACTCCAATCATCAAGGTTTAACAAAAAACCTAGTATTGTCATAACTGACACAATTGTATGATCAATACACTAACACGTTAACGTTGTTATAACAAGGTAACTAGATTGGTGGTCTCATCTATATCTTCTTGAATTTCTTTAATTCCTCCTATGGATGTCTTGAGGTGTTTATGATTGTTGTGAAGTCTGGGTATATATCCAAGTTCCTTCAATGGTCTTCGGTGTAAATCTTCATGTTGAAACCAAAAGGTCATGTGAAAACTATTCCTTTCACTCCATGATTTTTCACCAACTATGTCTTGATGGAAAACAAGAGGTAGGTCATCTATAACAAGAGAAGAATATTTTGAAGGTGAATAGTAGATGAGAAGATATGAGAAGGATTAATATGTGATGTTCTATTTCAATAGGTTTGAACAAAGTGGACTTACAATCCTAGGGTCTTTTTCCTGATTCTAATCCAAACTTAGGGTCTTGATCCTACAGGCAACACTATGCGTTGATACCATTTTGTAGCGCCCTACATTTTGATAAAGGTAGGACACCTGTGTAACCTGCTATTCCCGGGATCACTGGTAGCATACACATGACAAAATGAAATATTCATTGCAATAGCATCATTCTACAACGTTGATGCAGTGGATATGAAATAAAATAGCCTTACAATTGGCATAGCCATCATGGACTAGCCCTAATAACAAAGTTTCAAAGTAAACACAGCGGAAACAAATCATCAATGAGCCTTCTTCACTTCATGCGCCACAGGCAGAACATGTTGGCGATAGACTCGAGATCCTAAACGAAATCCTCACTCGTCTTCAGATTCATCTGCACGTTGGAATATGCAGCCCCCACGGGGGAGGAAGTCAGTACAAACAATGTACTGGAAAGTGACACTTGTATGGTGGCAGTTTTGAGGAATAAACTAGCTACATGATATTTGTCTGGTGGAGTCTGGGCCATTTACATAAAGCCAGTTTTGTCCTACATTTGTAAATTATTTTAAACAGATGAAAACATGTGTACAATCAATCATGGCTAAACCACCATAAAGTTGGACAAATCATCATGGCTAAACCACCATGAATTTTGATAAATCATCATGGCTAAACCACCTTGAAGTTTGAAAGTCATCATGGCTAATCCACCATGAAGTTTGATAAATCGTCATGGCTAAACCACCATGAAGTTTGATTGTGGCATCATGGCTAAACCACCATGTGCCCTATAAATGGTTTCTACCATATTTTATTCAATTCAGAAAAGATGAGGAGATCCTTCGGCACCAACTCTGTCTAGCTTCTCAACTGGCCCATAACCGGGGACACGGCTAAGATCTTAGTTTTTAAACTCTGCAAAGGTTGTGCACTTTCACCTTGAGACTCATCCTCCCCGAGAGAAGAATGAGACAAGATCTTTGGGAAGAGGGATTCAACCATACCAGCATTGACTCGTTTCTCCTAAACTTTTACCACCCACTGTCAATGCAACATGAGGAACCCCCACAACTTACTTAATCTTGGCACGGCCCATATTACCTCAAGGCTGCACTGGAAGCTAACTATACAACGAAGACCTAAAAATATCTTTAATCCTGGGTGGCAGTCAACAAGTGTATTCTCAGGTGATAACCCCCACATTCATGGCTAAACCACCATGAACATGGTCCTGAGTAGCCAATTAACATAATCCAAGCAAGTTTCAATCCACCCAGGTGTTTCATTGGGTTGCTAATTTTTAATTTTCAAAACATCACAACCCAACAAGTAACATCAATAGTTGTGATAATATTCTAGCATAGCTAAACTAGTACCTAGAAGAGGTTTCAGGTTGGCTACACACTACTAGGTGTTCTAAGCATAGCATATACTTGGAAAATAAATAAAATAACCTATGATGCATACTACTGAAAACACTAATGCAATGTAAAACAAAAGTGGGACATGAGTATCACTTTCCTTGTGGAAGTTGGTAAATAGACATTCTTTTCACAATTTGAACGTTTCTCTCCGTACAATCTAAACAACACAAATAAATAACAATAAACATGCAATTCACAAACATACAAACAAATACAACAAAATACAATACAGAAGCATAACAAGTTATTCAACTTGACTGGTGTTAACATGGACAAGGATTTGACACATAATTCAGTGTGCAAAAAGAATTATGATGATATGGTTATTGTTTGGTCTTGTATGGACAAGTTCAAGGTTTATCACAATAATTCAATTTACAAAAGGAATTATGGTAAAAGGTTTAGGCCTAGCTACTAGGGTATGGGTTGGTCAAGGAATAACACTTCACTCAATATACAAAAGAAGTGGATGTGATAAGGTTTAGGGCTTACGGGTTTTAGAAATCAAAACCATGACAAACATGATTTATTCCATGGCTTTGGGTACTAGGGTTTCAAGAAATTCACAACATGACTTGTAAATTTACAAAGGGTCTTGGGTTATCAGTTTCTGGTCCAAAATTTATTGTCACATGTGGTTAACATGAAATGGGTGTTGGTTCTGATCAAAATGATCACACCACAACTTTCCTAAAGGGGGTTCTCATCAGACAACACTTCATTTATAATGGCTGACTTCTATGGATGGTTTATAGGACAAAATACATGGAATGGGTTATATGATCACAAATGGTTTTGTTAATGGTCTCTCTGGTCTAAGATTACTAAATGGGACAATTTTCAAGAAGAAACCCAATTAAAATTATTTGTAGGATTCAAAGTAGGTGCAAAATACTCAAATGGTTGTTTAAATTCTAAACTCCATTTTAATTGGTTCAACTATTCTTTTGGGACAGAGGGTATGAAAGTACACATCCTAAGGATTCCAAAAATATTTTATTTGAAATTTTTGGATTTATGGAATTTTAATTATGCCAGAATTTATTAAACAAGCATATTTAAATTTGAACCAATTTAAATTTGTCAAATTTGAATTGGACAGTGCCAAAAGTTTCTAAATGTTTTTGTGATTTCAAAAAGCCTAAATTTGCTAAATTTGGCTAAGTTGATCAAAAGATATGATAGTTGCAAGTCCTAGGGGCTTTTCTGCAAAATTGTTTTCTATTTTTATTTCGAAAACAAATCCACAGACAGGCTGGGATGAAAATGTCTATCTGCCGCGCGGGGCGACAGGCAGGGAGTGGGCTTGGGCCAGCTTAGGCGTTGCGCGGGCGGCGAATAACTAAACAACACCCAATCACACGTGGTGGAACCCTATTTGCGGGTAACTCTTCGGGTTAGTGGTCTAATCCCGGTCGCTGATTTTAGATCGGACGGTAGAGGGCGAGGGAGAGGAGCTCACCGGTGAGGACCCGCATGAGAATGGCGCGCGGTGGCCGGATGCACTGGATCTCGACGGCGGTGACGTCCCGGATGTCCTGGAGCACGGGGAGGCGACGACGACGCGCGGCGTGGCACCACGAGCTCGATGGAGAAAGTGGCAATCCCTGCTGGGCACTAAGGCAACAACTACTTGCGGACGGAGACAACACGTCTCCGGCGAGATACGGGAGGCGATGGCGCGGCCGATTTCTGCTCGGAAAAAATCAAATGAGTGGTCGGGGAGTAGCGCAAGAAGAAGGGAGAGAGGATGTGCGTCACGGAGAGGGTTGGGAGGGACTCACCGCACCAGAATCGGGGATGAAAGGTGGCAGAGAATGGGAACTCCGGCGAGCAAAATTGGCGTAGTAGGGGCGCAGTTTCCAGGGAGAGTAGAGGAGAAGGAGAGAGGAGCTCACGGCACACGTATTGAGTCGGAGAGGGGCACGGGAGATGTACGGGGGAAGGAGATCGTGGGCGGTTCTTCCTCGGGTTGAAGACGTGGGCACGTCATATGACGGCAGCAAACTTTTTCTTTTAATTTCCTGTTTTCCTCATTTCTATTATAACTTATGTTTTAATAAACCAAATGATCTCATTTAATTTTCTAAAATCTTGTAATTGGAATGTCTATCAAATAGAAAACTAATTTTGTTGTTTCCAACAAATTTAAATTTTTATATTTTGAAAATACCATTAATCCACTAATCGTACCTACAACCATTTTTAAATATAAAAATAGAAATAATTAGAAATGGGGTTTTGTAAAATTAGAGAAACATTCTAATAGTCAAATACTATTTTTGAAACCCATTTCAACTCATTTTATTATTTTTATATTTTTAGAAAGAGAGGGATTTACAAACAGAAACTTATTGTTATTTTCCACATAGTCAGGTAGAAAACAATGGCTTAAATAAGGCTTGCTATAGAGATGCAATCATTTTGAAATAAGAAAACTTATTTGAAAAGGTTTAGGTTTTATGGAAAACAGAGGCACTTGGATTTATTTCCAATAACATTGAAATATGTATGGTTTTATTTTGTTTCTTGCAACTCATTTGGTTTTTGGTGACTTGTTTAACATGAAAACAAAAAGTATCAAATTTTTGTGATTTTTTAGTTTCTCCAAAAATCAGGGATCTTACATAGAAACCATCCGAGCTATCTTGGAGGCATGCCCCTTGATAGACTCGAATATTTATGCCCTTTGTGTCTTGGTGTAACGTTGCGGAACACGGGTGACGATGCGCCAAGACTTGGTGGTGGTGTAATGCATTTTCATCAGCCCTAAGGACATGCGTACACCATCGCGGGCGGCGGATTTGAGCCAGCTTTCGCATTGGTTTACTACCTCCGCAAAAGCTTCCGTGATCCTGCTAGCTTCCGAGAACTCGCCATCTTTATCTGGAATGCACTTATTAATAAGCAACATTCTGGCATTCTTCAGCTCGGTGACGTACGTTTCGAAACCCCGGATGCGGTCGATCCGAGTGATAAGAGGATTCCCCTCTGTTAGTGAAAGTTAGAAGAGATTAGGAAACCACAAGGGAAAAAGAATGCATTATGCAAAGCAAAAAGTAAAACTTGGTAAAAGTCCAAAATCTTACCAAGGATCTTATCCATTTCAGCGCCCTCTTCAAGGCGTTGACACGTCTCCAACGTATCTATAATTTCTGATGTTCCATGTTGATATTATGCCAATTGCTAAATATTTTCTCCCTTCTTTATAGAATTTTTACATGTTTTCCGGGACTAACCTATTAACAAGATGCCAAGTGCCAGTTCCCTCTTTTCTGTTGTTTTTTATTTCACAAAAGTTGTTCTGGAAATATTCTCGGAATTGGACCCCACGAATCCCGAAGTTCCTATTTTCCCTGGAAGCATCCAGAAGTCCGAAGAGGAGTCAAAGACGGGCACCAGGGGAGCTCACCATAGGCGCGACCCCCCTTGGCTGCGCCTGGGGGTGGTGAGACCACCCTGGTGGCCCACCGACGTTGCACTTTTGCCTATATAACCCCCCCCCCCCCCCGATGCAAAAACCCTAGGAGAATCCGCAAAATTCTATGAAACCTTCCGTAGCCACCGTTATCGTCAACCCAAGTTTCAGGGGACCAATCTCTGTTCTAGCACCCTGTCGGGACGGGGAAGTGCCCCCGGAAGCCATCTCCATCGACTCCACCGCCATCTCCATCTCCGTTGTTGTCTCCTATGAGGAGGAGGGAGTAGTTCTCCCCCGAGGCTGAGGCCTCTACCGGTAGCTATGTGGTTCATCTCTCTCTCCCATGGTGTGATATATATGTGATCGTGAGCTTTGTAATCTAGTTGAATAAGTAGATGTTACTCTTCATCTTGTGCTACTCTAGTGTTTTATTAATATGAACTTTGGAGTCACCTTGTCCCGCGGTGTGAAGGTGACAGTGTGCACATCGTGTGTGTCTCCTCTATGAATTGTGGTGTTTTTCTAGTACCTTCTAGGGCGCTCAAGTTGACAGTGTGGGGCCAACTAGATATGGGAATGCTTACTTTAAGGAATGCTTTTTTGCACCCCCTACGCAATGATTAGTGTTAGTTATCCAACCGGAGAGGTCTAAGAGTAGCATAGTTGAGAGAACACGTTTAGTTATTCAATTATGTGATCATTCTTGAGAGTGTCCACTAGTGAAAGTAGGATCCCTAGGCCTTGTTTCCAAGCATTGAAACACCATTTTCCGCATGTTCTGCTACATGTTTGCTTGCTGCCATATTTATTTCAGATTGCTATTATTACTTATAACCATCCATATTACTCGCATTTCACTATCTCTTCGCCGAACTAGTGCACCTATATACCTGACAAGTATATTGGGTGTGTTGGGGACACAAGAGACTTCTTGTATATTAATTGCAGGGTTGCTTGAGAGGGATATCTTTGACCTCTACCTCCCTGAGTTCGATAAACCTTGGTGATCCACTTAAGGGAAACTTACTGTTGTTCTACAAACCTCTGCACTTGGAGGCCCAACACTGTCTACAAGAATAGAAGTGTGTGTAGGCATCGATCTCTTTTCTGGCGTTGTTGCCGGGGAGGTAAGGTAAAAGGTAGTCACATCCTCGTGTGTGAGTGCTCGTAGTTATTTCCTTTAGATTCTGCAATTTTGTCTTTTTGTTTCTTGCTTTCACTAGTTAGGCTTATTTTTAATCGTTCTTGTTTTTATTTTCACTAGTAGTCTTAATGGAAAACAACAACAAATTTAGAGAGCTTTATAATATTTATCTTGAGTTAGGACATGAAGTGTTTGAAGAGAAAATTAAAAAAACCTATGGAGCTTTATTTGCATGCTAATAGCAATGTTATTAGTATGAATTATTTGAACACCATTATTGCTAATGCTATGGAAAAGTCTAAGCTTGGGGAAGCTGGTTTATATGAAAATGATCTTTTTAGTTCCCCAAGCACGGAGGATAAAATTTTCTTTGATGATGATCATATGCCTGTTACATATAGTAGTGATCATGATTGGGAAAAGCACACTACTTTTGATATTGAAAATGATGATATAGAAAGCTCTAAACTTGTGGATGATGTGTTTGAAAATCCTTTTTCTACTGATGATTATATGTTTGATACATCTCCTCCTAGTAAAAATGATGATATGTCTACAAATGAACACATTTTGGAGGATAACTATTCTATTGCTTATGATGATATTATTCTTCCTATATATGATGATTACAATGATGACTATGATATGTTCAGTCCACCTACTATTGAGGAGAAAATTTATTCTGATGATACTATGCCTCCTATATTTGATCATTATGGTGATGAGAATAATAATGATAGCTATTTTGTTGAATTTGCTCCCACTACTATTAATAAGAATAACTATGCTTATGTGGAGAGTATTAATTCTTTTATGCATGTGGCTCGTGATAAGAATGTGTTATGTGATAGCTATATTATTAATTTTATTCATGATGCTACTAAAAGTTATTATGAGAGAGGGAAACATGGTTTTATGCATCTCAACAATATTAAGTTTTCCCTCTTTATGGTGAAATTTGGAAATTGCACTTATTTTGTGTTCCTATGCTAGTCACTTTGTGCTTCGTTGACTTGTCTTCTACAAGATTCTTTTTCATAGGAAGTGGGTTAGACTTAAATGTGTTTTATATTTGCTTCTTGATGCTCTCTTATTGTGTTTCAACTCTTATTCTCATGTGAGCATCTTTTAAAAATCATTGTGCCTAGCTGAAATGCCTTAAAAAAAAGTGCTTCCGGGAGACAACCCGTTTTATTTCTCCGTTTTCAACCCGTTTTCCGTCGTTTATTTTTTGTTTTCTTTGCACCTGGGTGTTGTATATTTCCTTAGCAACCCCGCTCTATCTTTTCTTTTGTGTCTTTGTTGAGCCAAGTAAAGGCTCTATTGGAAAGTTGAGACTATATTTCGGATTTCTGCGCAGGAAACAGATTTTTGCTGTCCACTGTTCAATTAGTATAAAATCACACAAAATTCAAAATAAACTGAGTTTTTTTGTGCGTAATCCTAGGCCATATACACAACTTTTCTTAGTTGAACACTTTTTTATTTGAGCAACAGAAGATATTCCAAAAAAAATCATCTTTACTTCTGGTTCTGTTTTGACAGATTTCTGCTAATAATTGCATTTGCCTCTTAATCTCTTTCTTTTGGTGTTCTTTTGAGTAAAATAGTTTTAAAACAAGTTCTGACAGTAGCTAATGTGTTTATGAGTGTTAGGCTTGTGTTTAAACTGAACCATGTGAATTTATTACTTCGATTGCACTAACATTGCTAATGAAGATTGTGAGAAGTTTGGTGTGAAGGAAGTTTTCAAGGGTCAAGAGAAGAGGATGATATGACGTGATCAACAAGAGTGAAGAGCCTAAGCTTGGGGGTGCCCTGGAGGTACATCCCAAAAAATTCCAAGAAGACTCAAGCGTCTAAGCTTGGGGATGCCCCAGGCATCCCCTTCTTCATCCACAAATTATCAGGTCACTTCTAGTGAAACTATATTTTTATTCGGTCACATCTTATTTGCTTTACTTGGAGCGTCTTTTATTTTTGCTTTCAGTTTGTTTAGTTTTCTTTGCTGTAGTTTATGGTTGGATCTTATCATACTTGTGTGGGAGAGAGACACGCTCTGTTTTCGTTGCTTAAAACACTCTAGTTTTAATTCTTATTGTTCTTTGAGTGTTCACTTTTTGCTAGTACCGCGTTTAGCCTTTGTTTTCATGCATCTCTTATTAAGATTTGTTAGTTTTAGTAGTGTTATGTGAGTACTCTCATGTTTGCTTTCTGTATCATGTAGAGTATTTTTGTTAAAACATATCTTGTATGGTGCTTGTTGGGAAAAGAAACTGCTGCTTGAAGTAGAATTTTTAATGCTGCAAGTAGAAGCGTGTATAGACTGTGGTTAGAACTTTTTAATATCATGCTAGATGTTATTTTAGTTTTAAAGCCTTGTGGTTATTGAGTAGCATGATTAGCCTCAAATAGCTGAGAGTGTTTAATGTGCCATTGAAAGAATCATGAGTTGTTCTTGTCATATTGAAGCATAAATTTGCGGTATTCTCCTTTGAATGTTTTATCTGGTTGACTTGGCACATGCTCACACCATGTTTATGACTATGAACCAGTCACTAATAGACTCTATGATCATTTAGTTTTTGAACTTGTGGTACCACTTATGCTTTGATTAATGATGTTTATGTCGCTATGCATGATTATGGCTCTTATGCTCTCTTGATTCGTCGCTCTCAGTATTTTGCTAGCCTCCACCTGTACAGAGTATGGAATTCTACTCGTGCATCCAACTCCCTAAAACCAAGTTTTCCCATTGTTTCCACCATACCGACCTACATGTGGTATTTAACTGCCACTCCAAGTAAATTGCTCATGTGTTACCTTTAAAACCTTCAAAATTACTCCTGCTTTGTGTTCCTGATTTTGCTCATGAGGACGTAAATAGAGAATCTTTATCTCACTTGTTTATTGGATTTCACACCCTGGACTAGTGCCTTCATCCGCTTATCCAATTGATAGAAGAGATGGCAGCGGGGTGCCCAGCCCCAAATTAATACACACAAAATCTCTTCACTATTTTTGCCCCTGATTTATCAGTCAAAGCATAATTGTGTAAACAAAAGAGAAAGAGGGATGACCTTCTACACCAGTTGCGTCCTTCATATGGGAGCCGCTCTTGTGAAATCTAGTTAGCTTGTGACGTACTATATTTTATGTTTACCATTCGTTGACATTAGCATACATCTCCCAAAATATAGACACTCCTCCATCCTATGTGATTGTTGGCAGACACCGAAGGATTCAGTTAGCCATGGTTTGCTCTTAAGCTTCTGGCTTAAGTTTCTGGCTTTAGGATTGTCCGAGTCTTGGGCTTCTTCACAAGCCGAGAAGGATCGGAGGACCATCCATGACCTCGACACTGCCCTTCATCAACGCCCGATGTCTACGCACGACCTTGAGAAAACTAAACAAACTGGAAGCAAAAAATAAAAGACGCTCCAAGTAAAGCACATAAGATGTGACTGGATAAAAAATATAGTTTCACTAGAAGTGACCTGATAATTTGTCGATGAAGAAGGGGATGCCTTGGGCATCCCCAAGCTTAGACGCTTGAGTTTTCTTAGAATTTGTTGGGATGTACCGCCGGGGCATCCCCAAGCTTAGGCTTTTCACTCTTCTTGATCACGTCATATCATCCTCTTCTCTTGACCCTTGAAAAGTTCCTTCACACCAAACTTCTCACAATCTTCATTAGCAACGTTAGTGCAAATCGAAATAATAAATTCACATGGTTCAGTTTCAACACAAGCCTAACACTCATAAACACACTAGCTAATGTCACAATTTCTTTTAAAACTCTTTTTCTCAAAATAACACCAAAAGAAAGAGATTAAGATGCAAATGTAATTATTGGCAGAAATTTGTCAAAACAGGACAGCAGGTAAAGATGATTTTTTGGGGAAAATCTTCTGTTGCTCAAATCAAAAAGTGTTCAACTAAGAAAAGTTGCGTGTTTAGCCCAGGATTACGCACAAGAAAACTCAGGTCATTTTGAATTTTCTGTGATTTTTATACGAATTTAACAGTGGACAACAGAAATCAGTTTCCTGCGCAGAAATCCGAAATATAGTCTCAACTTTCCACTAGAGGCTTTACTTGGCTCATCAAAGACACGAAAAAATATACAATGGGGTTGCTAAGGGAATAGAAAACAGCCAGGTGCAAAGAAAACAAAAGAAAACGACGAAAAACGGGTTGAAAACGGAGAAATAAAACAGGTTGTCTCCCGGTAGCGCTTTTCTTTAACGCCTTTCAGCTAGGCATAATTATTTTTAAAAGATGCTCACATAAGAATAAGAGTTGAAGCACAATAAGATATTATAAAGAAGCAAATATAAAACACATTTAAGTCTAACCCACTTCCTATGAAAAAGAATCTTGTAGAAAAACAAGTCAACGAAGCACAAAGTGACTAGCATAGGAAGACAAAATAAGTGCAACTTCAAAAATTTCAACATAAAGAGGGGAAACTTAATATTTTTGACATGCATGAAACCATGTTTCCCTCTATCATAATAACTTTCAGTAGCATAATGAATAAAATTAATATTATAGCTATCACATAAAACATTCTTATCATGAGCCACATGCATAAAAGAATTAATACTCTCCACATAAGCATAGTCATTCTTATTAATAATAACGGGAGTAGGATTATCAAAAAGAACTCAAATATGATAGACAAGTTGTATATTAAAGAGATGGTTTTGGGTAATCCCATCATAATTATGGCAAGTTTCATTTGGATGATTGTAATTATAGCCTATGTTATAGTAACTTTCTTTATAATAATTATCAAAGACTCGAGGCATATTGAAATCATAATTAATTTTCTCCTCAATAGTAGGTGGACTAGAAATGGCATATTCATCATTGGAATCATCATATATTGGAGGCATAGTATCATCACAAGCAATAAAATAGTTTTCTTCCAAAAGGCGTTCATTTGTAAACATATCATCATTTTTACTAGGAGGAGATGTATCAAGCATATAATCATTAATAGGAAAGGGATTTTCAAACACATTATCCACAAGTTTAGAGCCTTCTATATTATTATTGGAAGGAGCATGGATAGTTCTAATAGTATAACAATTATTAATATCATTGTTTTCAGAATTGGGACCAAACAGATTTTCAATATCAAAAGTAGTGTGTTTCTCCCAATCATGATCACTTTCATAAATAACAGGCATAGGAAAATCATTGAGTTCGGACTTATCAGCAAAAGCTGTAATATGAGCAACATGCTTAGGGAGAGATACTGTTACCTCTCTCCTTTTACTCCTCTTTTTCTTCTTCTTCTTCTTCCCCTCTTTAGGAGGGAGAGGCTTAAAAGGAAGCTTCTCCACATACCCAGGTTTACTATCAGAAACAATAGAAAGAACTTTGGAGGATTCCTCCTCCTCATTAATAAGAACAAAACTCATATTAGCCCTGTCATATTTTGGTAAAGTAACCTCTTTTAGAATATTTTGTATGTAAGTATTTTCATGGAAACTTTTAACACAATAAAGATGGCATTCATGCAAGACACTATTCATATCAAAAGCACTCATATCAATCGAAGAAGTTTTTCTTAATAATTCTTCACACCCCAAAACTAATGTAAGGTCATCATGCTACTTAGGGGTGATCATGTCATCACAATACAAACTTGCAGTACTCATAGGATTTGAAAGGCTACTGTCATTGCGTGAGCACTGAAAATTAAAATGACCCACTTTACAGCAAAGTTCACAAATAAAAGGATAGAGGGCACAAACTTTTTCACCAAGATCATTTAGAGCCCTATCCCACATTATAGCTTTTTCATTCCTATGATGGATACAATAGTCTTCTTCGATTTGATTCTTTTCACAAGGTCTAAGTGCTCCACAGAAATTAACATGCTTATAAGAAATAGTACTTTCAGAAGTTTGAGCATGTTTATTACAATCATCAATAAAAATTTCATTTTTCATGCAAGTGTCTTTAAAAGGTTCATGATATATGTCCCCATTTTTAGGAAGATTAATATAATAAGCAAAGGATCTATACCAACCGACAGCTATTTGAGGATCAAGACCATATTTTTCATTAAGCTCATGAAAATCAGCAGTTTCAGCAAAAGTCTTAATGCAATCATACTCATAGTTTATACCTGATTCTTTACCTTTAATGTTATTCTAATCTTCACTATTGATTTGAATTCTCTCAAGAAGATCCCACTTAGCTTCAACCTTCTTACTACAAAAAAAAACCCCTCTGAACTGGCATCTAGATAATCCTTCCAATGTCCTGAAAGCCTTGCATAAAAATTAGTAACGATTATTTCCTCAGGAAGCTCATGGTTAGGACATTTGAGTATTCATGTTTTCAGTCTTCCCCAAGCTTGGGAAATGCTTTCTCCATAATGAGGCCAAAAATTATAAATGTAATTCCTACCTAAATATAGTTCATGAGAAGGATAAAATTTAGAGTAAAAGAGAGATTCAATTTCCTTCCACTCCAAATGATGAGGATCATCTAGTAGTTCATACCACTCCCTTGCTTTACCCTTAAGTGACAAAGGGAATAGACTCCTCTTAACTTGGTCTGTTGAGATACCTGCACACTTGAATAACTCGCATAATTCATGCATAAAGTGTAAATGATCACTAGGATGGACAGTTCCATCTCCAAAATAACGGTTATTCATGACAAGTTCAACAATTTTCTTGGGTATTTTAAAAGGAATGCTTTCAGTAGGAGGATTTAAAATATCACAAGAATCATTAGGTTTATCACATATGGGAGACAAAGTATCATCAGAGAAAATATTCTCCTCTAAAGCTGGAAAACTAAAAAGATCGTAAAAACTAGCTTCCCCAAGCTTAGAATTTTCCCTAGCATTAGGAATGATGGGGTGCAAAGAATTAATGCTAATAACATTGCTATCACTATGATGCAAACAAACTTCCATAGGTTTTTTAATTTTCTCTTCAAAAGCATCATGTCCTAATTCAAGATAAATATTATAAAGTTCTATCATATTTTTGTTGTTTTCCATTAAGACTACTAGTAAAAAATAAAAACAAGAAGCGAGTAAAAATAAGCCTAACTAGTGAAAACAAGAAACAAAAATATAAAATTGAAGAATCTAAAGGAAATAACTCCGAGCACTCACACCCGAGGATGTGAGTACCTTTTACCTTACCTCCCCGGCGACGGCGCCAGAAAAGAGCTTGATGTCTACGCATGCTTCTATTCTTGTAGACAGTGTTGGGCCTCCAAGTGCAGAGGTTTGTAGAATAGCAGAAAGTTTCCCTTAAGTGGATCACCCAAGGTTTATCGAACTCAGGGAGGTAGAGGTCAAAGATATCCCTCTCAAGCAACCCTGCAATTAAGATACAAGAAGTCTCTTGTGTCCCCAACACACCCAATATACTTGTCAGGTATATAGGTGCACTAGTTCGGCGAAGAGATAGTGAAATGCGAGTAATATGGATGGTTATAAGTAATAATAGCAATCTGAAATAAATATGGCAGCAAGCAAACATGTAGCAGAACCGGCGGAAAATGGTGTTTCAGTGCTTGGAAACAAGGCCTAGGGATCCTACTTTCACTAGTGGACACTCTCAACAATGATCACATAATTGAATAACTAAATATCTTCTCTTCACTATGCTACTCTTAACCCTCTCCGGTTGGATAACAAACACTAATCATTCCGTAGGGCTGCAAAAGGCATTCCTTAAAGTAAGCATTCCCATGTCTAGTTAACCCCATGCTGTCACTATGAGCGCCTAAGAAGGTACTAGACAAACACCACAATTCATAGAGGAGACACACACGATGTGCACACTGTCACCTTCACACCGCGAGACAAGGTAACTCCAAAGTTCATATTAATAAAACACTTGAGTAGCACAAGATGAAGAGTAACATCTACTTATTCAACTAGATTACAAAGCTCACGATCATATATAGATCACACCATGGGAGAGAGAGATGAACCACATAGCTACCGGTAGAGACCTCAGCCTCGGGGGAGAACTACACCCTCTTCATCATAGGAGACAGCAACGGCGACGAAGATGGCGGTGGAGTCGATGGAGATGGCTTCCGGGGGCACTTCCCTGTCGCGGCAGGGTGCCAGAACCGAGATCTGTCCCCGAAAACTTGGGTTGACGATGACAGCGGCTGCGGAAGGTTTCGTGGAATTTCGCCAATTCTTTTAGGGTTTTCCCTCGGAGGAGTATATACAGGCAAAAGGGCGATGCCGGGGGGTGGCCAGGGGGCCCACACCACCAGGTGGCGCCACCAGGGGGACCCGCGCCACCCTGAGGCCCCCCTCCGGGCTCTTCGGGACTTCTGGATGCTTCCGGGACTTCTAAGATATCTGGCTTTTGAATCGTCCAATTCCGAGAATATTTCCAGAATAAATTTTCTAAAACTAAAAACAGCAGAAAATAGAAACTGGCTCTGTGGCATCTTTTCAATAGGTTAGTCCCGGGAAATCGATAAAAATGACATGAAGTGTAAGGAAAACATGTGGGAAACAACATGAAAACAACATGGAACCTCAAAAATTAAGGATACGTTTATGACGTATCAGGCGGCCCAGTAATCCGATGCACAGGAAGCCGGATTCTAGAAGAACCCGGACCACGACACAACGTGGTACGACTTGGAGGAGAAGCCGGATTCCTTACTTTCCAATTTAGATACTTTCCGCAGTCTTCTAGGTTTCCTTCTTGTAAGCCCTAGTCCGGCTATCTATATAAAGCCAGATGGGAGCGAAAGAGAACAGCAGATCACAAGTTATCTAGAAGCCAACTCGCCGGGAAGTTCATCCTTGCCGAGTTAGTGAAACCATCCTCCTAATTGTACTTTGTATACTTCAGGCTTCAGCCTTGATTTTAGTGAGATTGCAGGAGTAGGAACGCCGCCTAGTTGCGTCGTACCGAACCTGGGTAAAACCGTGCTCTCGTTTACAGCTCTGCCACGTTCCCCCATGGTTCTACCATTGGTCTTATGGCACCCCTGTCCATGATTCTTACTACGAAGTCTCGACAGGTGTCGTCTCTTCCGTCGCTGCCGGAGCTGGCGCCGCCGCTACCCTAGCTTCTTACAAGATGGCGAGACGATTCATCATATGCCACGCTCTCACATCTCCAAGTTCAACATGTTAGTCGTAAAGATCAAGATCCTTCTTCCTTTTCTTCACCGCGATCCTTGTCTTTTGGAGCTCGAGCTTCTTGTCTTGCTTTCCCATCAAGACAACCCAGATAGCATCATTCTCTTGCGATCTCAAGGTGTAGTTCGATGAGTCCTCGACGAGTCACTTGTTAATCTATGCTTGAACCCCCTTCGATGATGACACCACCTATAACCCCCTTAGCCTTCTTTTTATTGATGGGGCGTCCCACCTAGACCGTCAAGGAAGAAGAGGGCTCATATATATCGACGATGCTACCATGGTCGCTTTTCTTGAGTTGCTTCTGCATGATCCTCCATTTCTCACAAGGTTGGAGATTTTGGAAGAAATGTATCAAATTGAACTCCTTTCCCTTGTTGTTCTCTCAAACCATGGCAATAATATATACCAACTAGCCAAAATATGAAAATCAATACATGGAAGAGCTTCACCATGAAAAATTGAACAAGTTTGATGATAATTTACATGGTCGCCAACTGACCTTTCTCTTTGGTGGCTCTATCCTTCAGATGTTTCCGCTCCTCGGTGGATATATCTATTTTAATTAAAATAGTTTTCTAACACACTTAATAAAATTAATTCAAGAACACTTCTGCTAAATGTTAGGATGCAATACCATTCTTATACAATAAAATGTTTGAGGTTCACATGTTAGATGTCTTTTACGTCATGTATTTGAGTCCTATACGATATAGGGTAGTACCCTGACCGTATCCGACTCCTCTCTTTGTACTATGCCTTGCCTAGGGCTTCTGGGTAATATAACACGCAACCGGACCCTCCAACGAGGGTATCGTTCTCTCCAAAACCCACATGGTAATCAGAGCGACTCTTCCCGTCTAGCTGCCGACGCCGCATCTTTTGCCGCCATCGCTGCACATCTCGACGACACGACTTGCTTGGTTCCGATCAGGCTCAAGACCTCGACAACCAGGACCAGGAGTTGTTGTGGTCTCCACGCTGCGGCTCACGATCACGACTACTCTCTGCTAGATCGCCCCGGTCCGGCTCACAATCACAATCATGACCTGCTAGATCAAGTTGATCCGGCTCACAACTTTCAACCCAGCCCTCCCTCCCAAGGTTCTCATGGCATCATCTGCTTTTGCTCCGGGTTCCCTCGCTTCACCACCGGCTACCAAGCTTTCCCGAGAAAATTTTCTCTAGACCTGCTGAGAACATCGAAGTTAAACAGGATGGCAAGAAGACGCTGACTCCAAACCCACCCTATGATGCTTGGATCACTCGGGATCAACATGTTATGACATATCTTGTCAATTTGCTGACTGAAGATGTTCTTGCTCATGTCTTTGGTCTTGAGCATGCCTCCGAGGTTTGGCCAGGTGATCAATGAGCTTTATTCCACGTAGTCCAAGGCACGGGTGTCCTCCCTTCGTAGCGCCCTCACCAACACAAAGAAGTTAGACATGTCTGCCACACTTTTCATCTCCAAGATGAAGGGTTTTGCATCCGAGCTTGCCGCTGCTGGAAAGAAAATTGATGATGATGAACTTAATGATTATATCCTCAATGGCTTGGATGGCACCTTCAATCCCTTGGTTGCTTCCATCAATGCTGTCCCAACCACAACACTCAATGATATGTGTTCCTAATTGCTTGTGTATGAATACCGTGAGAACATGTTGGCTTCTTCATCAGGTCAGTCTACCGAGACTTTTACCTCTTCGGTCAATGCTGCACCGTGGCGCCCTAGCTCTAGCTACGAAGGTGGGCAAGCATATGGTCTGAATCCTGGCTATGGCATACACCCGGGATATGGTCCCCCGCCCGGCTATGGAGGCTATGGCCGTGGCCAAGGATACGGTCTCCCGTCCGAACATACTAGGCCCCAGAACCAGCAACCTTCACGCCATGATCAGAGGGGTAGACAACGCCGCAATGACAAGAAAGTTTGGCAGCGTCAAGAACATCGCCATGATCAGCAACACCGTCCAAAAGAAGGTCGTGGAAAGGGTCATGGCAAACAAGATCGTCTTCCTACCCCGTGGGAGGAAGGTGTCATATGTCAGATTTTCAAAAAGGAGGGCCACTTAGCTGATAATTGTTGGTGGCGTTATGGTGATGATGAGGACACTCCTCCCACTCCTGGCAAGGGTGCCTACGGTGTTGACACCAATTGGTACATGGATACTGGCGCTACAAACCATCTCACGGGACAATTGAACAAGCTTACAACCCATGATGCTTATCAAGGACGTGATCAAGTTAACAATGCCAGTGGACAACGTATGCCTATTGCTAACATTGGTCATTCAGTTTTGCACGCCCCACATAGCTCGTTACATCTCAACAATATTTTGCATGTTCCTAGATCATCCATGAACTTAGTTTCTGCTCATAAACTTTCCCTAGACAATAATGCCTTTATTGAAATTCATCCTTTCTATTTCTTAATTAAGGATCAGGAAACGAAGGAAACCATGTTTAAGGGTCCATGTCATGGCGGCCTCTATCCTCTAGTTGATGTTTTAACGGGCAATTCCAAGCATGTTTTTGTCACCATCAAGCCTTGATCATCCATGTGGCATCGTCGTCTAGGATATCCATATTCATTTATTGTTCAACAAATTCTTAGAAAAAATAAACTTTCGTATGTGCCAGAAATAAATCCTTACATATGTGATGCGTCCCAACAAGCCAAGAGTCATCAGCTTCCTTATCCTGTATCCACTAGTATGTCTACTATTCCTTTGGAACATATTTTTTCTGATGTATGGGGTCCTGCTCCCTTGTCTCTTGGCAAACATGCTTATTATGTAAGTTTCATTGATGACTATAGTCAGCTCACATGGATTTATTTACTTAATAAACGTTCTGATGTCTATCAAGTGTTTCTTAATTTTCAACAATTTGTTGAATGCAAGTTTGAGCGTACAATTATCACCATGCAAACTGATTGGGGTGGTGAATATTAAAAATTAAATTCTTTCTTTCTGAAAGTAGGCATTACACATCATGTCTCATGTCCTCATGCTCACCAGCAAAATGGTTCTTCGGAATGCAAACATCGTCACATTGAAGTTGGTCTTGCTTCACTTGAAAATTCCTCTATGCCCTTGAAATATTGGGATGATGTATTTCTTACATCCACCTTTCTAATAAATCTCTTACCTTCAAAGGTCCTTTAATTTTCCACTCCAACCAAAAAACTTCTTGGCATTACACCAAACTATGATTCCCTGCGTGTTTTTGGTTGTGCATGTTGGCCAAATTTACGTCCCTACAATAAACACAAACTTTCTTTTCGATCCAAACAATATGTTTTTTTGCTACAACCCACTTCATAAAGGTGTAAAATGTCTTAATGTTTCCACCGGACGTGTCTACATCTCTCGTGATGTTGTTTTTGATGAAAACGTCTTTCCGTTTGCCTCTCTTAATCCTAATGCTGGATGTCGTCTTCGTGAAGAAATTCTTCTTCTTCCTTCCACTATGGCCTCTTCGGACATTCATGATAGGGGTGTGCATACTAATGATCATATGTTACATCTTGTTCCTGTTGTTACACCTCCACAGATTATTACACAAGGAGTCCCTGAACATTTGGAGTAAGAGGCATCGGACAATTCTGCAAATTCCAGTGAAAACAGCATACAAAATGATGATTCCAACCAAGCAAATGAGAACAGAAACTGAGGATCCCGAGGTAGATTCTTCAGCAATCCAGCGTCAATCTGCTTTGGATCGGGAGCCCCTGTCACCTTCTGAGTGCACTCCCATGCGTTCCCTTGTGCGCTCTCGTCTTGATCAATCGGACGTTTCCACGTCTTTGTTGTCGGCAGACAGGCGCATGCAGCCTGGCGCCACAGAGCGTGCGCCTTCCTCGTCTGCCGCTCCACCCGACAGCTCTCCTGGTGATGAAGAAATATGTGCCGCTGACACGGACAGCAGTGCTGACCCCTCCGCACCTAATGCGCCACCTGACAGGGATTCGGTGGATGCTGTTGGATCTTCTGCGCACACACCCCCTGTTTCTCATGTTGTTGCTCCGCGTCACACACGTCTACAACAAGGCATTCGCAAGCCCAAGGAATTTAAAGAAGTCACTGTTACGTATGGTAAGCGCCCAATATTTATTCGGGACATCTTGTTAAATTTGGTTTGCTCACTTCTACAGGGGAGCCTACAAATTTAAAGGATGCTCTTAATGATCCTCATTGGAAACAAGCTATGCATGAAGAGTTTGATGCTCTTCTCCAAAACAATACATGGAACTTGGTTCCTCCTAGCTCCCATAAAAATGTTATTGATTGCAAATGGGTCTATCGTGTCAAGAAACATGCCGATGGTACAATTGATCGTTACAAAGCACGTCTCGTTGCCAAGGGGTTTAAGCAAAGGAGGCACTTGTTAATCGATGCTTGAACCCCCTCCGATGATGCCGCCACCAATAACCCCCTTAGCCTTCTTGTTATTGATGAGGCGTCCCACCTAGACCGTCAAGGAAGAAGAGGGCTCATATAGATCGACAATGCTACCATGGTCGCTTTTCTTGAGTTGCTTCTGCATGATCCTCCATTTCTCGCAAGGTTGGAGATTTTTAAAGAAATGTATCAAATTGAACTCCTTTCCCTTGTTGTTTTCTCGAATCATGGCAATTATATATACCAACTAGCCAAAATATGAAAATTAATACATGGAAGAGGTTCACTATGAAAAATTGAACAAGTTTGATGATAATTTACATGATCGCCAACTGACCTTTCTCTTTGGTGGCTCTATCCTTCAGATGTTTCCGATCCTCGGCGGATATATCTATTTTAAATTAAATAGTTTTCTAACACACTTAATTAAATTTATTCAAGAACACTTCTGCTAAATGTTAGGATGCAATACCATTCTTATACAATAAAATGTTTGTGGTTCACAAACATACTTCAATTTATGAACAACACTTTTGACAAAAAATGCCATGTCAATCTTTTGTTATATTGCCTCACAAGAAAACATTTTATCGAATCGAGTCTTTTAGCAAAATGAGCAAACACAAATTGCATGCCTCCGTACATTAGTATATGACACTCATGTGAATATTGGTCGATATGGACTTTTATTTTGGCCTTTTCATATCTTTAAACATTTTCGCAAAGATCTTAAAGTGCACCCTATAATAACAAATCAACATATTGATATTTCTAGAGTGTATGGTTGCTTCACTTAGATGTAAGTAAATAGAAATTTGTTGTGTATATGATTCCCTATTTATGAAGGTGTTGAATCAGGATATTCTAGAGTGTAGAAGGTGTTTTCAAGGAACTTTTTGTCAAACTCTTTGGCAAAGTCTTAATAACAAAATTGAAATAAAAATCAATTGAAACGTTAATATAAAGTATAATACGTAAACCATACTCGAAAATTCATGGTCTGAAATTATACATCTGTGAGTGTGGTATGTTTTTGTTTTATTTTTTCCCACACACCTTTTTTTCTCCCGTGGTTAGTGTCGTGATCTGTTCATGACGAGTTATATTTGGTGGGATCGGTAATGAGTTAGGGTAGTTGGTATCCGTACAAACTTTACATAACATTTGGGATTTGCTATGTTAGGAAGAAAATGAATGTTCCGTGGAAAAAAACACGGACATGACTCAGACTCGGGATTTTCCTTCTAATCTGCATGCATCGATTTGAACCGTGCCAAGGAACATATTTTTCATTTCCGTGGTGTATACATAAGTAAAGGAGAGCCCCCACACCCCCCCCCCCTCCCACACACACACCACCAATAAGCATCAGGGACCAGTAGGTGTGTACTTGTAATAGCTTATTATCCAAAAGTTGGCGCAATGCATAATATCCATTTTGAGCCAAGAAAGAGGTGGGTTGGAGCCGCAATTCCCACATTTTTAGTTAGATGTTTGAACCATCAGACCTAAATACGTTTCCATCAATTGCTTATTCAAAGTGCACCCGGTCTTCACTCCCGATGTAAACTACAACCACATATCGAGCTTTTTTTTAGCAATGAAGCTTATAAAGACACTTCTTCGAGATAAAAACGAGTGATGACTTTCTTCGATATTACATGGTTGTATACATTGGGAAAAAAATAGCTGCAAAGATCACTGTTGATCAGACTATTGACTTATTTGATAGTCCTAAATGTAGATCTAGATTCAAACTAGTAGAAATTAGCTATCTCTTCAGCTGCAAGCCATATATTGTTACAATTTGATATATATATATATGTTACTGATATATATTTGCAATAATAGTAGTGACGGAGATCTTTTCTATAGAAAATTCCATAGAATGAATGTATTGTACAATACTAATTCACTGGTAGAAAATAGGTCTTCCATACGCCCCCATTAGTCCCCAAAATAATCGAACTGCGACCAAAGGGGTCTTTAGTCGCGGTTCGGGAGGAGATCCGCGACCAACTATCTAGGCCCAGCGCGCTCGGTCGACATCTGGCAGACGGGAGGGGCTTTAGTCCCGGTTGGCCAGGCCAACCGGGACTAAAGGTCCTCAGGCTGGCCGAAGGTCTTTAGTCGCGGTTGGCCAGGCCAACCGGGACTAAAGGCCCAGCCCTATTTAGGACTCAGCTCACTTCACTTAGCCACATTTGGTGTCACTTCTATTCACAATATTCACAAGGGGGTGGTGGGTTTGCTTTTGGTTCCTCCTATGCACACAAGGTGTTCGATGAAATGCCCGAGAGAATGAAACAAACATGATATGAAGTGTCCGAGCCACACTTGAGTTTTCTCATTTATTTTTCCTCCGCGATCGCGGTTAGCAACTTGAACCTTTCATGATTTGTATTATTTCTAGCTAGTTAGTTTAACAAATGCATCATGGTTAATTATATACTTTATATAATAATAATGCAGATGAATCAGCAATGGATGTACGGTAACCGACTCTCCGGCGAGTTCACTATGGGTTTTGAAAGATTTCCTCGCAGTGGCAAATCCGAACAAGCAGCGAGGTTTTATTATCTGTCCATGTGCTTTTTGTAAGAATCAGAAGGGTTACTCCTCCTCAAGATACGTTCACATGCACCTGCTTCGGCACGGTTTCATGCCAAGCTATAATTGTTGGACCAAGCATGGAGAAAGAGGGGTTAGAATGGAAGAAGATGAAGAAGGGGATGATATCGATGACAACTATCATGAGGCTTTCGGTGATAGTTTCATGGAGGATGATGCTGAAGGTGGGGAAGGGTTAGGTGAAGGTGAAGAAAAGGCACATGATGAGCCCGCTGATGATCTTGGTCAGACCATTGCTGATGCACGGAGACGCTGCGAAACTGACAAGGAGAGGGAGAATTTGGATCGCATGTTAGAGGATCACAAAAAGTCGCTGTACCCAGGATGCGATAATAGTCTGAAAAAGCTGGGCTGCACACTGGATTTGCTGAAATGGAAGGCACGGGAAGGTGTAGCTGACTCATCATTTGAAAATTTGTTGAAATTGTTGAAGAATATGTTTCCGAAGAATAACGAGTTGCCCGCCAGTACGTACGAAGCAAAGAAGGTTGTCTGCCCTCTAGATTTAGAGGTTCTGAAGATACATGCATGCATTAACGACTGCATCCTCTACCGCGGTGAATACGAGAATTTGAATGAATGCCCTGTATGCACTGCATTGCATTATAAGATCAGAGGCGATGACCCTGGTGACGATGTTGAGGGCGAGAAACCCAGGAAGAGGGTTCCCGCCAAGGTGATGTGGTATGCTCCTATAATACCACGGTTGAAACGTCTGTTCAGGAACAAAGAGCATGCCAAGTTGTTGCGATGGCACAAAGAGGACCGTAAGTCCGACGGGGAGTTGAGACACCCCGCTGATGGAACGCAATGGAGAAAGATCGACATAGAGTTCAAAGATTTTTCAGCTGACGCAAGGAACATAAGATTTGGTCTAAGTACTGATGGCATGAATCCTTTTGGCGAGCAGAGCTCTAGCCATAGCACCTGACCCGTGACTCTATGCATCTACAACCTTCCTTCTTGGTTATGCATGAAGCGGAAGTTCATTATGATGCCAGTGCTCATCCAAGGTCCAAAGCAACCCGGCAACGACATCGATGTGTACCTAAGGCCATTAGTTGATGAACTTTTACAGTTGTGGGGCAGACCTGGTGTACGTGTGTGGTATGAGCACAAAGAAGAGGAATTTGACCTACGAGCGTTGCTTTTTGTAACCATCAATGATTGGCCTGCTCTCAGTAACCTTTCGGGACAGACAAATAAGGGATACAAAGTATGCACGCACTACTTACATGAGACTGAAAGTGTATATTTGGATAATTGTAAGAAGAACGTGTACCTGGGTCATCGTCGATTTCTTCCACGAAATCATAACGTAAGAAAGAAAGGCAAGCATTTCAACGGCAAGGCAGATCACCGGCCGAAGCCTGCGGAACGTACTGGTGCTGAGATATTTTATATGGTCAAGGATTTGAAAGTCATCTTTGGAAAGGGTCCTGGCGGACAATCAGTTCCGCTGGGAGTTGACGGCCACGCACCCATGTGGAAAAAGAAATCTATATTTTGGGAGCTACAATATTGGTTAGCCACGAGAACCGGGACTAAAGGTCCTCCGCCCCGACGGACTTCTGGCGCCCACGTGGACGGGCCTTTAGTCGCGGTTCGTAAGAAGCGCGACTAAAGGGGGGGCCTTTAGTCGCGCATATTTAGTCCCGGTTGCACAGCCGGGATTAATGGCCTTTGCGAATCAAGACCAAAGGCCTATTTTCTACCCGTGATAATGCACTGCGGCGACAAAAATAGATACAATATGTTGAACTGCCCTGACGTACAATATACCCTGTCATGCATGGGGTTGCTGATATGTGTGCCCCACACGTCAGAGGACCCCTTCCCTATCAGTGGCCTCGAAGCATTTCCCCGTAGCTAGACTGTGTTGTGTCTGCACATATATATATATCCCACAGTTCAATCATGCGACTAGCCTTCGAAGGTGTGACGCCAACGACCAAAAGGGATCTATTACTTCTACGCGCATGCTTCTGTCGTGCTCCATCGTTGAATAGTTTTATTACGGGATGCATGTCGTTGCTTGATCATTTCCAACCCATTAATGAGATCTATGCCAGCTAAATTGTGGAGGAGTAATAGCTTTATTTGCAATGACGTTACGTCAAGTAACAAAACTATTGTGGAGAAGTAATAGCTTAATGATCAATGCTTTATAACTGCGACTTGTTCTGTTCTGGTCTCTTCATCCATCTGTCGTGCATGTGTCTTTACCAACCTAGTAAAATTGCAGACGGTATCATGCTGCTCCTATTTACTTTATCCATTTTCGGCCACCACAAATGTACAATTTCATGTAGCTCCTCTATAGTATTCACTCTGTCTCAAAATAATTTCCATTGAGATGGATGTATGTAGATTTCTCTATAGCATTACTTATGTTATTTCATCGTATTTTGAATGTTTGATAATTATTGGAGAATAATCACTAGGACCAGAAATCCGAAGGAAAAAAGCATCATCAAGATACCCTATTTTTGAAGATCAGAAGAAGAAGGGGGGCATCAAAGGACTCTTAGAAATCCAGAAGAGGGAGCCAGCCACGAGGAGAGCCAGGGGAGGGCCACCAGGGGCCCACACCACTAGGCGGCGCCCCCTCCCCTTGGTCATGCCTAGGGTGGTGTGGCCACCCGGGCCTACCTCTGGCCGCCTCCTTTCGCGTACTTGACCCCCAGGGAACCCTAAACCTGAGAGAACTATCAAGGAAATATTCCGCCGGCTCCTCGGAGCGGAAACAACAGATAGAAAAAAAGCTCTCCGGCAGGGAGAAATCTGCCGGGGAAATTCCTCCCCGGAGAGGGAAAATCATCGCCATCATCACCGTTATCGCTCCGGGCATCATCAAGATCATCATCGTCATCGTCCTCACCACCAGCACCATCATTCTCATCATCCACCTCCGCCCCGCTGTAAAAATTAGGGTTCTATATTGTTGTTTTCCACTAGATATCTCTCTCAGTGTGGATTTCTTGTTAGTAGCTGATGCTTACCAGATTTATTGGTGTTTGCACTTTATGACCAGATTGTTATTAATCATTATATCAACTCTGATAATGATCCATATGATGTCTTGTGAGTAGTTCGTTTAGTTCTTGAGGACATGTGAGAAGTCAACATGTTAGTAGTGGAATTATGTTGAAGTAATATCTAATGGTTTGATATTTAAGTTGTGGTGTTATACTTCTAGTGGTGTCATATGAACGTCGACTACATGACACTTCACCTTTATGGGCCTAGAGGGATGCATTGTGTATTTGGCTACTAATTGTGGGGTTGCCGGAGTGACAGAAACCTAAACCCCCGTTAAGAAACCGATGCACGAGGGACTGTAGGATCCCAGAGTTTAAGGGTGTGGTTAGATTTATCTTAATTAATTTCTTATAGTTGCAGATGCTTGTAAGGGGTATAATTACAAGTATGTGTTAGTCTTAGTTAGGCGGTGCATTATCATAGGTTCACCCACACAACACCTATGAAAACAATTAATATTAATCAACTGTATGAAACGAAAGTGCTTGACGAAGTTCCCATGTGTGCTCGAGAATGTTTGGTAATCATAAGTAGACCAACCGGCTTGTCCTTTTCTCAAATAGGGATTGGGCCACTCGCTGCAATTATATTTACTGTATTTTATTTACTCGCACTTTATTTATCTTCTATATCAAAAATCACGAAAAACTTGTTTGCTAGTGTTTATAGTGAATCATATATTCAGCCTACTTGTCAACACCTTTTGCTCCTCATTGGTTTCGACACTCTTATTATCGAAAGTACTATGATACACCCCCTATACTTGTGGGTCATCAAGACTATTTTTTTGGCGTCGACGCTCTTATTAGCGTTGCACTATGTCTTTATTAACTCGGTGGAGGTATGTTTTCTTATCATCAATACCATGTTATTATTAGTTCTAAACTTTCAAGTAAAGAAGAGTAAAGGTTATTAGAAATATTGAGGAAACACCTTGAGGCTATTGGATATATTCTTCACGATTTGAAAGAGATTTCCCCTACCATATGTCAGCATGTTATTAATATAGAACCATATGCAAAGCCAGTAGTTCAACATCAACTCCGTTTAATTCCTAAGATGAAGGAAGTGGTAAGAAATGAGATATTAAAACTCCTTGATGCGGGTATTATTTATCCTAGTGATGATAGTAGATGGGTAAGCCCCGTGCATTGTGTCCCTAAGAAGGGAGGAATGACTGTTGTGCCTAATGAAAATAATGAGCTTATTCCTCAAAGAGTAGTAGTTGGTTATAGAATGTGCATTTATTTTGGTAAAGTTAACAAGGTTACTAAGAAAGATCATTACCATTTACCTTTTATTGATCAAATGTTAGAGAGGTTGTGTAAGAAAACTCATTTTTTCTTTCTTGATGGTTATTCTGGGTTTTCTCAAATTGCTGTTAGGGCAAGAGATCAAGAGAAAACAACTTTTACTTGTCCTTATGGAACTTATGCTTATAGACGTATGCCTTTTGGTTTGAGTAATGCTCCTGCTATGTTTCAAAGATATTTTTCATGGTTTTTATGAAGAAATTGTGGAAGTATTCATGGACGATTTCTCTATCTATTGAACTTCTTTTGATAACTGATTGCACAATCTTGATAAAGTTTTGCAAAGATGTGAGGAGACTAATTTTGTTCTTAACTGGGAGAAATGCCACTTTATGGGAAATGAAGGAATTGTTCTTGGGCATAAAATTTCTGAAAGAGGTATTGAAGTTGATAGAGCTAAAGTGGAAGCAATAGAGAAAATGCCATGTCCCAGGGATGGTAAAGGTATTTGAAGTGTTCTTGGTCATGCTGGTTTTTATAGGAGGTTTATTAAAGATTTCTCTAAAATGGCAAAACCTCTTACAAATCTTCTTCAAAAAGACATACCTTTTGTTTTTAATGATGATTGTAAGGAATCTTTTGAAACTTTAAAGAAAGCTTTAACTACTGCTCCTATTGTTCAACCACCTGACCGGAATTTGCCTTTTGAAATTATGTGTGATGCTAGTGATTTTGTTGTAGGTGCTGTTCTTGGACAGCGAGTAGATAAGAAGTTGAATGTTATTCATTATGCTAGTAAGACTCTTGATGCTGCTCAAAAGAATGATGCTACCACTGAAAAAGAGTTCCTAGATGTAGTTGTTTGCTTGTGATAAGTTTAGACCTTATATTGTTGATTCAAAGGTTACTATTCACACTGGTCATGCTGCTATTAGATACCTTATGAAAAAGAATGATGCTAAGCCTAGGTTTATTAGATGGGTGCTGGTTTTACAAGAGTTTGATTTGCATATTATGGATAGGAAGGGTGTTGAAAGTCCTGTTGCTGATAATTTTTCTAGATTGGAAAACATTGTTTATGACCCTATTCCTTATAATGATAGTTTTCTAAATGAACAGTTGGTTGCAATAAAAGTAAACTCCCAGGATAGTCCTTGGTATGCAGATTATGCTAACTTTATTGTTTCCAAATATTTGCCTCCAACATATACAGCTCAACAAAGAAGAAAATTCTTTTATTATTTGAGGCATTATTTTTAGGATGACCCACACTTATATAAAGAAAGAGTAGATGGTATTATGCAAAGATGTGTTCCAAAACATAAACAACGAGAGATATTAAGAAAGTGTCATGGGAGTGCTTGTGGAGGACATCACGCTCGAGATAGAACCGCACAGAAGGTTCTACAATCAGGTTTCTATTGTCCTACTCTCTTTAAAGATGCACGAAAGTTTGATTTATCTTGTGATGATTGTCAAAGATTCAGTAATATTTCTAGACGTAATGAAATGCCTATGAGTTATTCTCTTGTTATTGAACCTTTTGATTGTTGGGGATTTGACTTTATGGGTCTATTTCCTCATGCGAATGGTTATACTCATATTCTTGTTGATGTTGATTATGTTACTAAGTGGGTAGAAGCTATACCTACAAAGAGTGCTGATGGTGAGACATCTTTAAAAATGCTTAAAGATGTTATTTTCCCTAGGTTTGGTGTGCCTAGATATCTTATGACTGATGGAGTTTCTCACTTTATCCATGGTGGTTTTACAAAAACTTGCTAAATATGATGTTAATCATAGAATTTCCTCAGCACATCATCCCCAAACTAGTGGGGAAATTAAATCTATCTTGCAAAAGACTGTTAATAACTCTAGAAAAAATTGGTCTGATAAACTGAATGATGCTTTATGGGCTTATAGAACTGCTTATAAAAATCCTATGGGTATGTCTCCTTATAAAATGTTTTATGGAAAATCTTGTCACTTTCCTTTAGAATTAGAACACAAAGCTTATTGGGCAGTGAGAGAACTAAATAGAGATTTTAAACTTGCTGGTAAGAAAAGAATGCTTGACTTGAATTCTTTAGATGAGTGGAGAAGTGAAGCTTATGAAAATGCTAGAATCTTTAAAGATAAAGTTAAACAATAGAATGATAGGAGAATTCTTAAAAGAGAGTTTCATGTTGGTGAGAAAGTACTATTGTATAGGTCTCGTCTCAGATTTTTTGCAGGAAAATTACTCTCCATATGGGAAGGATCCTATGTTATTGAAGAACTGTATCATTCGGGTGCAATCAAAATTGCTCCTCTTGAAGATAACACTGCACAAGTGGTGAATAGGAAAAGATCCAAACATTATATTTGCGAATATTCTTATGATGAAGATGTTGATATTATTCAATTGGTGACTCCGGAGAAGTTTATTAGAGGGAAGATTCCAGAAACTACAGAGTCCGTTTTCGAATAGGTAACAGTTCTGTTAAGAAAAGGTTCATGTATTACTTCCCAACTGATAATTTTGTCGTTTATGAAAAATATAAAAAATATTGAGCCGAAGAAGGGTAGGAGTCGGTGCCCGAGGTCACCACACCACTTGGGGGCGAGGGCCCACCCCTGGCCACTCCAGCCTATGGTGTGGAGGCCCCAGAGCCCCTCTCCGACCGTTTTCACACTACACCTTTGTTTTGTTACGTATATTTTTGCTATATAATCCCCCCCCCCCCGAGGTCCGTATATCGTGTTTTTTTTTGTCGTGTTTTCGTTTCGATCTATTTCTATCAGGATCTATTTTCAGTTTTAGAAGCACCATGACCTCTGCCAACAACAACAAAGGGAAGGAGCCTATGGAAGATGATCTCCAAGACCCTAAGCCGGAGGAGGAGATCGAGAGTGAAGCTGAAGGACATGTTGAAGAAGACCCGCGCATGTACCCTTGTGCCACTATTGTCGTGGGATAATCACGGTAGACGTTACCAGGGGTAACGGATCTTGGGGCAAGATGACACAGGCGTTTGGGAGAGGGTTTAGCTCAGAGGAAAACATGATGGAACTCGATCTGGTAGCCGGCAATCAAGTCGCCGAGTCTCCGATCTCAAGATATAAACTCGTCTCTTGTGTTACACTGGATACTCGATACCAAACGATATTGCTAGGGTTCTTAGATCTCTCTCAACTAAACCTAGGGGTCGGTTTATAAAGCACCCGTACCCCCTGGCTTACCCTCCAAGGCGCACCCTGAATCCTACCCGGACACGCATACAAACCCTAACTCTCCTTTACCGTAACCCACAATCCGGGTTACGAGGCCTACAAATTTGGGCCTTCCAGAAGTTCCTTTATCCTTAGCCGGATCTTGCGCAGCGTCCTTTGGGCCGGGTTATACCTTGGAGTTGGCCCACCGAGTTATTATCCCTCCATCAGTAGTCCCCAGAATAGCTTGGGCTTCACAGATCCTTCCTTGAAGCGCTTGCTATTCCCTGCAAAAACATCAGATGCACGAATGCATGAAGGCCGGGTTAAAGCGCTCCGATGAACAGCTAGGCCCAACTCCACGGTGGCCATATAGTAACCCGGCTTCTCTCCAAGTACTTAGCTTTTCGGGTCTAAGCCCTGATAAAAAATGTCAAGATCCTGTACTTTACTCGATAATTGATCTTGATATTATGAAGAATATCTCCTTCCAATTTCTGTCCGGATACCTCGCCCAATATTTAAAGCGTATCTCGCAAAACTTAAACAGATAGCCATTACACCGTAACTTCCGGCTCCCAACCGTTGAACTGGGCTTATCCACCCACGTTATTATAAATTGGCTCTTAGGGGTAACCCTAACCCCCAACAGCTCATTTCCCCCCATTCTCCTTCCTTTCTTCCTCAGTGCTCTAGCTCACAGAGTGCCACCACGGAAGCCTCGCGCGCATCACCGGAGCCCATCTGCCGTCGGCTACGCTCCGCCACGGTGCGCTCTGCACCACCGCCCAGATCCGCCGCCGGACCCCCGACCTGCCCGCCGGGAATCGCAAAGGGGCACCACGCTTGTGCCATTTGCCTCCGTCGAGCTTCACTGCAATCCCCTCCAGTAAGCCTCTCTCATCCATTAACTAGCCTCAGCGATTTCTTGATTTTCTCCAGATTTAGATCTAAGTCAACCCGCCGGTCCTTTTCCTGGTCACGCCGAATTAAGTTGCTCGTATTCATTCTAGCTCACCCAATAAATTGGATATAGACTTTATTTCACTTTCCTACCACCCATAGTCGTTAATTTTACCACAAATCCAGAAACGAAGTCTCCAATCTGGGCTCGGGCCGCCCAAATTTTCCGCCCTTGTTTCCGTCACCCGAAAAATCTTCCCTTTTCCGGTTCTCTTTATTCGCAATAGGTACCTGTGCAACCATCCATCGCCCTTAAAGGCTCTTTCAATGCATAGGCCTCCATAACTTTTATTATGATGCTTGATACCCGGATAGTTTGAACCTTACTCTGCAGATTGATACCCGGATAGTATGCAACTTCCATGTTGCCTCGATATCACTTGCCAATACTCAGACAACTCATGGCTTCCGAGTCTTATTCCTTGTATCCTTCTACCTCGTGCTTTGCAGGTCAATCACATGGCTCCCAAGAAGCAGGGGAAAACACCGGCCAAGGCCAAGACCACCAGCTCCATATCCGCCAATTGGGCGCGATCCACGGTTACGAAGGCCAAGTTAGAAGAACTGTCCGAGTTAGGGGTTCTACCCCCTCAAAAAGAAATCCACTGGAGGGTGCCGGGCAATGAGACCCGGCCTACACCGGCGAAGGATGAGGTAATATGCTTTGTGGAACACGTGACCCGGGGCTTCCGTCCTCCGGGTCACCCTTTCTTCCGTGATATTCTGAGCCATTATGGCCTTCGCATTTTTGACATAGGGCCTAACTTCGTATTAAATATATCCCACTTCATCGTTCTCTCCGAGTCATACTTGTGCACTCCGCCAAGTTTGGCTCTTTTCGTCGAGCTTTTCCAGTGCAAACCGTGCCGCGAAAGCGGTGACGGGGCACTTCTCGCTTGCGGCGGGGTTTCTATCCAGCGCCGCAAGAATTCTCTGATGCCACCCCTCACTCTCAATTCCCACGTCAAACACTGGCAACTCTCGTACTTCTATTGCCGAGACACCTCCCCACCCGGCCAAAAGAAACTGCCGGGTTACTCGGAGGGCCTTCTCGATATCTCCGAAAATTTCAACGCCTTTGCCCCTGACTCGGACAGGGAGGCCATCCGGCCTTTACTAGCCAAAATCTCTGTTCTGTCGGCCCAAGGTCTCATTGGGCTTAACCTGGTGAAAACTTGGGTCGATTTCCGGATCCAACCCAACTCCATCCGCACTAAGTTAATGTGCGAGTATTCAGGGCACACCACGGACTCGCTCCGGTACTCCACCCACAGCTTTGCAGCCGGAGATACCAACAAAACTATCAAGAGCTTCTTGAAAGAGAAGCTGGAGGTAATCCGGAATATAGCCGGGTTAGAACCCTTCACGCGTGAGAACCCAGCCCCTAAGGTAAAGACTCGGTTTTCATACTTTTGCTTTCACACCTCCCACTCGATATGACTAATAACCCTTATTCTTATACCTTCTTCTCAGGCTGATGATCCCTTTTGGAAGATTGAAACTCCTCCTAACTCTGAAAATCCAGAGGAGCAAGAGGATGGCACTAACTCGGATGAAGGTACGTTTCGAACTTTACTTAGTTCCTTTGAGTTCGTCGTGTCCCGTTCTTCATTTTCCAACTGTGACCTTGATAACTTCCAGAGCAAGAGGACAAGGACGAAGAAGAAGAAACTGACGGCAAGGTAGAATCCGCCAGTGATGAGGAGGAAGTGGAGCCGACAATCAAAGTCGGATCTAAGAGAAAACCCCGAGGGGTCGTCTTCAAGGTTTCATATCACCTCCTTGTATTCAATTCGTATTCCTTTGATGATATACATGAGCTAACTTGACGTTATTCCACTGGCCATATTTGAAGGAGTCGCCCATGACCAAGCGCAGAGCGACTCGAAATTACCCGGGTGATGATGCTCTTAACCCGGGTATTTCATTGTCTCCGACTCGGCGCGCTGGTATTCACCTTATCCTTTCTCGGACGAAACAATCTTCCTGAACCATTCCCTTACGAAATCTCGCTTGATACTTTTCAGTTTCGCCCGGGTCCAGCAGTGAATTCCCTTCGGACTTTGCGGTGAATCCCGGGTAAAGTTCCTTTCCTAACGTTCTATCACATTTTCATCACCCTTTCCTGGTTGTACACTAACTGCTCACTCATACTATCTATAGGGCCACGGTCATTATTAGCGACCAAGAGGATATGGAGACCGATGATCCGGGTAAGAGGACCCCGACTGATAATATGACAGCCGCAGCTGGCGGTGAAGGACAAGTGTCACCGATGAACCCGGCCAGTCAAGGAGCCGGGTATCCGATAGCCTCGCATGCAAGCGAGAAGGAAAAAGCTGCAACTTTAGGTGCGGGTGGAGGAGCACCAGATTCCAACATTCGGATGACCCGGATGCCGTCTCCCGCTAAGAAGAAAACTCCTTCTCCGAGTTTCCGAGACCCCGGATCTTCTAACACGGGTAATGATACTTTTGACCAGCTGATGAGCACTCTCCTCACTATGAAGACCTCAGAAAGCAACATTCTAGAGCGCATGGCCGCAGAGCACCAGGTAATAACACTTGATATCTTGCAGTATACACTTAGTCCCCAAGTTCCGAGCATAACTTTGCTGAAGTAATGCTTGGTACTTTATGCAATAGTCGGCTTGCCATGATACCCGACTCATACTTGTGCTCCTTGTTCTTTACAGGCACAGATGACCCGGTCTGATGAAGTTTTGCTCAAGACCGAACAACTTCTTCTTGCCGAGGTAAAGCGTAGAGAAGCCCTTGAGGCTGACGTGGAAACCTTGAAGAAGGATGTTTCTAAATACAACAAGAAGTACAATACTGCTCAAACCGCACTGAAGAAATTATCGGACCAGGTTACCGATACCTACCGCATCTTGCTTAGTAAGTTTTTGCTGCCGACTGACTTCATGCCTTTACTTATTACATGATACTCGGGATTACTGATACGTTCTTCCTTTGTTTCAACTGCAGGTGCCAACCTTGCGGCCCAGAGGAAGATGCCATTGCAAAGGCTAAAACTTTAAAGACTGTGCTCCGGACTTTGTTTGCCGGCACGAAGTTTATACTGGACGCCGTGAACTGGCCTACTGAGGTATATCTGGGTGAAGAAAATCTTATCCAAGCCTGCTCCACCGTGCCTGCCTGGATTGAAATCTGGAAACGCTCGGCATGCCGGATTGGTATGACCCGGGCCTTTACCCTGGCTAAGGCTTATTTTCCGAAGCTTGATCCGGCAAAGGTAATATCCGGGTTTCCAGAATTCAAAGCGGATGGCTCAAAGTTTGCACCCAAGGACTTCAAGGCCATACAGTCCGCAGTGCGTCATTCGGCCACCACTTTGGCCGATAGTATGGATCTGAACACAATTATGAGTGCGTACGATGCTGAAGGCAAAATCGTTACGGAGGATGCACCCCCGCCCTTTGATATTTTGGAGAATTGGGTTGCTGACTCGGCCAGGAAGAGGGAAGAAACTGCGAAGAGAGAGGCCGAGTTAGGATCAGAGCCAACCACCTCTACACCAGCTGTTCTTCCGCCCGTCCGTCCTGTCGCGAAGAATCCGGGTGATGATGCCGGGATAGCTAAAGAACAAGTCCAGGAGCAAGACCCGGAGGGCAAGGGCAAAGATGTGGACCCTACTCAGGGAGCCGAATAGGCAAATGCCATCAAAATACTTCGATCATCTGATGCTTTTATTCAAAACAAGTATTCTTTTGATGGTGCGCCTGTGCACCCTTGATACTGGTGTCGCAATTTGTAACGCACTTTAATTCTGTGATACACTTCGTGCCTTTCTAGGCCTTTTGATGAGCTTGATACTTGTCTATGTTTGTACTTATTCTTTATATCCAACTTTCTTTTCATTTCTTTTTATTCCCCTCTTTATTTCCGAGTATCGTGAGTTTTGACAGATGGACTTTTCTTTAAGTCCCCAAGTCCCCACGACTCGGACATTGGGGTCTGTCGAGCTTAGCGACGAAACAACTTGATTCTGTTTCGAAACCCACAGTCCCCAAGGCCCAAATTTCCGAGTCTGTGGTGTGTGGTCTTTTCGAAGAGAACAAACTTGTTGTTGCTAAGCCGAAACCCGGAATTGTTTCATATAGATAATGAAGTTATGCTTGATAAACATTGAGTTTCCAGCTATTAGCCTTGTACTCTGCATAACTTGTGGTTTAGATGACCCTTTTGACTATCTTGTACTGTAAGCCGGCTTTCGCGTGGATACCATGTTGTTACATCTATACAAAAACAGGGTCAGACAAGTCCCATTGGGCTTCATGGCTGATTGTAATCGTAAGCGAGCAAATCATGCCACTTTAGTGCGAGTCACATCGAGCTTAAGTAAGAAAAGTCAAGAAAATTTGGCTCCTTTGTCCGGTTATAAGATTGCAGCCGTACTCGTTTGCGGGTAATCGGCCCTTATAACTCATAGGCATCAAGACCGGGTCTTTGGGTTTGTGGCTGTGGTATTCAAGCAATCAGCCCCCGAAACCTATATATATTCAGCATACTTAATGATACTGATGTATTGTGTGACGCCCCGAGATCGGGCACTATGCAGATTTCAGCATTCCCGCCAGAATCCACATAATAACCGATTCCAGGTTGCCACTTGTGATAACAGTACAACAGTTCACGAATAATCCACAACAACAGAAAAGATATATACAAGAGGACTCAAACGAGTCAAGGATACAGCTGATACAAAACAAAGATCCAAATAACAGCGGAAGAAACAACATAGCGTCCGACTACGGACAAGATACAAATTGGACTAAGAGTCCTGAAGATAACCGAGAGCGTCCAATCCCTGCCTAGGCCAAGCCGGAGGGATTCCCAAGCTAACGTCGTCAGACTTCAAACCTGTTGACTGCAATATTGAATATGCAGCCACGAAAAAGATTTGTGGGTCAGTACGGTTAAGTACTGGCAAGTGGATAAACCATACTCACAAGATACCGGCGTAGTCAGTCATCACAAGATACAAATACTTTGGGTTCAACGGAAAGGAAGGGATTATTGCAAATAAGCGGCAGCGGGCTGCACTAACTAACTACAGAGACTCGACACAACTTCCGGCTAAAAGAGGGGGATAAGATAGCGTATCGTAACCAACTAGTATTAACCACCCAAACGAACCCATCCAATGTCACCCCCTACTAAGGAAGCAACCCAAGGATAACTCACACGGTTGGATTAATGATGGAGCAAGTTATTGTGTCAATAAGACTATTACTAGTCAAGTTATCATTAGTTAGGTGTAAGTTGTTCTGAGTACTTGTTAGCCAGTACTTTCACCAAGTCAACCATAACCGCGGAAAACACGGCTTCTCGAGAAGATTTAACCCTGCAGGGGTGCACCAATTTGGCCGTACACGTAAGAATAACCCGCCAGACGGGGGATCAACCCACCAAGCGAGGTACTCAACACAACCCAACTCTGCTTCGCATCAAGCCCAAAGCACCACGTGCTGTGCGTGCGCGGCTAATCGAGCCCCCACGAAGAGAAGGGGGACCCTCATAGCACTAGAAGACCACGCCGCCCTAAATGCCGACTACAAAAGTTCCACCCTGGCCTCGGGCTCGCACCTGCATATGCATGCATCAAATGGAAAGCCCGAACTAAGTGTGGCGATTTGGACGAGATGCGAATCGAGTCAAATTGAGGGGGGCGCCCATACTCGCTTCCCACATGCGGTTAGTGCGCTCATCATGGATCAGTAGACAAGACCCTTTTCCTAATTAGGGTCGACACTAGCAGGCCTCAAAACCACGCCGGGCCTCCTGCCGGTGCCTTATCATCAAATTATTATTACCCAAAACATTAACATGTTGTTGATTGAATTGAAACCCAGCTATCAACTAAACAGGTGATATGAAAGGAACAACAAGACTTGAGCGCAAACAACACTAAGCATGCAACTACGACACGAGGGCCAACAAGGTAAACAAACAACAGTTAATAGGAAGTGGAAGGAAAAAAGGCTATATCATGGCTGCAGATGTAAACATATGATAGGATCGAGACACAAGCATCGTATCAACAGGCTAGAATAAGAACAACGGAAAGAATCGGTAACAAGTGATGAAAGGCAGCCATTTGGCAGCAAGTGAGTATACTTGCCTGGAATCCAGCAAGTAGAGGTACATCCACAGCACTTGTCGTTGCTCACATCATCTCAACGTCCTATCCGGGAAGAAGCAACGAACCTCGAACAAACACCGGATGCAACAATTACTACTACGGCAAAAGATCCAGCATGATCAAGATATGGATGCATGACAATTTAATTGATGCATAGAAATAAACTAGTTGATATGATAACATGTTTAAATGGACCCATATGCAATTTGAGTTGCATATGAAAAGCCCATGAATTAAGGTTGAAACAGTTGTTTTACAACTAACAAACAGGTGAAGGTGGATTAGTATGATGCATGGATGATGTCAACAGAAAAATAACAACAATAGAACCAATTAGAAATAAGGTTTACCCATTTTGAAATTCACTTATTAAGTTTTGGAATTTTGGTTACTTAAAGGTGTCACACAAGCATTTGTTGTTTTCATCAAGTTAAATTGTTCCAAACAGATAACAAAGTTCATATTTGATTAGAACACCAAATTTTAGGTGGATTACATGTTTCAAATATTGAAAAAGGAATTACAATGATTTAATTATGAATTAAACAAGGTTAAACAAGTTTTAATTGAATTTAATTCAAGTGTGAATATTATTTGAATTTTATTTGTTCAAAACACAAATTCAAATTCATATTTGAAAAGGTTATGTTTTTCTGGTTTGAAAACATATTTTAGAAGTTCAAAAATAATTTAATTTGAGCAAGTTATGAATTTAGCAAATTTAAATGATTTAAACAAGGTTTAAATTATTTAAGCAATTTAAATTATTCAAATCATGAAACAAAATTTATATTTGAAAAGGTGGTTCAAAATGGCATGAAAAACATATTTTATTTGTTGGAACACAATTTCAAATGATTTAATTAAGCAGGTTACCAACTTAATTGCTTTAAATAAGAGATGGAACAATTATTCAATTTAAATGTGGCAAACCAGAAAACAAAGTGGATATTCAAGTGTGGCATGTGATTTTGGATGAAATTCATGTTTTGAGTATTTAATTTGGAGCAACCTTTTGCAAGTTATTAATTATGCCATTTAATTGGTCATTTTTAAGGATTATTAAATAACATTAATTTTAATGGCCCAAAATGCAAAACAAAGTTGATAAACATAAAGTACATTAAATTTGGACTGAAAAACATATTTTATTTGTTTTATTTGAATTAAGAATGAATTAGGTATTGATTTTATCAAATTGCAATTGAATTATTTGAATTCAAATATGAATTGCATTTTGAAAATTCAAAACAGGAAACAAATGGTACCAAAAGATAGATAATGTAATTTGGATCAGTGTACATATTTTACTTTTAATTTTTGGAGTTATAATTTGAAAGTTATTTGCATTTTGAATTAGAGGACCAATCTGTGAAAAAATAAAGGACTTGTTTTCAAACAGAAAGTTGTTAAAAAAAACTTTTGTTACCGCGGGGCTAGCCAGCCGGAGACGCTGACGAGCGGGCCCCCGGGGCCACGCTGTCACTGACGCGGATGGGGTGGAAACGGAGGTGGCTTGGACGGTCACTGACGGGTGGGACCCCGTTGTCAGCGCGGTAAAAAGAAGGAAAACTGGAGGCTTTTGCCTCTCCAGGGGTTCGACCCCGTGACCTTCAGAGTGGGCGAGAGGGAGCAGAGCCACTGTGCTACTGCGCTGCGTTGTGTAGGGGAGCGAACTGCATCCTTTTGAGGGTCCTAAGCTCGTTCACTGAATTTTAGCAGGCGAAAATTCAGACACAGCACACGGCGATCGAGAACGGCAGAACCGTAGCGGCGGACAACTGAGGCAGAGAACACCTGGACGCAGGGTCGGCAATAGCATCCTCAACACTTGACCTACTGATGCGGAGAGATCAACTGATCTGGTTTAGGGTTTTGGGTTCGGGTCTGAAGCGTGAACGGCACTCGCACGCACAGACGGAAAATACAGAGAGGGAGGGAACGACCGAGCGTGACAGGGTGGAGAATATGGGGAACGCACCGAGATCATCCGGGGGGGCTGTGGAGCGTATAGGAAGAGGACGTCGCCGCGGTTTCATTCCCACCGTCAGCGGCCCGTGGCGGTTGCTCAGCCCCCGGCGCCGAGCGCCTTCTTCTCCGGCAATGGAAGGGTTCAGAGGAGAGACAGAAGGTGGGGAAGACAGTGGAAGTTGGCGGCGCTAGGAGGGGGAAGGAGTAGGGCTAGGGGGTCTCGGGCGAAGGGGAGACTATATGGGGGGCGAGCTCGTACGGCGCACATCGGGAGGGGGAGTGGTTGATCAGGCGGTGCAGAGGGAGTCGTACCATTGCTGACGTCGAGGAAGAAGACAACAGGAAGAGGTAACGGGCTGGAAGAAAAAATGGGCTTGGGGGAGAAATAAAAAGGATGGGGTGGGCTGCCCTTTCTCTCAGCTCACCCTTCTCCTTCTATTTTTTTTCTGTTTGTTTTTTCCTTATGAACAAATTTTTTGGAAAGGATGAAAAAGGAAATAGAAATAGAATTTGGGGGGGGGGGGTTATTTTATTTTTTTATAACTGTTTTTATCTGGTTTGCAAAACAGCAACAACAAGGTGGTTTAAAATATTTTCAACAATTTGGAATTAGTAATTGGATATTAAATTGTTAGGTGTTTTTTCAAATAGGGTTTGGTTTTGGAAGTTTGGAAATAAACAAATTTTATTTAATAGGTGCAAGCAATTATGCAAACATTATTAAAGTTAATTTATTTGCAAGATTTTAACTTTTACACTCCCATTTGAAATATGCCACATAGGATTGATTTGATTTGAATTTTGAAATTACCACTAGGGTTTTCAGCAAAAGGGAAAAAATTGTATTAACAAGCCATTTGAATAAATCAACTTCAAACTTTTTTTTTTGAAAAACAAATGAGTGGTTTAATTGCAACTTTCAATTGGAATTTTGAGCAAGGTGTGAAAGTTTAAATTGTTTTGAATTTTTGTTTGTTTTTTAAAACAGAATGCAATGCTCATGTGATGCATGTGATGCAAGCAAAAGAAAACAAACAACTTCCTATTAGGGTAACACCCCAGGTGTTACAGACGACACCACTAACAAGGGATTGCGCCCTCGCAATCCACCTGCTAACCCGGGAGGGGAAAGAAGTTCGACTATCGATTCTGTGTGCTTCCAGTTGATCTCCTCGACACCACTAACAAGGGCTTCTCGACACCACTAACAAGGGATTCTTGCTCGGAGTGACGACGATGTTCTTCCACCAGGAATCTTCCGATGATTGAACCTATTAGGTTAAAGGCTCAGAAAACGTCCACCCACGTAGGATCCTAACACTTTGAAAGATAGACAAGGGGGGAAACTCCAAAACAAATAAGATGGGAGGGGAAATAGAATAGAGATAAGGAGAAAACAAGAATCCTATTGAGATGTTTTTCCAAAACAGTTTAGCAGAAATAGTTTTTGATACTCTAGAAACAACGACCGTTAGCGAGGTTATCCTACAGGCTTTGCGGACCCATTGCTTCGATAACCATTCGTATCGAAACAATCTCGGGAATCGGAACCAAGGCTCTGATACCATTTGTGACGCCCCGAGATCGGGCACTATGCAGATTTCAGCATTCCCGCCAGAATCCACATAATAACCGATTCCAGGTTGCCACTTGTGATAACAGTACAACAGTTCACGAATAATCCACAACAACAGAAAAGATATATACAAGAGGACTCAAACGAGTCAAGGATACAGCTGATACAAAACAAAGATCCAAATAACGGCGGAAGAAACAACATAGCGTCCGACTACGGACAAGATACAAATTGGACTAAGAGTCCTGAAGATAACCGAGAGCGTCCAATCCCTGCCCAGGCCAAGCCGGAGGGATTCCCAAGCTAACGTCGTCAGACTTCAAACCTGTTGACTGCAATATTGAATATGCAGCCACGAAAAAGATTCGTGGGTCAGTACGGTTAAGTACTAGCAAGTGGATAAAGCATACTCACAAGATACCGGCGTAGTCAGTCATCACAAGATACAAATACTTTGGGTTCAACGGAAAGGAAGGGATTATTGCAAATAAGCGGCAGCGGGCTGCACTAACTAACTACAGAGACTCGACACAACTTCCGGCTAAAAGAGGGGGATAAGATAGCGTATCGTAACCAACTAGTATTAACCACCCAAACGAACCCATCCAATGTCACCCCCTACTAAGGAAGCAACCCAAGGATAACTCACACGGTTGGATTAATGATGGAGCAAGTTATTGTGTCAATAAGACTATTACTAGTCAAGTTATCATTAGTTAGGTGTAAGTTGTTCTGAGTACTTGTTAGCCAGTACTTTCACCAAGTCAACCATAACCGCGGAAAACACGGCTTCTCGAGAAGATTTAACCCTGCAGGGGTGCACCAATTTGGCCGTACACATAAGAATAACCCGCCAGACGGGGGATCAACCCACCAAGCGAGGTAATCAACACAACCCAACTCTGCTTCGCATCAAGCCCAAAGCACCACGTGATGTGCGTGCGCGGCTAATCGAGCCCCCACGAAGAAAAGGGGGACCCTCATAGCACTGGAAGACCACGCCGCCCTAAATGCCGACTACAAAAGTTCCACCCTGGCCTCGGGCTCGCACCTGCATATGCATGCATCAAATGGAAAGCCCGAACTAAGTGTGGCGATTTGGACGAGATGCGAATCGAGTCAAATTGAGGGGGGCGCCCATACTCGCTTCCCACATGCGGTTAGTGCGCTCATCATGGATCAGTAGACAAGACCCTTTTCCTAATTAGGGTCGACACTAGCAGGCCTCAAAACCACGCCGGGCCTCCTGCCGGTGCCTTATCATCAAATTATTATTACCCAAAACATTAACATGTTGTTGATTGAATTGAAACCCAGCTATCAACTAAACAGGTGATATGAAAGGAACAACAAGACTTGAGCGCAAACAACACTAAGCATGCAACTACGACACGAGGGCCAACAAGGTAAACAAACAACAGTTAATAGGAAGTGGAAGGAAAAAAGGCTATATCATGGCTGCAGTTGTAAACCTATGATAGGATCGAGACACAAGCATCGTATCAACAGGCTAGAATAAGAACAACGGAAAGAATCGGTAACAAGTGATGAAAGGCAGCCATTTGGCAGCAAGTGAGTATACTTGCCTGGAATCCAGCAAGTAGAGGTACATCCACAGTACTTGTCGTTGCTCACATCATCTCAACGTCCTATCCGGGAAGAAGCAACGAACCTCGAACAAACACCGGATGCAACAATTACTACTACGGCAAAAGATCCAGCATGATCAAGATATGGATGCATGACAATTTAATTGATGCATAGAAATAAACTAGTTGATATGATAACATGTTTAAATGGACCCATATGCAATTTGAGTTGCATATGAAAAGCCCATGAATTAAGGTTGAAACAGTTGTTTTACAACTAACCAACAGGTGAAGGTGGATTAGTATGATGCATGGATGATGTCAACAGAAAAATAACAACAATAGAACCAATTAGAAATAAGGTTTACCCATTTTGAAATTCACTTATTAAGTTTTGGAATTTTGGTTACTTAAAGGTGTCACACAAGCATTTGTTGTTTTCATCAAGTTAAATTGTTCCAAACAGATAACAAAGTTCATATTTGATTAGAACACCAAATTTTAGGTGGATTACATGTTTCAAATATTGAAAAAGGAATTACAATGATTTAATTATGAATTAAACAAGGTTAAACAAGTTTTAATTGAATTTAATTCAAGTGTGAATATTATTTGAATTTTATTTGTTCAAAACACAAATTCAAATTCATATTTGAAAAGGTTATGTTTTTCTGGTTTGAAAACATATTTTATAAGTTCAAAAATAATTTAATTTGAGCAAGTTATGAATTTAGCAAATTTAAATGATTTAAACAAGGTTTAAATTATTTAAGCAATTTAAATTATTCAAATCATGAAACAAAATTTATATTTGAAAAGGTGGTTCAAAATGGCATGAAAAACATATTTTATTTGTTGGAAAACAATTTCAAATGATTTAATTAAGCAGGTTACCAACTTAATTGCTTTAAATAAGAGATGGAACAATTATTCAATTTAAATGTGGCAAACCAGAAAACAAAGTGGATATTCAAGTGTGGCATATGATTTTGGATGAAATTCATGTTTTGAGTATTTAATTTGGAGCAACCATTTGCAAGTTATTAATTATGCCATTTAATTGGTCATTTTTAAGGATTATTAAGTAACATTAATTTTAATGGCCCAAAATGCAAAACAAAGTTGATAAACATAAAGTACATTAAATTTGGACTGAAAAACATATTTTATTTGTTTTATTTGAATTAATAATGAATTAGGTATTGATTTTATCAAATTGCAATTGAATTATTTGAATTCAAATTTGAATTGCATTTTGAAAATTCAAAACAGGAAACAAATGGTACCAAAAGATAGATAATGTAATTTGGATCAGTGTACATATTTTACTTTTAATTTTTGGAGTTATAATTTGAAAGTTATTTGCATTTTGAATTAGAGGACCAATCTGTGAAAAAATAAAGGACTTGTTTTCAAACAGAAAGTTGTTAAAAAAAACTTTTGTTACCGCGTGGCTAGCCAGCCGGAGACGCTGACGAGCGGGCCCCCGGGGCCACGCTATCGCTGACGCGGATGGGGTGGAAACGGAGGTGGCTTGGACGGTCACTGACGGGTGGGACCCCGTTGTCAGCGCGGTAAAAAGAAGGAAAACTGGAGGCTTTTGCCTCTCCAGGGGTTCGAGCCCGTGACCTTCAGAGCGGGCGAGAGGGAGCAGAGCCACTGCGCTACTGCGCTGCGTTGTGTAGGGGAGCGAACTGCATCCTTTTGAGGGGCCTAAGCTCGTTCACTGAATTTTAGCAGGCGAAAATTCAGACACAGCACACGGCGATCGAGAACAGGCAGAACCGTAGCGGCGGACAACTGAGGCAGAGAACACCTGGACGCAGGGTCGGCAATAGCATCCTCAACACTTGACCTACTGATGCGGAGAGATCAACTGATCTGGTTTAGGGTTTTGGGTTCGGGTCTGAAGCGTGAACGGCACTCGCACGCACAGACGGAAAATACAGAGAGGGAGGGAACGACCGAGCGTGACAGGGTGGAGAAGATGGGGAACGCACCGAGATCATCCGGGGGGGCTGTGGAGCGTAGAGGAAGAGGACGTCGCCGCGGTTTCATTCCCACCGTCAGCGGCCCATGGCGGTTGCTCAGCCCCCGGCGCCGAGCGCCTTCTTCTCCGGCGATGGAAGGGTTCAGAGGAGAGACAGAAGGTGGGGAAGACAGTGGAAGTTGGCGGCGCTAGGAGGGGGAAGGAGTAGGGCTAGGGGGTCTAGGGCGAAGGGGAGACTATATGGGGGGGGGCGAGCTCGTACGGCGCACATCGGGAGGGAAAGTGGTTGATCAAGCGGTGCAGAGGGAGTCGTACCATTGCTGACGTCGAGGAAGAAGACAACGGGAAGAGGTAACGGGCTGGAAGGCAAAATGGGCTTGGGGGAGAAATAAAAAGGATGGGGTGGGCTGCCCTTTCTCTCAGCTCACCCTTCTCCTTCTATTTTTTTTTTGTTTTTTCCTTATGAACAAATTTTTTGGAACGGATGAAAAAGGAAATAGAAATAGAATTGGGGGGGTTATTTTATTTTTTTATAACTGTTTTTATCTGGTTTGCAAAACAGCAACAACAAGGTGGTTTAAAATATTTTCAACAATTTGAAATTAGTAATTGGATATTAAATTGTTAGGTGATTTTTCAAATAGGGTTTGGTTTTGGAAGTTTGGAAATAAACAAATTGTATTTAATAGGTGCAAGCAATTATGCAAACATTATTAAAGTTAATTTATTTGCAAGATTTTAACTTTTACACACCCATTTGAAATATGCCACATAGTATTGATTTGATTTGAATTTTGAAATTACCACTAGGGTTTTCAGCAAAAGGGAAAAAAATTGTATTAACAAGCCATTTGAATAAATCAACTTCAAACTTTTTTTTTTGAAAAACAAATGAGTGGTTTAATTGCAACTTTCAATTGGAATTTTGAGCAAGGTGTGAAAGTTTAAATTGTTTTGAATTTTGGTTTGTTTTTTAAAACAGAATGCAATGCTCATGTGATGCATGTGATGCAAGCAAAAGAAAACAAACAACTTCCTATTAGGGTAACACCCCAGGTGTTACATATTGATAGCAATGGATACTACTTACCTGTAACCGAAGTAAAGATCGTAACAAAATAGGACTTGATAACCATCTCTTTATTGATACGAGAAAGTTTGGATCAGCAGGCCGCCTCATTAAAAACCTTCCAGTCCCCTTAGGTACCCTGGGTAGGAAAAGAGCGCGTCTGAAACCTGCTGCCCGTTACATTGTTTTAGTTCTTCTTGGGAACCGGTCCCGGGCTGACGTGACCGATACACATTCTCCATTTGTTGGACTTTTTCATGATAAGTACCGGGTTTACTAGGCAACCCGGGTGAGGTGTTTCCATAACGCGGCTGGCTGTGAGCGGCCGTGCAGTTTCTTCTCCTATACCAGATTGTTTGGAGGAATCATCCATGACAAAAGCCACCATCTTAGCATCTTGTGCTGCCTTGGACTTTGCTCTTTCGCCTTCAGTGCTTGGCCTTTTTGATGTTGTTCTGTCCTCCGGGTCTGCTTGAGACCGGTAATGCTTGAGTTCCTCTTTTCTACAGGCTTGCTCGGCCATTGCTGCGTCTCCTTCATCGCATGCAGCTGCTATATCTCGATTTCCATGTATGGTAATGGTCTGCTTAGGACCCGGGATTTTAAGCTGTAGATACACGTAACACGGCCTAGCCATGAATTTAGCATAAGCCGGCCTTCCGAATAGCGCGTGATAAGGACTGCGCAATTTGACCACCTCAAAAGTGAGCCACTCAACTCGATAGTTATCCTTTGATTCCCCAAAAGCTACCTCCAATGCGATTTTTCCCTCCGGGCACACTGAATGACCCGGCACTATCCCATGAAAAATTGTTGAACTTTTTTGTAGCTGAGACTCCTTGAGGCCCATGCGTAAGAAGGTTTCCCAATACAGTATATTGATGCTACTTCCACCGTCCATCAAAACCTTTTTCAGCTCATACCCATTGACCTGCGGTGTGACTACTAATGCTAATACTCCCGGGTGTTCTATTCTTTCCAGGTGATCCCTTCTGCTCCATGTTACGTCCTGTTCTGACCATCTCAGGTATCTCGGGACAGCTAAAGAAACTGAGTTGACCGCTTGCTTCAGTATCTTTTTGTCCTTGTTAGAACCTCCTGTGGTATGCACGTGATATTGACCCAACTGTTTGGGGTTGGCCTGGAAACCTCCTGCTCCCCCTTGGTTACTACCTTGATTTCCAGCTGCCGGGTTTCCGGCTGGGGGTGGGCCGTTGCCCGGGTTTCCACCTGGACCCGGTCCTCCTTCCCGACCTGCACCTCGCATGGCTCTGTTCACTTCCTCATTCTTCCATCTCTGTAGGTCGGCGCACTGCTCCAAGGAGTGGTTAGCTGGCCTACCGTTCCTACTGTGCTTCGGGCATGCCATTCTGAATATGTCCCAATTATTACTCGGCCTTGGTGGCCCTTGATAGTTTCCTCCATTGTGATTTCCAGTATTGAAATTTCCTTCTGCCCTGGGTCTGGAAGATCCGGCTTCAGTATTGGCGACAAACTCGGAGCCTCCTTCAAACGGGCGCTTGTTCTGCCTGTTGTTACCCGGCGCTGATCCGTTGCCGGTTCTTCCGTTATTACTTGTGTTTGCTTTTGCTTTTTTATCGTCAGTTTCCTCTTCCGTAGTGTCCGTTGCGGCATGTTTGTTGCATGCATCCATCAATTCTCCCATTGTAACCTCCGAAGCATTCCGACTAGATTTCATGCGAGTTAACTTTTGTACTAAAGGTGTGTACTTGCAGGTCTTTACCATAGCTTGCAGCGCATCCTTGGGCTGAATATCCGTAGATGAATGAAGAATTTCCATAACCCGGCGCACCCAGCTGCGCGCCGATTCTCCCTTCTTCTGAACACATCGCTCTAGGTCATCAATAGTGAATAACTTTCTGCACGTCCCGTGAAAGTGCTTGATAAACGCAGTTTTCAATTCTTCCCATGACTTAATAGATCCTTCCGGTAGATTGGCGAACCACAACTTTGCTGCTCCCTCTGACATCATTAGATACATGAATTTGGCTTGAAGATTCTCGGACGCATTGCGAATCGACATGGCCATCTCATAACTGCTCAACCATGTTTCCGGATCCATGGTTGGCTCGTAATTTACTACTTTACCCGGTTCTTTGAACTTTTCCGGGTAAGGCTCAGCCCTGATGCTATCCGAAAGACACTTAGGTCCTGCAAGAATGGTCGAAGCTGGTCTTACTCGGGAAACGTGTGATCCTGCAGGGGGTACAGCTGGACGCGGTACTGCTGGTATCCCATGTACCGCTGACCCGGCCACGGCTCTCCTGGCTCTGGAACTGTCCACGATGGCCTGTGCTGCTGATGCTGCTGGTACTGCCTGAATGTGTGGAGGAGGCGGCATTTGCTGCTGCTCTTCCCTCCGCCGTGCCGAACTTGTTTGGATGTTTCCAGCGTTACCTTGCTGTTGGCTGACATATGGTGTCCCATGCATTCCACTTCTGTGATCCGGGTAATTAACCTGTTGCGCCACCGCGGTGCGCAGCATATCTATCGCCCGCCGGGTGTCCTCTGCGTGGGGTGACTCTCTTACGGGGATTTGATTTAGTGCAAGCGTTGCCGCGTACATGTTGTCCATGGGATTGTTGTAATGACCCGCTGGTGTGCGAAAACGCGATGGTGGTGGTGGTGGTGGAGGTGTTACGGTATTGCCGGTAGTAACTCCAGTCTGTGGTGCGGGTAACCCGGCCTGCGTGTCTACCAGTTGTACTCCTCCGGTTGTCGGCTGAGGGGAGGTTCCTTGGTTTGCCGCTGGAATCGGCTGATCCTGAGGCGTGATAAATAGTGCGGCCGGGTTTATGACTCCTCCCAATGCTGGCAATCTGGTTTGGTGCCTTTGATGTATTCTAGTCGTTTCCTCTCGGAGCCGGGTTTCCAGTGCATCCAGCTCGCGTTGTCGTGTGGCCATCCCTTGTCTTTCTGCTTCTACTTGCCTCCTCTGCTGCTCCAGTGCGCGACGGGCTACGTCCAAATCCCTAACACGTTCCGCCGCGTTCTCTGGAGTGATAACTGTGGCAAGAATTATCGGATCTAGGATCAGATTGTTGTCGAACAAGGCCGGATGTTGTGGATTGGAAGGACCCGCTCCTGGTGTCCGGTTTGCTAGGAATCCAAACGTGTTCGCGTGTAACTCGTTTTCTGGCGCCTGACTGGTAACCGATGCCGACTCTCCGTCAACCTGGGCCAAAACTGTGTTCCCGCTAGCCGGCCCTTGTTGCCGGGTTAATGCTTGTGCTGACCCGGCCGCGGCTGCGGTTACGGTCTCTTGGTTGAGATTGGTCACGTGAGCCGTGTAAACCGCAACTCGGCGAATGATGCTTGGCGCGAATTCATGCTGTTCCTCTTCGCTGTTATTCTCCTCATACCGGTTCTCCAGCAGGTCCAGGATGGACTCGGTATCATCCTCTCTTTCGACCCGGTCACGCGGGGTCCATGCCGGTTCCTCTGGCTGTTCCCACTTCGCGATGGGTTATTCTGTCGGATATGTCGTTCCAACTGATTCTTCTTCATCTGATTGGATATAAGTGGCCTCCCCTGACACAGAATCAGATCCAAAATTGTCAGGGATCGAACCGAAAGTACATACCATACCGATGAAGACGCTGATCCGGCCGATTGTCACGACGGATCCGGATTCAAGGTGATCCGACTCTGGCCCCCAGCCGGAATCGTCCACCATCTTCTCCCCTTCGTGGTCGATGTAGATCTCGCCGATGACAAGATTCTCCATGTTCTTCCGAGCTTCTCCCGTGATGTAAACACCTTTGGACGCAGGCCCCACGGTGGGCGCCAACTGTCGTGGGATAATCACGGCAGACGTTACCAGGGGTAACGGATCTTGGGGCAAGACGACACAGGCGTTTGGGAGAGGGTCTAGCTCAGAGGAAAACATGATGGAACTCGATCTGGTAGCCGGCAATCAAGTCGCCGAGTCTCCGATCTCAAGATATAAACTCGTCTCTTGTGTTACACTGGATACTCGATACCAAACGATATTGCTAGGGTTCTTAGATCTCTCTCAACTAAACCTAGGGGTCGGTTTATAAAGCACCCGTACCCCCTGGCTTACCCTCCAAGGCGCACCCTGAATCCTACCCGGACACGCATACAAACCCTAACTCTCCTTTACCGTAACCCACAATCCGGGTTACGAGGCCTACAAATTTGGGCCTTACAGAAGTTCCTTTATCCTTAGCCGGATCTTGCGCAGCGTCCTTTGGGCCGGGTTATACCTTGGAGTTGGCCCACCGGGTTATTATCCCTCCATCAACTATCGCAAGCATTAGAGTGGTAGAAAAACCCTTCAAGGACAGCACCTTCAGGCATCAAAAATCCATTTCATACTTTAATCCATGAGCATCAATTTAAGAGGGTACCGGAGGCAGAGTATCCTTCTTGCTGGGATATGGATCGTTCTAACCGTGCAGGAGAGGAAAGCCCCCGATCTAAAGAAGTGTGGGGGAATAATTCCAAGAGTCGGGACTCACCGTTGGACAAGTTTGGGAATCGTATTGAGCACAATACGGAGCTGATAGGTGCACTCACCTATGTGATCGATGAGTTGAAGGAGTCAATTGATAAGCTTATTGATAAGAGTTCACCACCACCGAAGAAGTAATTCGTCATTGGTATTGGCATCCCCTTGGCTTGTTCCAAGCTTGGGGGATGATACGTCCATTTTGCATCACCGTTTTATATTGTTATTTTCTGTTATTCGTAGATATATCTAATGTTATGATGCATCACTTATGTTATTTTATCTTATTTTGCATGTTTCATAATTTTTGGAGAATAAACACTGGAACTAGAAATCTGATGGAAAAAAGCACTGTCAGGATACCCTATTTCAGAAGATCAGAAGAAGAGGGGGGACACCAGAGATGTCTTAGAAGTCCAGATGAGGGAGCCAGCCATGAGGAGAGCTGGAGGGGGGCCACCAGGGGCCCACACCACCAGGTGGCGCCCGCCGCGCCGCCATGTGGTGTGGCCACCCTGGCCCACCTCTGGTCGACATCTTTCGCGTACTTGACACCCAGGGAACTCTAAGCCCCAGACCATCATCAAAGAATTTTTCCGCCGCCGCCTCGGGACGGAAGACACCAGAGAGAAAAAAGCTCTCCGGCAGGGAGAAATGCTGGGGAAATTCCTCTCCGGAGAGGGAAAATCATCACCATCGTCACTGTCATCGCTCCGGGCATCATCAAGATCGTTATCGTCATCATCACCACCACCAGAACCATCACCCTCATCATCCACCATCATCCCGTTGTAACAATTAGGGGCCTCTATCGTTGTTTTACATTAGATCTCTCTCCCGGTGTGGATTACTTGTTAGTAGTTGATGCTTGTAAGATTCATCGGTGTTACCACTTTATTACCATATTATTATTATCCATTATATCACCTCTGATTCTGATCCATATGATGTCTTGTGAGTAGTTCGTTTAGTTCTTGAGGACATGGGAGAAGTCATGATGTTAGTAGTGAAATTATGTTCAAGAAATATCTCGTGATTCGGTATTTAAGTTGTGGTGCTATTCTTCTGGTGGTGTCATGTGAACGTAGACTACATGATACTTTCACCTTTATGGGCCTAGGAGGTGCATTGTGTATTTGTCTACTAATTGTGGGGTTGTCGGAGTGACAGAAACCTAAACCCCCGTTAGGAAACCGATGCACGAGGGAGCGTAGAATCCTGGAGTTTTAAGGCTGTGGTTAGATTTATCTTAATTACTTTCTTGTATTTGCGGATGCTTACGAGGGGTATAATAACAAGTATGTATTATTCCTAGTTGGGAGGTGCATTAACATAGGTTCCCCCACACAACACTTCACGAACCAATGGATATTAATCAACCGTAATAAATCGAAAGCACTTCACAAAATTCACATGTGTCCTCGAGAACATTTGGTAGTCATAAGTAATACAATCGGCTTGTCCTTTGCTCTCAAAAGGATTGGGCCACTCGCTGTAATATTATTTACTGCACTTTATTTACTCGCACTTTATTTACTCGCACTTTATTTATCTGCTATATCCAAAACAACCAAAAACTCGTTTGTCAGTGTTTACAGTGAATCCTCTATCCAACCTTCTTGTCAACACCTTCTGCTCCTCGTTGGGTTCGACACTCTTATTTATCGGAAGTACTATGATACACCCTCCCCTATACTTGTGGGTCATCAGGGGAGTGTCGCGGTATCACACCTTTATCTTTCACCTATTTACCTTTTATTAGAGTCATATCATGAGTAGAGAAGTTATCATATAGGATGGTTTGCAGCATAGAATTATATCTCCTTTAGTTGGTTATCGATGTATCCCTTGGTGTGAGTTGCCGTTATGGAATATTAATGAGAAGTTTCATCATTTACTTTTGATGCACTTTATTTTAGTTTGCAATTTCTGTTATATGATTGATCTTGTTGTTAGTATTGGTATCAATATGGGAGCATCAAGTTAATCTATTTGGTTTTGAAAAACTTAGCATTGGTCAGTAGCAACAATACTTTGAGGGTTAAGTAGAACAGAGGGAGATGCATGTAGACATATTGTTCCATGATCTTTCTTTCTTGTTGGCTCATAAGCTTAGTATTCTCAAGTTAAAATCATTTGTACTTGCAAGGAAGATTGCATGATGGTTTCTATCACATGTATATTTGCTTGTTTTTCCTCAACTCTTATGCTTGCTACCGAGCCTTGCTAGACAAAAACATGTACTGAGAGGGAATGCTTCTCGTGCATCCAAATTTTGAGCCAAAACCATGCCATTTGTGTCCACCATACCTACCTATATGTGGTATTTCACCGCCGCTCCAAGTAAATCGCTTGTGTGCTACCTTTAAAACCTTCAAAACTATATCACATGTTTTGTGCTCCTGTTTTAGCTCATGAGGACGGAGGTAGATGGTCTTATTTTACTCATTGATTGGAATTTACATACCTGGATAAGTCGAACATCCGCTTATCCAGTTACTATAAATTCACTTCACTCTTTTTGCCCCTGATTTATTAGTCAAAGCATGATTGTGTAAACAATAGAGTAGAAGGATGATCTACTACCCAGTAGAGTCCTTCAATGGGAGCCGCTCTTGTAAGTTCTGGTTGGCTTGTGACTTAATGTACTATTTTCTTGCTGATTCGTTGACATAGACAGACATACCTACCCCTAAAATTTTAGACACTCCTCCATGGTATGTGATTGTTGGCAGGCACCCGACGATTCGGCTAGCCATAGTGTAACGGCCGGGGTTTTCCCCAAATAGGAATTGTTTGTTTGGTTTCTTTTTTTGCATCATGTCATCATGCCATCTGCATCATAAAACTCACCAAACATTTAAAAAATTTGTCAATCCTATTTTTCATGAAAATTGAGTTGAGTTTGTGGCTCTAAAACTTATTTTTGGTTTTTCTTAGTGCCTAAAACAATTTCTGGAAAATTTTAAAACAAATCAAGAGAAGAAAAAAAAATGTTTAAGGGAGAGAGAGAGCAGCCCAGCCCATCCCATCTCCCAGCCCACCTAGCCTTCTCCTACCTTCATTCGTACAGGCATGAGGAGCGCAGGTCGCTTTCAACCACGACCCCCACCTGCTCCCTCCTCCCCCTCCTTTATCTACCCATCCTCCAAGCCCCAAACCCTAGCCTCCCTTCTCCCTCTTCCTCCTTGCCCGCCGCCATCTCCCTTCTTCTTCCTCCTCTAAATTCCCCACCTCTCTGTAACTTCTGAAGAAGAACCGGAGCCCCTCCATGGCCGCCACTTTGGGAGCATGGCGCCGCCGCTACGCTCGTCCTCCGGCCAAGGTTTCCACGGGAATGGAACCTCAAGGGTGCGGGCTACGTTTTTGCTGAAGACGGCGAGGCCGGAGACGGACTGCAGCGACGGCGCCATCGAGCCCTTCTTCCCCGGCGAGCTGCTGTGACTGAGGCCGTCCCGTCAGGCCCAGGGCGTCTTCATCGAGCCCGGCCCCTCCTCGACCTCGTGGTAAGCGCCCCCGTCCTTCGGGACCTCTCCCTCTTCCTCCCCCTTGCTCTGGTGCTCGCCGTCGTGGGTCTCCGGCGAGATCGCTCTGTCCGTCCTCGTCCTCGTCAAGTTCTGTAACTGAATTTTGCAGTTTCAGATCTGTTCCGCGCAGCAACACCTCTTACGGGCCGAGCTCCCCCTTCCATCACCAACCGAATCACTAGCCCAGTGGCTTTGGTCGCTGATCCGCGCCTGGGAGACCCGAGTTCGAGTCCCCCTGGAAGCAAAAGCCACCCTTTTTTCTCAGTCTTTTCTTTTTCTCTCGAATTTCAGAAAGGCAGATCTGAAACCTTATTTGTAAAATCAATATAAAATTGAATATTGCTCCAAATTCAACGATTCAAGTTTCTGTGGATTCAAAATCTTGTGCTCTTTCCATTAGTAACAAAATTGCAATATGTTTCTGTAATAATTTTTGCACTAAATAATTAATTACTGAAAATGCAATTAAAAGTTGAAACTTTGGAATTTCATAACTTGAGTTGTGTTCATCCAATTTGAGCAAACTTGGGCTCTAAAAATTTGTCCTAACAAACTCTACACATTAGTATTTTATTTGGTCACAATTGAATTAATTTTGAACATGTTTCCCTCTGTTTACTAAAAAGGGCAGAATAAGACTACTTATGAAAAATTGCATAATAAATTCAATAATAACCCAAAAATTATGTTTAATAGCTCAAAATGTTCAGTGAGACATTTGCTACATGTTTTCAACCTCTTCAATACATTTGTTTACTGTTTTCCCTAATTAAAAGTGGTGCAATAATTCAATACTTTAATTACACCTTTTAAATTGCAAAATTCATAACTTGGTCAATTCAAATCCAATTCCAACATGTAAAATATGTTTTCCATGCAAAATTGAATAAGCTTACCAAATATCAACTTTGTTTTCTATTTTGAATAAATTAAATTGCTGAAAACAACTGTTTCTTAATTAATGCATTTAAAAATTGTCAAATTAATAACTTGCTCATCCAAAATCCAAATTCAACAAATGAAATATGTATTCCATCTAAAATTTTGTGTTCTGTTTTGAACATTTAAAATTGGTGAAAACAACAAATGTTTGTTTAAATCATTTAAAATGCCAAAGTTCATAACTTAATAAATAAAATTCCAAACTTGGTAAACAACATATCAAATTGAAGCTATTGTTGTTTTCTCATTGTTTTCCTCATCCATGCATCATCCTAATCAACTTTCACATGATGGTTATTTGTAGATCATTTAATTCAACATTAGTTCATGGGTTTTTCCATATGCAATCCAAATTGCATATGGGCCCATTTAAATATGTCTACCATGTCAACTAGTTTATCTTTGATGCATCCTTAAACTTGTCATGCATCCATATCATGATCATGCTGGATCTTTTGCCGTAGTAGTAATTGTTGCATCCGGTGTTTGTTCTAGTTCGTTGCTTCTTCGCGGATAGGACGTTGAGATGATGTGAGCAACGACAAGTTCTGCGGATGTACCTCTACTTGCTGGATTCCAGGCAAGTATACTCACTTGCTGCCAAATGGCTGCCTTTCATCACTTGTTACCGATTCTTTCCGTTGTTCTTATGCTAGCCTTATGATTCGATGCTTGTGTCTCGATCCTATCATATGTTTACCTTGCATCCATGATATAACCTTCCTTCCACTTCCTATTAACTGTTGTTTGTTTACCCTGTTGGCCCTTGTGTCGTAGTTGCATGCTTAGTGTTGTTTGCGCTCAAGTCTTGTTGTCCGTCTGATCACCTGTTTAGTTTGATAGTTGGGTTTCAATTCAATCAACAACATGTTAATGCTTTGGGTAATAATAATTTGATGATAAGGCACCGGCAGGAGGCCCGGCGTGGTTTTGAGGCCTGCTAGTGTCGACCCTAATTAGGAAAAGGGTCTTGTCCTCCGATCCATGTTGAGCGCACTAACCGCATGTGGGAAGCGAGTATAGGCGCCCCCCGTAATTCTGATTCGATTCGCATCTCGTCCAAATCGCCTCATTTAGTTCGGGTTTTCCATTCGCCGCATGCATATGCAGGTGCGAACCCTTGGCGCCAGGGTGGAACTTTTGTAGTCGGCATTTAGGGAGACACGTTCTTAGAGTGCTATGAGGGTCCCCTTTTCTTCGTGGGGCTTGATTAGCCGTGCGCTCAACTGCACGGGGTTCTTTGGGCTTGATGCGAAGAAGAGTTGGGTTGTGTTGAGTACCTCGCTTGGTGGGTTGATCCCCCGTCTGGCGGGTTATTCTTACGTGTACGGCCAAATTGGTGCATCCCTGCAGGGTTAAATCTTCTCGAGAAGCCGTGTTGTCCGCAGTTATTGATGACTTGGTGAAAGTGCTGGCTAACAAGTACTCATACAACTTACACCTAACGATGATACCGTGACTAGTAATATAGATTACCTCTACCATAAAATGAATGTCACCTTAATCAACAGTGTGAGTTTCCTTGGGTTGCTTCCTTAGTAGGGGGTAACATTGGATGGGTTTTGTTTGGTGAGTAGTTATAGTTGGTTCTGATACGCTATCTTATCCCTTTCTTTTAGCCGGATGTTGTAGCAAGTCTCTGTAGTTAGTTAGTGCAGCCCGCTGCCGCTTCTTTGCAATAATCCCTTTCCTTTCCGTTGAACCCAAAGTATTTGTATCTTGTGATGATTGGTTACGCTGGTATCTTGTGAGTATGGTTTATCCACTTGCCAGTACTTAACCTTGCTGACCCACGAATCCTTTTCGTGGCTGCATATTCCACATTGCAGTCAACAGGTTTGAAGTCTGACGACGTTAGCTTGGGAATCCCTCCGGCTTGGCCTGGGCAGGGATTGGACGCCATCGGTTATCTTCAGGACTCTTAGTCCAATTTGTATCTTGTCCGTAGTCGGACACTATGTTGTTTCTTCCGCTGTTATTTGGATCTTTGTATTGTATCAGTTGTATCCTTGACTCGTTTTGAGTCGTCTTGTAACTACCTCTTCTGTTGTTGTTGTGGATTATTCGTGAACTGTTGTAATGTTATCACAAGTGGCAACCTGGAATCAGTTATTATGTGGATTTTGGCGGGAATGCTGAGATCTGCATAGTGCCCGATCTCGGGGCGTCACACATAGTTTGTGTAAGAAATGTTGGGAGGAGTGTCAAATATTTTATGCTTTGCATATGTTTATCAAATAAAAATCTCTAGCACATGAGTTAATCCCTGCTTCCCTCTGCGAAGGGCCTATCTTTTACTTTTATGTTGAGTCAGTAAACCTACTTCTTTCTGTCTTAAGCAATCATTTGAGTTGTTGTGATCCAACCATTTATATGTTGATTCCTTCAATCATGTCTTTTATACTTCCTTTTCTAGTGCAATGTTGTTATCTGAATGAATACCACTTTGAAAGTTATCAATGATTGCAAGAGACTGTTATGATTGAGCATGTTAAACTCTACAATATAAGCTCTAATATAAAGACTATGTTCAAAAGATAAGTACAATCTATTAATTGTTCTCTGACCAAGAACGAAGTTTGCCTCAACCAATTATGATCTCCTTTTTGCACCTTTATTGTGACTCCCTCTACTAGTTTCAAGTTGAGTTACATGAGAGGAAGTTGTTATCTAGAATGACTTATGTATTGATAAATGTGATGCCTCTTGTCTGTATTTTATTTATCGACACTTCAGTCCATAAACCTATGGTCATGTTTACTGAGTTCAGTTTCACTTGGGGACAAGCGAGGACTAAGCTTGGGGGGAGTTGATACGTCCATTTTGCATCACTATTTTATATTTTAATTTTCTATTATTCGTCGATATATTTCATATTATGATACATTACTTATGTTATTTCATCGTATTTTACATGTTTGATAACTATTGGAGAATAATCACTGGGACCAGACATCTGATGGAAAAAAGCATCGTCAAGATACCCTATTTCTAAAGATCAGAAGAAGAAGAAGGAGGGCGTCGGAGGAGTCTTAGAAGTCCAGAAGAGGGAGCCAGCCACGAGGAGAGTCGGAGGGGGCTACCAGGGGCCCACACCACTAGGCGGTGCCCCCTTGGCCACGCCTGGGGGTGGTGTGGCCACCCGGGCCCACCTCTGGCCGCCTCCTTTCGCGTACTTGACCCCCGGGGTACCAAAAGCCGGAGAGAACCATCAAGGAAATATTCCCGCCGCCTCCTCGGGCCGGAAAACAACAGAGATAGAAAAGCTCTCCGATAGGGAGAATCTGTCGGGGAAATTCCTCCCCGGAGAGGGGAAATCGTCGCCATCGTCACCGTCATCGCTCCGGGCCTCATCAAGATCATCATCGTCATCGTCCTCACCACCAGCACCATCATCCTCATCATCCACCTCTGTCATGTTGTAACAATTAGGGTTCTATATTGTTGTTTTCCACTAGATCTCTCCCGGTTTGGATTACTTGTTAGTAGTTGATGTTTACACGATTTATCGGTGTTTGCACTTTATGACCAGATTGTTATTCATCATTATATCACCTCTGATCATGATCCATATGATGTATTGTGAGTAGTTCATTTAGTTCTTGAGGACATGGTAGAAGTCAAGATGTTAGTAGTGGAATTATGTTGAAGTAATATCTATTGGTTTGATATTTAAGTTGTGGTGTTATTCTTCTAGTGGTGTCATGTGAACGTCGAATACACGACACTTCACCTTTATGGGCCTAGAGGGATGTGTTGTGTATTTTCCTACTAATTTTGGGGTTTTCGGAGTGACAAAAACCTAAACCCCCATTAGGAAACCGATGCACGAGGGACTATAAGATCCTAGAGTTTAAGGTTGTGGTTAGATTTATCTTAATTGCTTTCTTGTTGTTGCGGATGCTTGCAAAGGGTATAATCACAAGTATGTATAAGTCCTAGTTGGGCGATGCATTAGCATAGGGTTCACCCACACAACGCCTATCAAAACAATAAATATTAATCAACTCTATGAATATAAAGCGCTCGGTGAAGTTCCTGTGTGTCCTCGAGAACGTTTAGTAATCATAAGTAGACCAACCGGGTTTTCCTTTGCTCTAAAAAGGATTGGGCCACTCGCTGCAATTATATCTATTGTCTTTTATTTACTCGCACTTTATTTACCTGCTATATCAAAAATCACCAAAAACCCGTTTGCTACTGTTTACAGTGAATCCTCTATCCAACCTACTTGTCAACACCTTTTGTTTCTCGTTGGGTTCGACACTCTTATTTATTTGGGGAACATGGATGAAGTAATGGTTTCTTCTATTTCCGGTATGATGGATAGGGATTATGCCAGATCAGTCACGTTTCTTAAGAACAATTTAAAATTGAATATTTAAAATTCCACTGGTAGTTTGGTATTGAAAAGGGCTTCAAACTTGAGTGAAGACTTGGAAAATGAGGAGGGGCATGTGGTCTTAGATCATATGGATCTTACACCAGCATCTTACGATTCAACGTAACCGTAAGAATAATATTGGGTGTCCTACAAAACCGAGAAGGAGTGCTAGACTTAGAAAATTTAAAAAATAATTATGAAATGTCTAATTTGAAATAGTGATGGGTTCGGAGATCATGCTAATCATGTTGCAGTAAACGAGTTTGTGAAACAGCATAATCTTAACTTTGTTGCTTTGTTGGAAACGGGAAGATCTTTGGTTTCTTCTCATTTCTTGCAATTCGTAGCGGGTGGTGGAGAATTTATGTGGTATTGTCTACCTCCACATGGTCGCTCTGCGGGATGCTCGTTGGTTTTAATAATGCATCACTTGCTGCACAAACCGTTGTGTCGGATGAGTTTTGTGCTAAATTTCATGTTAAAACAAAAGTGGAAGGTATTTTATGGGGCCTGGTTGTAGTCTACGGGGCTGTACAAGACTCAAATAAGCCAGATTTCTTAGCGGAACTAGTAAGAGTATGTGAAAATGAGAATTTGCCTCCTTTCCTTGGGGGTGACTTTTACATTCTAAGATGTCAAGGGGAAAAGAATAAAGATAATTTCAATGCTCGATGGCCGTTTATTTTTAATGCTATCATAGAAAGCCTGGATCTAAAAGAGCTGGAACTTTCGGGTCCCCAATATACTTGGGTGAGTAGGAGACCGACACAAACGTACGAAAAGTTGGATCGATTTCTTGCTAGCATAGAATGGGAACAAAAATATCCCATAGTAACGGTACACACCTTGACCCGAAGCGCCGTTAATTTTAGACTCAGGAGAGCATGCTCACTTAGCTAATAAAAGCCATTTTCAATTGAACTTTCGTGGATACGCCATGATGTTTTTTATGAAATGGTGCTCCGAGAATGGACATCGGTCATAACAGGGGACTCTCCAATTATGTTGGCAACATAAGATTCGACGCGTACGTCAATTCTTACAAGGATGGGCAAAAAACCTAAGTGGACAATATAATATTCTAAAGGAAAAGTTAAGTTTGTTAACTGATAATATCGATATAAAAGCAGAAATGGTTCCACTTTAAGTGTGGCTGATCGGGCTGCTAAGAAGTAAGCGGATGATTTCTTGGCTATAACCTGAGACGAGATGAAGAAGCCAAATGGGGCTCAGAGGGAAAAGGTTAAACACATTCAAGAAGGGGGTAATAATACGAAATACTTCCATCTAATAGAAAATGAAAAACACCGTAGAAAGAAAATTTCCCAACTTGAACAGAATGAGGGCATGATAGTTGCAGAGGCATGCCGGAATATCCACCTGCTTTGGAGGAAGCCTGAAGAACGCGACCATGCCGTCTCCGCCCAACGGCAACATGCACTTGCACCGTCAATTGCACTTTGGAGTGGCGGCGTATGAGGGGTCGATTGCAGCCGCGCGTCAATGGTATTGATAGGCGATGGTACGGTGGTGTCCTATGCGGAGTCAATATTGCATGTCTCGGACGCCGTATGTGTCATATTTGACGTTATTCGCTAATACAGAGTAGAATTGCGTGCCTTATCCGTCATCTATGTCATATTTTCTGTCAACTGACGTTTATCTTTGGTATCTCTATTATTCTCTTCTACTTCTATTTCCTAATCCGACCTTTCGAGGGCAACCTTCAGCTGGTGTCGCTACTCGGCGGATGTGTCTATTTTAATTTTTATAGTTTTCTAACACACTTAATAAAATTAATGCCTACCTCAAAAAAAATCCATAACACTCTTGCTAAATGTTTGGATACAATTTCGTTCTTATATGATCAAATGTTTGTGCTTTATAAACGTACTTCGGTTTATTAGCAATGATTTGCTAAAAACAACCATGTTATTGTTTTGCTACATTGCCACGCAAATAAAACCTTTTAGCAAATCGATTCTTGTAACAAAAAATAGCAAACACAAAGTCGGTGCTTCCATACATTAGTATGTGACACTCATATTAGTACTAGTTGATATGCACGAATTTTTGTTGGTTTTTCTTATCCTTCAATACCTTCGCAAAGAGCTTAAATTGTATGTCAATAGATACATCAATACATCTATATTTCTAGAGTGTATGTTTGCTTCTCTTAGATGTAAGTATCTAGAAATTTATGGTTTATATGATTCCCTATTTATTAAGGTTTAGATTCAGAATATTCTAGAGTGTAGAAGGTGTTTGCAAGGAACTTTCTTGTCAAACCCTTTGGCAAAGTGTTAAGACCATTTTAAAAAAATTAACTAGAACATTAATATGTAAATCACACTATAATACTGAAACCATAATAAAATTATACGTATATGCCCAAAGTTAATCTCATTCTATTTTGGTATTTGCTAGTAGGGAATTCTACTTCTATGCTCCACTTCGTTTAGTTTTCCTCTCTCGTGCCCTATGAGTTTAATTTTCGCAGCTTTGCCCCCTCCACACCAACCCCCCCCCCCCCCCCCCCCCCCCCCCCGCCGCGGCCCAACACTTTGTTCCGCTGGAGCCTTTCAATGACCAAATAAGACTGGTAGAACTGGTTGACTGTTTACTTCGCTAGCTTTTGACGAGTGGGATCTGACAGCGTTGAGTCACACGGGGTAGGATGGGTTGAGACTTTTGATGAGTGGGACATGACGGTGCTGAGTTACATGGGGTGGGATTGAATGTTTAGCCACACCTTGTTAGTTGATAGCGTTTTTAAACAATTTTTTAACCTGAATGTTAAGATGATTAAATTTAATCTGACAATTAGGACGTTGTTTTTTGACCCGTTTCAACTGATTTATGATAGTAGAGATGATTAGATTTTATAATCATAAACATAATTATATTATTACAATAGATTTTATAATCATGAACATAATTACATGATTCAAATAAGTATTTCCCTTTTTTCAAATGTAATAATAAGTGGTTCCGTCGTCTGAATGCCTGACTACAGACTAATAATACTGCAATTTGAAATTAAAGTACTTAGATATATTAGTACTTCTTCTTGGATATACAAAAGTTGTTCTTCACAAAATGTTAAAATACTATTAATATATAATTTAACACTAATACTCTTCTAATACTACTACTACCTGCACCACTCTGCCGATTAATCAATACTCCCTCCGTTTCTTTTTAGTCTGCATATTAAATTTGACAAAGTCAAACTTCCTAAATTTTGACCAACTTTGTAGGAAAAACTACCAGCATTAATAATACCGGGTCAATATCATACGATTCATCATGGAATATATTTTCATATTATGCCTATTTGATATTTCAAAAATTAATATTTTATTTTATAAACTTGGTCAAACTTTAGAGCGTTTGACTAAACACAATCCTAATATCGACGGAGAAAAAAAAAACAGAGGGAGTACTTAATTTGAGCCCATTTTACAACCCTAGTAAAATTGCACACGATGACATGGTTCTCCTATATATTTACTTCCTTTCTTTTTCAAACTTTATCCTCAAATGTACTACTCCAATCCCTCTAGCTGTCTCCGGTAGCTGGAGGGTTGGATTTGTGTGTTAGTGCTAGATCGCACAAGTTCTGTTTAGGTGACCGTGACAGCACGGCTGCTGTGATTAGTCAATTAATTACAAGTAGAGTAGTACGAATAGTATATTATTCTTGTGTATAGTGGACAAGTATAGAACAATTCCTCACAGTACTGTTCGTAGCTGTCGTGCCTCCTGTCGACAAAACAGCAAGCGGCCGGACGGCTACTGTGATTAGTCCAACTTGCACATGATTCTTTTTCTTCGTATTTCCTCCGTCCATTTTTTTTAAGTTATTTCAATTTTAGTCACATATATCTTAAAATGAATGAATATAGACTCATGATGCACACATTTTACTTTATATGTGGTTAAAATCGAAATGTTTAGTAGTGTACCTTATAAAGGAGACAGGAGTGAAATAATAATTCCTACTTGTATTTGGTATACTTTCGCTTCCTGGAAAATCAAACAAATGGAAAATCAAACAAACAGGCAAAAAAAGCCTAAGAATAACCGGTAACGCGCCTTGGCATTTTCCAAAATAATACTACTAACATCTAATTAGCAGCTACGTCAAACAGATGGATGCCTTACACTGGTAGAAAAAAGGCCTTCGGTACGCCCCCATTAGTCCCCAAAATAATCGGCCCGCGACCATAGGGGTCGTTAGTCGCGGTTCGGGAATAGACCCGCGACCAATAGTCTGGGCCAAGCGCGCTCGGTCCACAGCTGTCGGAGGGGAGGGGCTTTAGTCCCGGTTGTCCAGACCAACCGGGGCTAATAGGTCATCGGTCTGGCCCCACGGTCTTTAGCCGCGGTTGTCCAGGTGAACCGGGACTAAAGGCCCATCCCTATATATAGAACTCAGCTGGCTGCACTTAGCCACATTTGGTGTCACTTCTGCTCACAACATTCACAAGGGGTGGTGGGTATGCTTTTGGTTCCTACTATGCACACTAGGTGTTCGATGAAATGCCCGATAGCATGAAACACACATGATATTAAGTGTCCGAGCCGCACTTGAGCGTTTTCATTTATTTTACCTCCGCGATCGCGGTTAGCAACTTGAACCCTTTCATGATTTGTATTATTTCCAGCTAGTTAGTTTAACAAATGCATGATGGTTAATTATATACTTTATATAATAATAATGCAGATGAATCGGCAATGGATGTACGGTAACCGACTCTCCGGCGAGTTCACTACGGGTTTGAAAGATTTCCTCGTAGTGGCAAATGCGAACAAGCAGCGAGGTTTTATTATCTGTCCATGTGCTGAATGTAAGAATGAGAAGGGTCACTCCTCCTCAAGAGTCGTTCACATGCACCTGCTTCGGCACGGTTTCATGCCAAGCTATAGTTGTTGGACCAAGCATGGAGAAAGAGGGGTTAGAATGGAAGAAGATGAAGAAGAGGATGATATCGATTTCAACTATCATGACGCTTTCGGTGATACCTTCATGGAGGATGATGCTGAAGGTGGGGAAGGGTTTGGTGAAGGTGAAGAAGAGGCACATGATGAGCCCGCTGATGATCTTGGTCGGACCATTGCTGATGCACGGAGACGCTGCGAAAATGACAAGGAGAGGGACAATTTGGATCGCATGTTAGAGGATCACACGAAGTCGCTGTACCCAGGATGCGACAATAGTCTGAAAAAGCTGGGCTGCACACTGGATTTGCTGAAATGGAAGGCACGGGAAGGTGTAGCTGACTCATCATTTGAAAATTTGCTGAAAATGTTGAAGAATATGTTTCCGAAGAATAACGAGTTGCCCGCCAGTACGTACGAAGCAAAGAAGGTTGTGTGCCCTCTAGGTTTAGAGATTCTGAAGATACATGCATGCATTAACGACTGCGTCCTCTACCGCGGTGCATACGAGGATTTGAATGAATGCCCTGTATGCACTGCATTGCGTTATAAGATCAGAGGCGATGACCCTGGTGACGATGTTGAGGGCGAGAAACCCAGGAAGAGGGTTCCCGCCAAGGTGATGTGGTATGCTCCTATAATACCTCGGCTGAAACGCCTGTTCATGAACAAAGAGCATGCCAAGTTGTTGCGATGGCACAAAGAGGACCGTAAGTCCGACGGGGAGTTGAGACACCCCGCTGATGGAACGCAATGGAGAAATATCGACAGAGAGTTCAAAGATTTTGCAGCTGACGCAAGGAACATAAGATTTGGTCTAAGTACTGATGGCATGAATCCTTTTGGCGAGCAGAGCTCCAGCCATAGCACCTGGCCCGTGACTCTATGCATCTACAACCTTCCTCCTTGGTTGTGCATGAAGCGGAAGTTCATTATGATGCCAGTGCTCATCCAAGGTCCGAAGCAACCCGGCAACGACATCGATGTGTACCTAAGGCCATTAGTTGATGAACTTTTACAATTGTGGGGCAGACCTGGTGTACCTGTGTGGGATGAGCACAAAGAAGAGGAATTTAACCTACGAGCGTTGCTTTTTGTAACCATCAACGATTGGCCTGCTCTCAGTAACCTTTCGGGACAGTCAAGTAAGGGATACAAAGCATGCACGCACTGCTTACATGAGACTGAAAGTGTATTTTTGGATAATTGTAGGAAGAACGTGTACCTGGGTCATCGTCGATTTCTTCCCCGAAATCATAACGTAAGAAAGAAAGGCAAGCATTTCAATGGCAAGGCAGATCACCGGCCGAAGCCTGCGGAACGTACTGGAGCTGAGATATTTGATATGGTCAAGGATTTGAATGTCATCTTTGGAAAGGGTCGACCTGGCGGACAATCAGTTCCGCAGGGAGTTGACGGGCACGTACCCATGTGGAAAAAGAAATCGATATTTTGGGAGCTACAGTATTGGAAAGTCCTAGATGTCCGCTCTGCAATCGACGTGATGCATGTTACGAAGAATGTTTGCGTGAACCTGCTAAGCTTCTTGGGCGTGTATGGGAAGACAAAGGATACAAAGGAAGCACGGCGGGATCAGCAACTTTTGAAAGACCCAGATGACCGGCATCCGGAATGGTTTCAAGGTCGTGCCAGCTACGCTCTTACGAAAGAAGAGAAGGTCATTTTTTTTTAATGCCTGAGCAGTATGAAGGTCCCGTCTGGCTTCTCGTCGAATATAAAGGGAATAATAAACATGGCGGACAAAAAGTTCCAAAACCTGAAGTCTCACGACTGCCACGTGATTATGACGCAATTGCTTCCGATTGCTTTGAGGGGCCTCCTACAGGAAAATGTTCGAGTAGCCATTGTGAAGCTGTGTGCATTCCTCAATGCAATCTCTCAGAAGGTAATCAGTCCAGAAGATCTACCACGGTTACAGAACGATGTGGTCCAATGTCTTGTCAGTTTCGAGTTGCTGTTTCCACCATCCTTCTTCAATATTATGACGCACCTCCTGGTCCACCTAGTCGAAGAGATTTCCGTTCTCGGTCCTGTATTTCTACACAATATGTTCCCCTTCGAGAGGTTTATGGGAGTATTAAAGAAATATGTTCGTAACCGTGCTAGGCCAGAAGGAAGCATCGTAAAGGGCTATGGAAATGAGGAGGTAATTGAGTTCTGTATTGACTATGTTCCTGACCTTAAGCCGATTGGTATTCCTCAATCGCGGCACGAGGGGAGACTAAGTGGAAGAGGCACGATCGGAAGGAAATCAACGATATGTATGGACGTTCATTCTATGACTGAAGCACACTACCCAGTTCTGCAAAATTCGAGCTTGGTGGCTCCGTACTTCGAGCAACACAAGAATATTTTACGCTCGAACAACCCGGGAAAGCCTGAATCATGGATTAGAAAGGCCCACATGGAGACTTTCGGCAGTTGGTTGTGAAAACATTTAATGAATGACAATGATGTTGGAGATCAGCTGTACATGTTGGCCAAGACACCATCTTCGACTATAACGACTTTCCAAGGGTACGAGATTAATGGGAATACATTTTACACGATCTCCCAAGATAAAAAGAGCACCAACCAAAACAGTGGTGTCCGCTTTGATGCAGCAACCGAGATTGGGCAAAAGGTCACATATTATGGTTACATAGAGGAGATATGGGAACTTGACTATGGACCCTCCTTTAAAGTCCCTTTGTTCCGGTGCAAATGGTTCAAGCTAACAGGAGGTGGGGTAAAGGTGGACGAGCAATATGGAATGACAATGGTGGATTTCGACAATCTTGGTTACCTTGACGAACCATTCGTCCTAGCCAAAGATGTCGCTCATGTTTTCTATTTGAAGGACATGAGTAGCAAACCGAGGAAACGGAAAGATAATAAAACGATCAGTACATCATGTGATGATCCAAAGCGCCACATTGTTCTTTAAGGGAAAAGAAACATCGTGGGAGTGGAGGACAAGACAGACATGTCAGAAGATTATAATATGTTTGGTGAAATTCCGCCCTTCAAAGTCAACACTGACCCAAGCATTAAGTTAAATGATGAGGATGCTCCATGGATACGGCCAGATCGTAAGAAAGCAGGGACACAAGGGAAGAATTGATGTGTAATAATTTATTGTGTACCAAACTTTTTTAAATGGATCATGTGAATTATATTATCTCTGATGTGTTTAAGACTAACTCCTTTGCAAAATATTTGAGAAAACGAGTGGAAAGCATGGAAAACAGAAAGTTACTTAAATGTCTCAAAACTTTGTGAGATAAAATATCTGATTTCATAACTTTTATTAAAAACAGAAAACATACGAACATACGAACCTTGCGGAATACAAATTCTTTTATTGAAAAGAGAGAACATACGAACACTACTCCTCGTCGTCGTCGTCGGGGAACTCGTCGGTGACCTCCTCCGGGTCATCGACGTCGGCGAACTCGTCGGTGACCTCCTCGTCGTCGTCGGAGGTGCATGATGGTATGTCCGAGATAGGCCCCCACCTCGGATCGTCGGAGGCCCAGACTTCGCCGGCGCGGTCGGCCCGACGAAGCTCTTGCAGCGCCCTCGTCCTCGCCTCCCGAGCGGCATCTAACGCGAGGTGGCGTTCAAGACGGCGCTCCGCCCGCTCAGCCGCGCGGGTCTGCCAGAGCTCCTCGTCGGCGCTCTCCTCCCCCGGGTTGTTCCGGTAATACTCGCGGACGACGCGTTCTTCCCTGGCGTCGACTAGGCCCTGAAACGCGCGGTGAAGGAGGTGGAGGTGGTCGGCGGCAGTGACGATCTGCGGCTTCGGCGCCCTTGCCTCCGCTTCCCAGACGGTGTGGCAGTCGTTGAAGTTCATCATCGAACGCGGGCGGTTGAGGCGCCAGGCCGCCGCGTCCCAGGCGCGGGCGGCCTCCGCCGCCGTCGCAAAGGAGCCGAGGGGGATGCGGTCGTCCCCCCAGCGGATATCTGCGCTGAACATTCCGTTCTGCTGTGCTCGGACGCCGCGAAAGCCGGTGGTGCTGTTCCTCCTCGGAGGCATGGTGGAAGCGCGACGGTGCGTGGACAGGAGAAGACGCGCTCGAGGCGCGACAGTTTATACCGCGCCCTCCTGGCCACGCGTCACAACTCCCGCGCCACGCGTCGCATCTCCCGCGCCACGCGCCACCCTAACAGAACCAAGCAAATAGTTGCACATTACTAACCGATTCCGTCTTCACTGACCCATAGCATGGATGGATGTGTTAAAGGGGGGGTGTACAACAAAACAATCGGTATCACCATCATACAGCCCTACCGTGGCTACTCGGTGCAATATGCATACCAAATGCACGGTAGGACGTATGATGGCGAATCCGGATGTTTTGTACTTCCTCGATAAACTGAATATATGATGTATCAAACCTTAAAGGGGGATGTAGAACAAAACAATCGGTATCGCCATCATACAGCCCCACCGTGGCTACTGGGTGCAATATGCATACCAAATGCACGGCAGGACGTATGATGGCGAATCCGGATGTTTTGTATTTGCTCGATGAACTGACCGGTGTATGAAGGTGGGCTATATATAGGGTCCTCTGGCTCACAAAGTGTTGTGCTAGGGTTTTGATCCAACGGTTAAGAAACCACCTCATCCAACGGCTCACAACAGCTCGAAAGAAACACACCGTAGCCCTGATCGAACGGCTCACAACAGCTCGAAAGAAACACACCCCGGATCCAACGACTCACAAGCGCTTTAAAGAAACACACGATCCGTGTGATTCTATCTGATTGGTCCAAACGAAACCCTAACCCATTTAGTCCCGGTTGGTGTCCCCAACCGGGACTAAAGGGATATTTTCTTCTCGCTATATATATGTATATATGCATTGCCACACCATTGGCATAAACACATACAAACTCACCACTCTCTCTCATGGCTTCTACCGTACCCACTCTAACATTCATCCAGGCGGAGGCACTTTCCGCCTCGAACTACCCCTGCCCGTGCGGCTACAACGTTCCCACCGGTTGGATGCTGAGCGCCGTAGGAGTGCCGGTCCCTCCTCTTCCTGAAGGTGTGGCGTGTCGGGCGGCCATCACGAACCAGTACTATCACGAGCTCACGCCGGAGCAGCGGAGGAATCCCAGTTGGCATCCCGATAACCAGCATACTTGGGATGCCTTCTTCATCAATCGGCGTGAGAGGGCGCTCGCCAGGTATGAGGAGGACGGCCTGCCTCCTGGGAACTTTCACGAGGCCGGTCGTCGGCTATGGTGGTCCGGCCGGACTCTACAGAGCGTCATGGACTACATCAGGGCCGGCGATATCCCCCGCCTGCGCTACCCTCAGGCCCAGTCCTGGAGTCGTGATCCTCCGAGGGAGTGCAGAGCACCGTCAGACGATAGTGACGACGACGGCGGCGGCGACTACGACGACTACGAGTACATGTACTATAGGCCTAGGCAGGAGTATGACTAGCAGATATCAGATCATGCATCTATGCTCTCCGTTTAGGTTTAGATCCACTCTAGCCATTATGTACTGCTTTTTTTATCTATATATATATTCAAGATGTGTGTGAATCTTTATGATTAGTTTTATTTTTCTGAATTTTCTGATATATTATTTGTATTTTTAAGATTTTAAAAAGAATTAGTTTTATTTTTCAAAATTTTCTGATATATTATTTGTACTTTAAGATTGGAAAAAGGAAAAGTATTTGAAAAACCACCTTTAGTCGCGGTTACCGTCACGAACCGGGACTAAAGGCTCTTTCCGCGCGGGAACGAAAACGCCGCGAAAAAAATACCCCTTTAGTCCGGGTTGGGGACACCAACCGGGACTAAAGGTCCGCGGGGGGGGGGGGCTTTTAGTCGCGGTTGGTGTCCCCAACCGGGACTAAAGGCTGCCCCTATATATTCTCTGCCCCCAAAAATTCCCAAACACATCTCGTCTTCTCCGCGCCGCCCTCGCCGATTCCGTCTCCGGTTGCTGCCCGTCGTCCCCACCGATTCCGTCTCCGGTTGCTGCCCGCCGCCCTCGCCGATTCTGTCTCCGGTAGGTGCCCGCCCGTGCGTTCTTGAGGATCTCTGGACCATGCACGACGATCGGAAACGACGACGACGGCCGTGGCCCCCGCCGGAGGATCTGTTTAGGGTTTGGCTGTGCCCGTGCGTGCGTGCTTGGCCATGCCCGTGCCGTGGCCGTGCCGTGGCCGTGCCGTGGCCGTGGCCGTGGCCGTGCCGTGTCCGTGGCCATGGCCGTGCCGTGGCCGTGCCCGTGCCCGTGCCCGTGGTCGTGGCCGTGCCGTGGTGCGTGGCCGTGGCCGTGCCCGTGCCCGTGGCCGTGGCCGTGGCCGTGCCGTGGTGCGTGGCCGAGTGGCCGTGGCCGTGCTCGCGGGGGAGAGAGGAGAGTGGCGCCGTGGCCCTCGCCGGAGGAGGAGGAAACAGAGACGCTGACGTCACGCTGACGTCACGGCCTGCGGGAGAGAAAAAAAACGCTCTTGGGCTGCACTCGGATTCTCAAAAAAAAAAAAAAATTGGGCTGCACTCTTTTTTTGCAAAGTTAAAATAAATCCTGAATCAAAAAAATTCCTAAGTCAAAAAATTTCCTACTAAGTTAAAATAAATCCTAAGTCAAAAAAATTCCTAAGTCAAAAGTTGGCCTGCACTCTTTTTTTGCAAAGTGCTAACCCTAAGTCTACTAACCCTAAAAATATATTTGTACTAATATTTGCTAATTCTACTAACCCTAAATATTCCTAAGTCAAAAAAATAATGAAAATAAGTTTTAATTCAATAAATTCAGAATATTAAGTGTAATATACCAAAATGACCAGAAAAGCAAATGCAACGTAGCTATGGGGTTCTCCAAGTCATTTGAGAAACTAATCTTGGACACACCTCTAAATTATGGTTTTCCCCCTCCGGTGGTCATCGTTCTTCCACCGGAGTGACATATGGCGGACAATTTGAGATAGAGGGTGTAATATTTGCTAAGTCTCCTATATACTTAATTAATTTTTACTATATGCATGTCTGCAGGAGTGACATATGGCGGACAATGGAGCCTTGCCGTATACAGAGCAGGAGGCTGAAGGTATTATATACGGCATGATAGCCAACCAGACCCATTATGTGCCGGGCCCAGAAGATGAGCAACAAGACGATGTAGTCTCTTCTTATCTGAACCTTGATGATCAAGAACGTGGAGGAACGGACATTGTCGATGATGAAACAGGTGAAGGAACGGACATTGTCGATGATCAAGGAGCTGAAGGAATGGACATTGATGACGGAGGTCAACCGTCGACAAACGACGATCTCCAATTGCAAAGAACAACCACCTCCGGCGAGGTATATATATATACACATTGGGACTCTCGTGATACAAACTTACTGAAATGTGAATACATATGCACTAACGCGCGCGACTCTCTTTCTTATTTTAGCCCTCGGCCGGATCTAGTATGACAAAGCGTGGCAAATCCAAGTCGATGAAAGATGGAGAAACATATACCATCGAATCAGTCAGTGTAATCGGCAAGCCCCTACAGCACACCACAAAGTTTATCAACCAATGTGGAGTCATTGTTAGAGACACCGTCCCGATCACCGTCCAGGAATGGAACGAGCCAAAGAAAGCACGTGTTGGTTTCACTTATGTCGACAAGAGAACGAAAAAGATTATGTTTAGAAAGCTTATTGCACATTTCATTCTACCTCCGGAATACAACAAAAAAGATGAATTCGGTCAGGACGTTCCGGGTGGACGTGAGAGGAGGAGGATAGTCAAAGAGTTCGCTTTTCAGAAGATGGCCGAAGCATTCCGGAACTTCAAGAAAAAATTGTTCCGTGAATATGTCAGCAAGGGCAAGACTCCGATTTTCACTGGACAACATGAGAAACTGAGAGATGATTGGACAGAATTTGTGACGCAACATAAATCGGAGCATTTCAAGGAAATGTCGGCAAAAAATAAGGCTAATGCGGAAAAGAAACAGTACCATCATGTTATGGGGCCAGGAGGATACCGCGTTTCGGCGCCTAAGTGGCAGGCAATGGAGGACGGCCTGAGGGCAAGAGGAGTCCGTCTAGGTACAGAGGGATGGGACGAAAGAGCCAAAATGTGGTGGTACGGGCATGGGGGATCGCTAGACCCGGAGACAGGGGAGTGTGTTCACCGGCAGAAAAAGTTTGCTCCCACAAAAGACCTTGTTGACGCAATGACCTCAGCTCAACAGGGCGTGATCACGTTCAACAGAGAGAGAGACCAACTGACCCATGCCCTCGGGAATCCTGAACACGGAGGACATGTACGAGGCAAAGGCAGATTGCCGTGGAAAGTAGGGTTTTCCCAGGAGGGTGACCCGTACTGTTACAGAAGCCGTAAGAGAGGTACGGACCGGGCTGCAGATCAACTGTCGAATCTTGCAGCGGAATTTAATGAGTTGAAGAAGATCGTGGCGGGAATACTTGAGAAAGAAAAAGCGGCGGCTGTAGGGCCCCATGAAGAACATGCAGCGGATCTCGGAAGCCAGCATCAGCGGAGAAGCAGCGTGGCTTCCACGGAGGCCCCGACTGCAGGTGCTAATGCACCGATGATCGAGAGTCGTGCACCGGAGCCTCACTACCCCGTGGATGATGTAAAGGAGTTGAAAGAATGTGATCTGCATTATCCCGTGGGGAACATTTCCATGAAGGTAGCTACCGGCAGTGCTTTACCCTATACACCTGGAGCACTCCATCACAACAACCCCATTCCATATGGCTATGCTCGAGTCACGGTGGAAGACATAGTCCAAGCGTTTGAGGACCTGGAGATTGACATAGCTACACCCGAAGGGGAGAGAAGACTTGGAGATGTCAAGCGCCAGTTCATTCTATGGAAAAAGAAGTACATAGTGTTTCCAGGCGAGACGCCAAGGCTAACAAGTCCACCCCCCTCCGATGGTGCAGGTGCTGGTGGTGGTGGTGGTGCTGCTGCTGGTTCACCTACGCCTCCTTCACGCCATTCGACGCCGTCTCCGGCGGGTAAGATGCCGTCGCCCACGATTCCTCCTCCGGTGGTTAAGCAGCCGTCGCCCACGATTCCTCCTCCGGAGGAAAAGCAGTCGTCTCCCCCATTCCTCCTCCGGAGGAAAAGCAGCCGTCTCCCCCCATTCCTCCTCCGGAGGAAAAGCAGACGTCGCCCCCCATTCCTCCTCCGGAGGAAAAGCAGACGTCGCCCTCCATTCCTCCTCCAGCGAAGAAACAGAGGCAGGCGAACAGCAAGGGAACCTGCTCTTGGTCTATTAACCCGGAGCCTTATGTAGCTAAGACCACACGGGTACCGGAGCCATCACTGAAGCCTCTCCCCCCAAGGCCTTGGGAACTTAGTGATGCTGAAACCAAATTGGCCGTGAAGGCTGACGTTGACAAATGGATTGGCCGACTGAAGGCGCTAAAGGAGCCTGAGCCCAAGGAAGTATTCCCTCCGATTGTAGACTATTGGGCTACGGGTTTTTTGTCGACACCGTCCCAAGCCGAGAAGAATTTGCCTAAAGACTATGATAATGAACTTCGTGCGCAAGCAGGAATATTGGAGGAGGAGAAAGAGAAAGCAAAAATAGTGGAGGAGGAGAAAGGAAAAGGAAAAATGAAAAAAAGCGGGAAACAAGTTGCCCAGCTCGGGATGCAGAGTAAAAAATCGATCCCCCCGCTCATAGTGAAAGCCGCTCCGGAACAGGACCCCGAGGTCATAAATGCTGTGGCAGAAATGGGATTGACTGTACCTACTGCCATGCAAAATGCGTCCGAGGCCGGTATATCTCTTCGTCTCTTTTTAGGCCTAGACGATGCGACAGTGGCTGAGGTAGGATTACAATATGAGAAGAAAGGGCCTCTCGTCGAGCCTGCGAAGGAAAAGGATCTACCACCACTAATGCAAGCTCTGCTACGTTGGTACAAACATTTCATCACATGGACCGACAAAGAATTTGTGTATGTGGATTATACAGAGGAGCATCACACTAAAAAGTACTCTGTAACAGTTGAGATGAGTGAATTGTTCCAGCTGTTCAATCTGCGTGAGCTCGACAAATCTATCCTGAGTTGCTACGTTCTATAAGTGATTTATTTCTACGTCATCTCGTTCTTCATTGCCTACACTATATATATATATATATATTGTCCTAACTATATTGTTGCGTACGCTATTATGCAGATTGAAGATTTGGGAATGCAAAATAAGACTCATCCATGATGTTGGGTTCATTGACCCACAAATCATTAATGGAACTATGTTAGAACGTCACCCCAAAGAAGTGGAGAAAGACTTGTACAAAAATTTTAAAAAGCATGAATCCAAAAGATATATTCTATTTCCTTACCTTTTTGGGTGAGTGTTTCTCTCATGTTCCCATTCTCTTTTGTTTACTCCATGCATGGTATGTCTAATCGATAAGTTATGCATGACTGTGCATCTAACGTGTCCGCAGGTTCCACTGGATTCTGCTAAAAATTGATCTTCAGGACTCCATAGTTTTGATCTTTGACTCTATGAATTCAAATACAGATCTTTGGATCAACATGAGAAAAATGATGCAAAGGTAATTATTTTTCAATCATTTGCGCTCTATATCGATCAGTCTCTTTTGTTCATTTCCTAAGCTAATAACTCACTTGTTCATTTAATTTTATTTGCAATGTAGAGTTTGGAGATAGTTCTCACTTGGACATGTCGGTGGATTCAAAAATGAGCTAAAATTTAAAAATGTGGTCAAAGGAGTGGATAAGCAGCCACCGGGGACCGGTCTATGTGGATACTATGTCTGTGAGAACATACGGAAAGAAATCTCTGAGAGGAAGAAGTATGAGGCCACGCGGAGGGGTCTCAATAACTTGCGGAGGGCGCTTACTCCAGAAGCTCGCTTCCGACCAATTCAAGAGGAAATAGCAGGATTTTTCCTTAGGCATGTCATCGATAGGGAAGGAGAGTACCATGCGTCCACCGACGATGACTATTATACGCATAAGCTATCTAATTAATTGTTCGAATTTGTGTATGGTCATCCATCTTAATTGTGTAATATGGAAACTTGTTCGAGGTTGTATATATGGTCACCCGGTATTGAATATATATTATATATTCCTATTGAATTCTCCTTGTTTGAAATTTCATATATATATATGCATGTATATAGTATCGTAAAATATATATATATATATGTGTACTGAAACTTCATCAAAATTAAAATAAAACACAAAATAAAATATAAAAGAAATAAAACAAAACAAATTAAAAAGGAACCAGGTTTAGGGGGCCTAAAACCCTAAACCTGTGCAGGTTTTCAGTCCCGGTTGGCCACAAGAACCGGGACTAAAGGGCCTCCGCCGCGACGGATCCCTGGCGCCCACGTGGACGGGCCTTTAGTCCCGGTCCGTAAATGGCGGGACTATAGGGGGGGTTTTTAGTCGCGCATTGCTAGTCCCGGTTGCTGGGTCGGGACTACAGGCCCTGGCGAACCGGGACTACAGCCCTATTTTCTACCAGTGTTATACACTAGTGCGGGAGCGAGCGAAGCATCTTTGTAAGACGTGTTTGGATGCCAGCACACTTTCGGGAGTCCGTCATTTTGGAGCTCACACTCTATGTAGCTTTTTATTAGTAAAATTAAAAAAAAATCGTGTGTTCATTGTACACAAATTTAGAAAATAAGGGTGTCATTTATACCTCTCCATGCAATCGTCAACCATGTTGTGGGTGCCTGAGTTGGTGATGGTCGAGGTACCGTTCCTATCACCCATGCCGAAAGTGGAGGAGTAGGTCCGGAGCCACTGCCTTATTCATCTTCGTTATCCTTGAAGCAGCTACCTTTTGCGGCCGAATTAGCACCTATAGAGGAAGGCCAAAAAAATTCCTTGGCGCCAGAGGAAGCTCGAAGAAACAGCCACGTCGTCTGCGACCGTCGTCGTGATGATACGCTTGCCCTGCCACTTCCGCTTGGGCATGGTGGCGTAAGACACGAGTGCCGTGAGAGTCGGTGATTATGGCCGCGCGGCAGCGGAATCAGCCGGCGACGGTACGATGGTATTCATGGCGGCACTTGGCCGGTAAGGGAAAGACATACAACATGTCGGAGAGGGCAGTGGCCCGTGAGCAGGAAAACGAAGCGAAGCGTGAAATTTCCCTCCCCCAAACAACCCAAGAGATTTTGGAGTAGCAAGAAGAATGTACGAGACTTTTGGCGGAATCTAACGGGTGTCTGTTTTTCGGCTCTGAAACAGTAAAACGGTTTTCAGTTGCCTTTACATGATTATTTTTGGGTGATCTGCTAGAGTTTCTCTATGACAAATAAGACAGACGGTGACAAAACAGCTGGCGCAATTAGTCAAAGATGATCCCGTCGATCTTCATGTATACCATGTTGAATAATTAGGCATAATTTCCACGATTAATTACAGAATATAAATCATGATGACATCAGCTATTAACATGTGAAACTCGAACATACTAGATGCAGCAGACAACATGAATAATAGCAACACGATCTCTCTAAACATGTAAACAGAAGACATGTCAAACAAACAGATCAGGACACAGATTCCGTACCGATCGTTTGTAGCGACGTTGTTGATGACAACGTTGGCGACGACGGGTCGGAGTAGACGACGCTTGAGGCGACGGTACGCAGCACCGCCTGACTTGTTAGGCAGACGAGCCGTCGTGGAAGCAGCGAGCAGTCGCGCGAAGCGCTTCCCAAAAACCTAATTCGCCCTCTCCCGTACAGGATCACAAAGGCGACTGGTTCCGGAGACCTGCTCTCCCGTCCGCCGGTGCACGCCGGCGCTCGGGATGGAGTAGACTACGGTGGCGGCTCAAGGAACGAGGTGGCAAACCTAGATTGGTTTCGGTGTGTGTACAGCGCCCACGGTGCGCGTATTTTATAGTGCGGTTCGGAAAACCCTAACGCGTGCGACGTGGGAGGCCCACGCCGCACGTCCGAGTCGGTTGCAGCACGCGATTCGGGAGCGACCCGAACCGCCTCAGCTGTGACGCGTCCGTCACGACTACGAAATCGGTTTTCCAAAACAGCAAAATAAAGATAAGTATTGTCTCGGCTCGAGACTCGATTCACGAAACGCGATCGTACGTGTCGTGTCGAGTCGAGTCGAGTCGAGACGAGCGAGCGGCGGAGGAGGAGGAGGAGTGCGCGAGAGGCTCTCTTGTTCTCACTCACATACAATCCCTACAACACTCCACCTTATAAGGTGGTGTGCAACTCCTCAAACTTCCAATGTGGGACTAAACTTCCCACCCCCACCACTCACTTGTACACATGGGCCATTTTGAGATTTCAGGATTTCTTATTGGGCTTGTATTTGTTGGGCCCAAATATTTCAGCAATCCCCCACCAGATCTCAAATGCCCATTTGAAGATTTGCCAATTCTCGCTACTTGTTTATATACCAGTGTTTCAGCAGAGACTGTTAAGTTGAACCTTCGCCTAGAACCTTAAGCTACATCTATCAGCAACTTGAACAATGGACTATGCCTTGAATTGCAAGTTTTGTGCCAATAGACTTTACTCAAAGTCATAACTAGTACTTGGCTGCCAGTAGTCTACCCCGCGGGTGGAGCATATGCGTCATACTCGTGGTCTCTTCATGAGTTTACTAGAGATCACCCAAATCTCATAGACTGCGACGTTTACAGTCAGACTCACATAGGTGTGTTCTTTCAAGAATGCTCTGTAGGACAACATCTTTGCTATAAATAGCCAACATAAACACATTAAGGCATGTTGCCAACCTGCCTTACAGCTCTTTGAGAGTTATGCATCATCACTTAGAGAGAGTTTACCAAATACTCTCCTCAGTCACACCACTAGCTTGTTCTTCTCAGGTCCTAATTCACGGGATCTCCGATCACATAGGTTGGGTTACCACTATGGTGTAACGCTCACGGGTCTCATACCCATCTCCCTCGATGCACTATCTATCACATTACGTGATAGTCCCTTCGTAAAGGGATCTGCCAGGTTTTTGTCTGTTTGAATATACGTAACAGTAATTACTCCGGAGTTTCTCAATTTCCTGACAGACTTCAAACGTCTTTTGACGTGTCTTGATGACTTCGCATTATCCTTAGAACTGGTCACCTTGGCAATCACCGTTTGATTGTCACAGTTCATGAGGATAGCCGGTAATGGTTTCTCAACCACCGGCAGGTCCATCAAGAGCTCACGCAGCCATTCTGCCTCAACAGTGGCTGTATCTAAAGCAGTAAGTTCTGCTTCCATGGTTGACCTCGTCAATATGGTCTATTTACAAGACCTCCATGACACCGCGCCACCTCCAAGAAGAAAAGCATATCCACTTGTGGCGTAGAGTTCATCTACATCTGAGATCCAGTTGGAGTCACTATATCCCTCAAGCATAGCAGGGTGCCCTGAATAATGAATCCCATAGCTCATAGTACCATTCAGATAGCGCATGAGCCTTTCAAGTGCATGCCAATGATCATTACCCGGGTTTGGCATGAACCTGCTCAATTTGCTCACGGCAAAAGAGATGTCACGCCTCGTCGCGCTCGCAAGGTACATGAGTGAACCGATTATCTGAGAGTATCTCAATTGATCTTTCGTAATCCTCTTGTTCTTTCGAAGAGTCACACTAGGATCATAAGGTGTTGGAGAAGGCTTGCTATCAATAAAGCCGAAACGGCTCAAAATCTTCTCAACATAGTGTGATTGCGTCAACGTAATCCCACTCTCATCCTTAATAAGCTTGATGTTCAGAATTACATCAGCTTCTCCCAGATCTTTCATATCAAAACACTTTGATAGAAAAGACTTGACCTCATTGATCACACTTATGCTTGTACCGAAAATCAGTATGTCGTCAACATACAAGCATAATATAACACTATCGCCCCCACCATGGCGGTAGTATACACACCTGTCAGCCTCATTAATGACAAAGCCCGCAGAAGTTAAAGTTCTGTCGAACTTCTCATGCCATTGCTTAGGTGCTTGTTTCAGTCCATACAAAGATTTTAACAATTTATACACCTTTCTCTCTTCACCTTTGTAACACCTGGGGTGTTACCTGTTTGTTTTTGCTTGCATCACATGCATCACATGATCATTGCATTCTGTTTTTCAAAACAAATCAAAATTCAAAACAATTTAAACTTTCACCCCTTGCTCAAAATTTCCAATTTCAAACTTGCAAACTAAACCACTCATTTGTTTTTCAATAGCTTGAAGTTGTTTTAATCAAATTGCCTGCTAAATAAAATTTTCCCTGTTATTAAAACCCTAATGGCAAATTCAAAAAAATCCAAATCAAATCAATCTTATTTATCATATTTCAATATGGGTTTAAATATTAAAATTTGGCAAACAAATTTAAATTCAATAATGTTTGCAAATTGCTTGAACTTATTAAATAAAATTTGTTTATTTCCAAAATTCCAACCCAAACCCTATTTGAAAATCACCTAACAATTTAATATCACATTAATAGTTCAAGTTGTTGAAAGTAATTTTAAACTACCTTGTTGTTGTTGTGTTGCAAATTAATAAAATTTATTTATCAAAGAAACACCCCAACCTCTATTTGGAATTCAAATAACAAATTAGAAATCAGATTAATACTCTAAATTTTGAAGTTAATGTTAACATTACTTTTAATTGATGTTTTGCAAATTAACAAAATTTATTTATAAAATAAAAAGAAAACCCTAATCCTTTTTCCATCACTCTCTCCCTTTCTTTCCTTTACAAAAAAAAGAGGAGAGATAAAGGAAAAGCACAAAAAATAGAGGGAGGCAGCCAGCCCATCTGCTTTTCTCAGCCCACCCCTTATTTCTCCCCCAAGCCCATCTCTTCTAGCCCACCACCTCCGTTCTGTTGTCGTCTTCCTCCTAGCAGTCGTCAGCAACTGTACGATTGCAGTCTCCACCACCCGATCACCTCTCCCTCCACCGATGGGCGCCGTACCATTGCTCCTCCCTCCTTAAAACCGCCACCCCCTCTGCCCTAGCCTCGCCAGCCCTAGCCCTCCCCTCAGCGCCGCCACCCACTGATCTCCCTCCTCTCTGCTAGTTCCTCTCTCTCTGAACATAACTGAAACCACCCGTGAACACCACCGCCTCCCCTCACCGCCGATCGCCACAGCCACCTCGAGGAGCATCTTGGGCGGGGAATGGAACCGCGGCGTGGTCCTGTACATCACCGTTCCCTCGACGTTTGCTGGGAGCAGCCGGGATAGCCGCGCCGTCGCCGGATTTTTCCCCTCGCCGCTGCCGTTGACAGACTCCTCCGACAACCACCGAGGTGATCGCCTCCCGTCTCCTCCTCCCCTTCCTAACTGTCCGCCTCCACACACCACCCACGCACGACGCACCAGCGCACTCGCACCCCCACCACCGTCGCTGCAAACTCCGGTGCGCTGCCGTCGAACGATCGCCGGCTGTTGTTCTCGTCAGGTTCAGCGAACGAACGTTCTGTCAAATTCAGTTATCTGCGACGGGGTAGCCTCAAATTCAGTCGAGATCCTTACCTGTCACAACCAGCTTCAGTACCGTAGTGGTACTGCATCCGTCCGCGCAGCGCTAGCACCCGGGATCGAGTCCCCGCGGGCGCGATAAGCCACCTTTTTTGTGGATTAATCAGCGCAGCCTAGGCCCACCGTTCAGTGACCCCTGTTGCCACCTCAGCTGCACCCACGCCCACGCAGCGCCAGCGTGGCCTGGGCCCCCTGTCAGTGGCTGTGTACAGCCACTGCAGAGTAACAAAAGGGTTTTAATTTTTCTGTTTTACTTTTCAGCCCTTAAAAATTACAGATTAGTCCTCTATTTTAAATTGATAATAACTTTCAAAATATAACTCTAAATAACAAAAGTAAAATATGTTTATTGTTCTAAATTAAATTGTCTATCCAACTATGCCATTTTTTTCTGTTTTGAATTTTCAAAATGCAATTCAAATTTAAATTCAAATAATTCAATTGTAATTTGCTAAATTGCATAACTAAATCATAATAAATCCAAATCATGCAAATAAAATATGTTTTCCATGCTATTTCAAATAACCTATTCAAATATAAATTTTGTTTCATGGTTTGAATAATTTAAATTGCCCAAATAATTTAATCCTTGTTTAATTCATTTAAATTTTGCTAAAATCATAACTTGCTCAATATAAAATATTTTTGAACCTGCAAAATATGTTCTCAAACCATCAAAGTCTAAACTTTTCAAATGTGAATTTGAATTTATGTTTTGGACAAATAAAATTCAAATAATATTCAAACTTGAATTAAACTCAATTAAAACTTGTTTAATCTTGTTTAATTCATAACTAAATCATTGTAATTCCTTTTTCAATAATTGAAACATGTAATCCACCTAAAATTTTGTGTTCTAATCAAATATGAACTTTGATATCTGTTTTGAACAATTTAACTTGATGAAAACAACAAATGCTTGTGTGGCACCTTTAAGTAACCAAAATTTCCAACACTTAATAAGTGAATTTCAAAATGGGTAAAACTTATTTCCAATTAGTTCTATTGTTGTTGTTTTGTTGTTTTCCTCATCCATGCATCATACTAAACCCTTTTCACCTGATGATTAGTTGGAAAACAATTGTTTCAACCATAATTCATGGGCTTTTCATATGCAACTCAAATTGCATATGGGTCCATTTAAATCTGTTTATCATGTCAACTAGTTTATTTCTATGCATCCATTAAATTGTCATGCATACATATCTTGATCATGCTGGATCTTTTGCCGTAGTAGTAATTGTTGCATCCGGTGTTTGTTCGAGGTTCGTTGCTTCTTCCCGGATAGGACGTTGAGATGATGTGAGCAACGACAAGTTCTGCTACCTTGCTGGATCTCAGGCAAGTATACTCACTTGCTGCCAAATGGCTGCCTTTCATCACTTGTTACCGATTCTTTCCGTTGTTCTTATTCTAGCATGTTGATACGATGCTTGTGTCTCGATCCTACTATATGTTTACCTTGCAGCCATGATATAGCCTCTCCTTCCACTTCCTATTAACTGTTGATTGTTTACCTCGTTGGCCTTCGTGTCGTAGCTGCATGCTTAGGGTTGCTTTTGCTCGAGTCTGTTGTCGGTTACTTCTTTTACTATTATTATCGTTCTGGGGGGCTCGATGTTAATCAATCAATCCTGTTAATGCTAATGGTAATAATAATTTGATGATAAGACACCGGCAGGAGGCCCTAAGTGGTTTTGAGGCCTGCTAGTGTCGACCCTAATAGAAAAAGGGTCTTGTCTACTGATCCATAATGAGCGCACTACCCGCATGTGGGAAGCGAGTATGGGCGCCCCCCTCAATTTGACTCGATTCGCATCTCGTCCAAATCGCCTCATTTAGTTCGGGTTTTCCATTTGTTGCATGCATGATCTTGCGAGCCCTTGGTACCCGGGTGGAACTTTCGTAGTCGGCATATAGGGGGACACGTTCTTAGAGTGCTATGAGGGTCCATTTTCTTCTGGGCTCGATTAGCCGTGCGCCCAAGGTGCTTTGGGCTTGATGCGAAGAAGAGTTGAGTTGTGTTGAGTACCTCGCTTGGTGGGTTGATCCCCCGTCTGGCGGGTTATTCTTACGTGTACGGCCAAATTGGTGCAACCCTGCAGGGATAATCTTCTCGAGAAGCCGTGTTTTCCGCGGTTATGGATTACTTGGTGAAAGTACTGGCTAACAAGTACTCAGGACAACTTAAACCTAATGATTAACAACCTTACACCCAATGATTAACAACTTGACTAGTAATAGGCTTATTGACACAATAATCTAAACCGTCATTAATTCAACTGCGTGAGTTATCCTCGGATTGCTTCTTTGGATAAAGGGGCGAGATCCAGGATGGGTTTGTTTGAAGTTATCTTTCAGTTGGTTACGATACTCGATCTTATCTTCTTTCTGGTAGCCGGAAGTTGTAGTATCTCTCTGTAGTTGGTTAGTGCAGCCCGCTGTCGCTTATTTGCAATAACCCCTTCCTTTCCGTTGATCCCAAAGTATTTGTATCTTGTGATGACTGGCTACGCCGGTATCTTGTGAGTATGGTTTATCCACTTGCCAGTACTTAACCGTACTGACCCACGAATCTCTTTCGTGGCTGCATATTCAATACTGCAGTCAACAGGTTTGAAGTCTGACGATGTTAGCTTGGGAATCCCTCCTGCTTGGCCTGGGCAGGGATTGGACGCTCTCGGTTATCTTCAGGACTCTTAGTCCAATTTGTATCTTGTCCGTAGACGGACGATAGGTTGTTTCTTCCGCTGTTATTTGGATCTTTGTAATGTATCAGTTGTATCCCTGACTCGTTTGCGTCATCTTGTAAATCTCTTTTCTGTTGTTGTTGTGGATTATTCGTGAACTGTTGTAATGTTATCACAAGTGGCAACCTGGAATCGGTTATTATGTGGATTTTGGCGGGAATGCTGAAATCTGCATAGTGCCCGATCCTGGGGCGTCACAACCTTTTACCACAAACCCATCAGGCTGATCCATATAGATTTCCTCTTCCAACTCTCCGTTAAGGAAAGATGTCTTTACGTCCATTTGATGAACGATAAGACCATAAGAGGCAGCCAGGGAAAGTAGTACACGAATGGTGGTCAGTCTAGCAACAGGTGAATATGTGTCAAAATAATCTTCGCCTTCTCGCTGAGTGTAGCCCTTGGCTACAAGCCGTGCCTTGTACTTCTTAATAGTACCATCAGGCCTTAGCTTCTTCTTGAACACCCACTTACAGCCCACTGGCTTACACCCATAAGGTCGTTCAGATAACTCCCACGTCCCATTAGAAAGAATGGAGTCCATCTCGTTATGGACAGCTTCTTTCCAGTCATCTGCATCTGGAGATGCAAATGCCTCTGCAATAGACGTAGGACTATTGTCCACAAGGTACACAATGAAATCATCACCAAAGGATTTTTCAATCCTCTGTCTCTTACTCCGTTTAGGAGCTTCATTGTCATCCTTCTCAAGGACGTTCTCATCATGTGGTTGTTCAGTATGATCACTAGATGTAATAGATTCCGGAATTAATTCAGAAGAAAATTCAGCAAAGCTATGCATATCTTTCATAGGAAACATATTCTCAAAAAATGTTGCATCGCGAGATTCCATAATAGTATCAACATGCATATCAGACACCTCGGATTTAACCACTAGAAATCTATAACCAATGCTACGCTGAGCATAACCTAGAAAGATACAATCCACTGTTTTCGGTCCTAGTTTGCGTTTCTTTGGAATTAGAACGTTGACCTTTGCCAAGCATCCCCAAGTACGCAAATAGGAAAGTGATGGTTTTCGGCCAACCCACTCCTCATAAGGGGTTTTCTCTTTATTCTTGTTAGGAACTTTATTCAGGACATGACACGAAGTCAATAGAGCCTCCCCCCACCATGCCTTAGATAAACCAGCAGTGTCCAACATGGCATTCACCAAGTCAGTCAGCGTGCGGTTTTTCCTCTCAGCAATTCCGTTTGATTGTGGCGAATAGGGAGGCGTCCTCTCGTGAATAATACCGTGTTCCTCACAGAATTCATCAAACACTTTAGAGAAATACTCTCCACCATGATCCGACCTAAAACGCTTGATCTTTCTCTCTAATTGATTTTCAACTTCAGCCTTATAGATTTTAAAGTAGTCTAAAGCCTCATCTTTAGTTTGCAACAAATAAACATAGCAGAATCTAGTAGCATCATCAATGAATGTCATGAAATATCTCTTTCCACCTTTTGTCAACACACCATTCATCTCGCATAGATCAGAATGTATGAGTTCTAGAGGTGCCAAGTGTCTCTCCTCAGCTGCCGTGTGAGGCTTCCGGGGTTGCTTAGATTGCACACAACTATGGCACTTAGAACCTTTGGCAATGGTGAAATTCGGAATTAAACTTAAACTGGATAGCCGCGACATTAAACCAAAATTAACATGACATAAACGAGAATGCCATACACTAGCATCTGAATCAACATTGCCACAAATATGGTTTACTGACTTATTGCAAAAATCGGAAAGAGAAAAGCGGAACAAGCCTCCGCACTCATAGCCTTTATCAATAAATTGTCCAAATCTCGACACAACTACTTTATTGGACTCAAACACTACTTTAAACCCATCTCTTCAAAGAAGAGAGCCGCTGACGAGATTCTTATTCATAGAAGGGACATGCTGCACGTTCCTCGGCTGCATTTCCCGAAGTAAACTTCAGATCTACCGTGCCAACACCACGAACAGAAGCATGTGACCCATTCCCCATTAGGACGGAAGAATCCCGTGCGACCTGATAAGAAGTGAACATAGAGATGTCAGCACACACGTGAACATTAGCACCCGTATCAATCCACCAACATGGAGATTGAAAAACTGAAAGTACCATCGGTATATTACCGTACCCATCAGTGTTGCTAGCGGTCACCACGTTGACATTCTTGGAGCCTTTCTTGTCTGCACGGTCTGGGCAGTCAACAGAAAAGTGGCCGAGCGCTCCACACGTAAAGCACTCGACCCAGCTTTGTTCAGCACCTTCTTCTTCTTATTATTCTTAAAGGCAGTAGTGTTCACAGGACCATTGAACTGGGGCTTATAGTTCCCTTTGTTCTTGATGTTATTCTTGACGTGATGATTTTTCTGCACCATATTGGCGCTAGACTGCAAATCACCACCTCTCTCAGTTGTGTCCTTTGCCCGGGCTTTCTCCTCAACATCAAGAGACGCTATCAGGTTTTCAACCGATATCTCTTGTCTCTTATGTTTGAGAGATGTGGCGAAACTCCTCCATGAAGAAGGCAGTTTTGCAATAATGCATCCAGCCACAAACTTATCAGGAATCACACACTTGAGCAGATCAAGCTCCTTCGCAATGCACTGTATCTCATGAGCCTGTTCGACTACAGAACGGTTATTCACCATCTTGTAGTCGTTAAAGCTCTCCATGATATACAGTTCACTACCAGCATCGAACGCACCGAATTTAGTATTTAGTGCATCCCAGAGCTCCTTAGCGTCTTCGATGTGCATATACACATCGCACAGACGTCCCTCCAGGACACTCAGAATACAGCCTCTGAAATTATTATTGGCTTCCTTAAACTTATTCTGAACCTCGTCAGAAGCTCCTTCAGGAAGGCCATTCATAATAATGTCCCACACTTTCATGGACTGGAGCCACAGGGATGGTGGCGGCGGGGCTGTTTTCCGGTGGATTCGGGGCCCTCCCGAGGGGTCCGGCGGCGAGGCGTGATGGCGGCGTGCCGGCCGCGCGGCGCTGCGTAAGACGGCGGCGCGGATGTGGCGCGACGGCGTGGATGCGGCGGCGGCGCGGATGTGTCGCGGCTGCGTGGTGCTGCTCCGGCCGCCAGGGTCGATCTGGGCTGAGGGCAGGTCATGGTCGTGGAGTCCGTTGCGATGCTCGCGCGGTCGTGGAGTCTG